>CM047903.1:16296675-16803037 GCA_026229545.1 Pistacia atlantica | reverse complement strand
GGGACAATTTCATTCCTGGGTCGGCTAGAAAGGCTCAAATGTTCCAAAAAGAATGCCTAAATCATCTCCTCAACCATGTCTAATCATAGAATTTCACCTCAAGCACTTCTCTACTAGGTTTTAGAGTCCACCAACATTATCAAACTTTACCTAAGTACATAAGATGAATCTAAGCATGCCAAAAAAGTGAAAATCGTGGTTGAACCACTCAACAAACCTCAATCCAAATTCAGTCAATAAATCTAAACTTGAAGCAATGCTTAACATTTCTCAACAATAAAAATGCAACAATCCAATTCTCATCATTGATTTCTACAATTCATCATGGGCAAAAACAATCAAACTAAAGAAAAATAACGAAAGTTCAAACTAAAGAAAAAAAAAATAACGAAAGTTTAAAAATTCCTAATTTTCCTACCCCCAAACAAAAGATGACATTGTCCCCAATGTCCCATTATGCATCAATTAGGAATGGAAAATAAAAAATAACAAAGGTAAGAGAAAGTTCCCTGGTTAATCTGTGAAGTGTCGCTCCACATTGCACACCCGGTCCTTGATTTTTCATCACCCAACATCTGTCAAAACAATTGAAGCTTTGGTGTCCACTGCGTTAGCAAAAATTCACAAACTAAATTAAAAATATTACATCCTAATCTCGTCTTTACGCAAACTACAAATTACAAGAAAAATGAAACAACGAAAGCAACTACAACAATCCAAAACAAAAATATAAACTGAGTTTAATGTTTGAAATGAAAAACAAAATCAAGTAAAAACAAATGACAATAAAGACAACAATACAGGTGTTCCGGTGCTCATTCTTCACCTCCCTCGTCTTCCTCTTCTGATTCTGAGCCCATCCACTCATCTTAATCCCAGTCGGCCCATTGGAATCCTGAAGTGTCAACGTTGAGCTTGTTAAAGCTACTCTTACGCATCTCATACATCATCGTGCGCTCAACCACCCGAATCCACGAGGTTTTGTGTGAGACCATGGGCTATCCCTCAACTACCCCATTGCCAAGGGCCGTCGGGCAGGGCTTTCCCATGCGGCCCACTCATAGGAATATCCCTACCCCTGCAAGTAGGTTTCTTTCGCCTTCCCCACCTCTCGAACACAAGACATGAGGGCTAAGTACTTGTGACAAGAGGTGAGTACCATCAGGCCGGCTAGCTGATGGTACTCACCTCTTGTCACAAGTACTTAGCCCTGCGAGTCTTGTGTTCGAGTGGGGAAGGCAAAGCTGACTGCTAGGGGTAGGGATATTCCTATGAGTGGGCCGCATGGGAAAGCCCTTGCCCGACGGCCCAAGGGCGGGTAGTGAGGGTAGCCCATGGTCTCACAATAAAAGCGCCTTTTATTGTGAGACCATGGGCTATCCCTCACTACCCGCCCTGCCGGGCCGTCGGGCAAGGGCTTTCCCATGCGGCCCTCATAGGAATATCCCCACCCCTGCAAGTGGGTTTCTTTCGCCTTCCCCACCTCTCGAACACAAGACTGCAGGGCTAAGTACTTGTGACAAGAGGTGAGTACCATCGAGGCTAGGCTGATGGTACTCACCTCTTGTCACAAGTACTTAGCCTGAGTCTTGTGTTCGAGGTGGGGAAGGCGAAAGAAACCCACTTGTGGGTGGGGATATTCCTATGAGTGGGCCGCATGGGAAAGCCCTTGCCCGACGGCCCAAGGGCGAGTTGAGGGATAGCCCATGGTCTCACAATAAAAAAATATATCATCTTCTTCATCTCTCAAATCCACCATAAAAGCCACTAATCCAAGCTTTTATTCTCAAATTTTCTTAGGATTTCAAGTTGATTTTCAAAGGAGATCACCATCCACCCTTAAAGAACTTAAATTTCAGGGTTAAAGGTGAGTTTCAAAACCCTAGTTTTTCTGAATTTTTTTGGTTAAAAGAGAAATTCATAAGTGGTTGTGTGTGTAAGGTAGAAAGGTGAAATTTTGGAGCCAAGGAGGAGTATCTTTGTGCTTTGAATACTAAGGTAAGGAAAAAAATCTCCCTTATGACTATAATTGATAACACCTAGGGTTTATGAAACTTACATTTATTTATGTTAATATGAGTGTGATGCTATGTTTTGGTTATGGATTGTTTAAATGGGTGTGTTGATTGGTGTATGTGTGCATGTGGAGGATGATTATGCCAATTAAGAGATTTGTAGTTGGACGATGCTTTGGCACTTTTTGGTTCTGTAAAAAGGGAGGTTTTTATGGCCTTTTATACTAAGAATGATATGGCAAATGATATGAAGGTGCAAATGACGGTGACATGGTTAAAATGAATAGAATTCGGATTTGGCTGTTTTAAGACTTATACTGTACATGCTTCACTGAATCAGTCATAACTGAAGTTATAGAAGTCCGAATGAGTTGATTCTTGAAGTGTTAAAAAGTTAAGAAACAGACCTAAAACTTTTTGTGTTTTAGGCAAGAACCAGTTCGAATTGTAAGATAAGGTAAAAATTGCTTGAAAAGTAACGAACTGTATGGCATCCACCTTCTTAATGGAAATTCCCATTTGTTTCTAATTCTAGTAAACCCCTGAATAATCTTACTACTGAAATTCTTTGTATTGTATGAGAAATTGAATGAATTAAGGTAAGAAGTTTAATAGGAGAATATAGTATGATTGAGCATGGAATATGTTAGTCCATATGTTTGCATTCATAATGGTAATGCATATAGCTTATTTAGTTGTCTTATGAAAAAATTTATGAAATGTTAATGAATGAATTCCATGAGTCTCTTGAGGTATAAACCAAGATCAGAGGAATGGAATTCTTATGGAAACCATGAGTCCTTTGAGGTGATGACCAAGAACAAGGTAATGGTTCAAATGAATCCGATCGGATAACAAAGACTAATGAAACCGTCAAGTATAAAGACAAAAGAAATAAGCATGCCATGTACATGAATATTTCATAAGTCATATATGTTCTATGTTATATTATGTATGATTATGTTATGACTTATGTTTATGAGAAAAGTCCAAAGTGTATGATATGTTTTATGAACTTGTTATGTTAAAGAATGAAGGTCATATTTTGTAGGTAGGTAAAGTCCTAAGTAATTTACTTGTATAACGAACCTTAATTGTTTATAAATGGCCATATTCCTTACTGAGCGATTAGCGCTCACCCCACGAAATGTTTTAAAATGTTTTGCAGGTACGGATTAAGGCATGAAGCTGGGAGAGAATTCCAAGGGACGCTATGAGCATGAGGGGATGCTTTAATGATGACTATTGAATGGTTTTGCTAATATTTAGTATAGTAATTATGTTCATATCTCATAATGTAGTAATTATGTCCATGTTCTATAATGGAGTAAATATGTTGTATTAACAAAGGAAATCAAATTGCTAGTAAATTTTATAAAAGTGTGTATGTTCTAGTAAGTATTACTATGGATTTCATAATTTACTCCAAGAAAGGAAATTATATTTTTTTGATTATACAATGAACTTATTATAGTTAAGAAAAAAATTAAACACATATATCTATATATATGTTTTAAACTACAAGTTTATTCTTTAAATAGGATTTTAAAATAAACTTCTTTCCTAGGCGTGCGTTTTCTAGGTTCTCAATGGCCAAGGGATACTTAGGAAATACCCGGCTAGGGAGGGGTTTTACATTTGGTATCAGAGCGTGATTTTGGGCGTTTGAAATGATGTTTTGATTAAATTGTTATAGTATTTTATATTTAATTGATCTTTGGAAATGGTGTTTATAAGTAATGGAAGTATCATTCCTCATGCGTCCCCAAGATACTCTCTCCAGCCGATTGCTGTAAGTATTTTCTTTACTTGTTTAGTGAATAGACTTAGCTAATGTTGATTGAAATTTGTGTGAGTAAAGGGTATGGCTACGAGGCGTCCACGAAAGGTTAATAGGAGGGGCGAGGAGAATATTAATGAAGCAGGCACTAGTGAGCCAGTAGCACCGACTACCAGTGTGCCCCCTAATAGTGGACCAGCTACGTCTGCCCAAAATGCTTCTGTTTTGGATGAGGCTGCAATCAACAGGATGATTCAGACAGCCATTACTGAGGCCTTTAGGAGGGTGATCCCGGAGGGTATAAGTAACCAAGTGAACACAAATCCCTCAGCTCCAGTAGTTCAGCCACAGCTCCAAATACCGTTCCACCTCCGATGCGGACCAGTTATGCCGATGGGTGCTACACCTTCTGGACAAGTGGAACCAATCTATAATCTTTCTCAAAAGCACCAACCTCCAGAGTTTAGCGGTTCAAACGATCCGGCGGTAACAGAGGAGTGGCTAGAGCGTCGAGCGGGCAATGGCCTTGTTTCCCATGAGTGATCGGGGAAAAAGTCCGCTATGCTTCCTATTTGTTGAGAGGAGATGCTCGGGTATGGTGGAAGCTAATGGAGCATACCTATGTGAGTAATCTTTCTTGGAATGAATTTAAAAGGCTATTTGAAGCGAATATCGGTCGGCAGACATGTTATCCGTGAAGACTCAAGAGTTCACGGAATTGAAGCGAGGTAATATGATGTTAGAGTATGCTACAATGTTCAACTCCTTAGCCCGTTTTGCTCCTACTATGGTGAGTACTCAACAGTGCCGGTTAGAGATTTATTAATGGACTACACCCAAAAATTGCCCAGATTGTTATAGCGGGTGGTCAACCTCCTCAGACTTATAGTGAGGCCTTGGAACGGGCATTGAGGGCGGAGATTTATGTGAATAAGGAGGCGGATGGAGAACCCCAAGTTGGTGATTGGTAGTTCTAGTTCGAGCCGGATAGCGATTCGAAAGCTGAAGTGGGGAATTCCACTCAAGTCCCTGGAGGATAAAGGTAAAAGAAAGTTTCAGCAAGGATTTCAAAAGAAGGGTGGCAAGAATAAGAGGACTTCACAAAGAACAACAGAGAAGGAATAATCTTCCCCATTGTCAAAAATGTGGGAGACAGCATAAAGGGAATTGTCTATTAGGAACCAATGTGTGTTTTAAATGTAAACAACCGGGACACATGGCAAAGGACTGTAAAGTTACTCAAGCTACTTCCCTTCGGACTGTTGGAGGTTCGACTGCTAGAGTTTACTCAGTAGCTCAGAAAGAAAGCTGAAGCCAATCCATCTGCGATTCTTGGTCGATTACAATTCCACTCTACCTCTTTATATGTCTTGATTGATTAGGGGCTACCCATTCTTTTATCTCCTATGGTATTATAAAAAGACTAGGTTTAGAGCCTTGTAAAGTGGAACATCTTTGTTAAAATCGAGATGCCTAATGGGGAGAATTATTTTGCTGATAAGTTGTTAATGGGGGAAACTATAGTGATTGATGGGCATGAGTTGAATGTTGATTTGATTGTTTTTGATATGCCTGATTTTGATATGATTTTGGGAATGGACTTCTGAGCAAATATGGAGTATTGATAGATTGTCGGAAAAAGAAGGCCGGAGGTTTAACTTAGATCTGGAGATAGTTTCACCTTTGGGGAAGGTCATCTATCTGACCTAATGATAAGTGCGGTGAAGGCAATGAAGATGATAAGGAAAGGGTGTACGGGGTACATAGCTAATGTGGTGAATAAAGAAAAGTTTCCAAACTTTAGTGTTCGAGATGTACCCATAGTACGAGAATTGAAGATGTATTCCCAGAAGATTTGCCAGGACTTCCTCCAGAAAGAGAAGTGGAGTTTTGTATAGAATTAGCTCCTGGTGCGGCACCAATATCTAAAGCCCCATATAGAATGGCTCCAGCAGAGTTACAAGAGTTAAAGAAGCAACTTCAGGAGTTGTTAGATAAAGGTTTCATTCGACCTAGTCATTCTCCATGGGGAGCTCCTATTTTATTTGTGAAGAAAAAAAGATGGTTCGATGAGAATGTGTATTGATTATAGGGAGCTCAATAAGGTGACGGTGAAAAACAAGTATCCATTACCAAGAATTGATGACTTGTTTGATCGGTTAAAAGGACTTCGGTGTTTTCCAAGATTGATCTTCGGTCGGGCTACCATCAAGTGAGGGTCGGCCGACAAGGATATTCCCAAGGCGCATTTCGAACCAGATATGGGCATTATGAATTTATAGTGATGCCATTTGGATTGACTAATGCACCAGCAGTGTTCATGGATTTGATGAATAGGATTTTCCATGATTGTCTAGATAAATTTCTAGTAATTTTTATAGATGATATCCTAGTCTATTCCAAAACAAAGGAAGATCATGAAGAGCATTTGAGATTTGTGTTACAAAGACTAAGGGAGAAAAAGTTATATGCTAAGTTCTCCAAATGTGAGTTTTGGTTGGATCAAGTAACATTCTTGGGACATGTTGTTTCACAAAAGGGTATTTCAGGTGGACCCCGTAAGATTGAAGCGGTGATTGAATGGCCAAGACCAAAGAGTAAAAGAAGTTAGAAGTTTTCTTGGTTTAGCGAGGGTATTACAGAAATTTGTGGAAGGCTTTGCTAAATTAGCTTCTCCACTCACAGCTCTGACCAAAAAGGAAGCCCCGTTCAGATGGACTGAAACCCGTGATAAGAGTTTCCAAGAATTGAAAAGAAGATTAACTACTGCTCCTATTTTAACACTTCCAGAGGATGGAGTAGATTATGATATTTATACTGATGCTTCTCATAACGGTTTGGGGGCAGTATTGATGCAAAAAGGCAAGGTGATTGCTTATGCCTCTCGTCAATTGAAAGACTATGAAAAGAGGTATCCCACTCATGATCTTGAATTAGCAACTGTCGTTTTTGCTTTGAAGATTTGGAGACATTATCTCTTTGGGGTGAAATGTAATATTTACACGATCACAAAAGTCTAAAATACTTTTTCACCCGAAAGAATTGAATATGAGGCAAAGAAGATGGCTTGAGTTGGTGAAGGACTATGAATGTGATATTATGTATCAGCGGGGAAAGCTAACGTAGTTGCGATGCCCTCAGAGGAAAGTCTCCTTAGCTCAATTAACTTTTCAGAAGCACCTGAAACAAGAGATAATGAAAGAGGGGATAGAGTTGGAGTTTGGTAAATTATCCAAAATTGAAGTTCGGTCTAAGTTGTTGGAGGAGATTAGAGAAAAACAAGCGAATGACGGGTTTAGTAAAGGAATTGAGCGAGTTGAAAGATGGTAGAGAATCGGAATTCAAATGGGTGAATGGAATCTTGAAATTTAGAGATAGAGTGTATGTTCCTCAGGATATTGAATTAAGAAAGAAGATTTTAGAGGAAGCACATAGTACTCTTTACGCGCTCATCCGTAGTGTAAAGATGTATCGGGATTTGAGGAAGAGCTATTGGTGGCCAAGGTTAAAGAAAGATGTAACGAGTATGTTGCCGGATGCTTGGTGTGCCAACAGTTAAAGCGAGCATCAACGCCCTTCAGGATTGTTGCAACCCCTTAGTATTCCTTCGTGGAAATGGGAAGATATTTCTATGGATTTCATTTTAGGTCTTCCTAAAGTGCAAAGGGGTTATAATGCCATTTGGGTGATTGTAGATAGATTGACTAAATCTGCTCATTTCATTCCAGTTACAGACCAAGATCTCCTCGATCAGCTAGGCCGATTATATGTTAAAGAAATAGTAAGATTACATGGAGTACCTCATAGTATTGTCTCAGACAGGGATGTGAAATTTATGTCAATATTCTGGAGTAGCATGCAGAAGGCATTGGGTACTAGGCTTAATTTCAAAGCCTGACCCTATCATCCTCAGACAGATGGACAGACAGAAAGAACGAATCAAATATTGGAGGATATGTTACGGGCATGCTGTATTGATCATAAGTTGAATTGGTGTGACATTCTCCCTCTAGTTGAATTTGCTTATAACAATAGTTATCAAGCAACCATTAAAATGGCACCATATGAAGCTTTGTATGGAAGGAAATGTAGATCTCCATTACATTGGGATGAAATAGGAGAAAAGAATGCATTAGCTCAAGCTCTTGGTCCAGAAATGACACAAAAAATGATAGAAGATGTAAAGTTAATTCGAGAGAGAATGAAGCAGGCCCAAGACAGACAGAAGAGCTATGCAGACCCAAAAAGAAAGGATATAGAATTCCAAATAGGAGACAAGGTGTTTGTGAAAATCTCTCCTTATAAAAGGGTGATGAGGTTTGGAAGAAAAGGGAAGCTCGCCCCTAGATATATTGGTCCATATGAGGTATTAGAGAAAGTGGGCAAAGTAGCTTACAGACTTGCCTTACCAGCTAGTATGGACCGGATCCATAATGTTTTCCATGTTTCCTTATTACGAAAGTATGTTAGTGATCCTTCGCATATATTACAAGCAAATGAAGTGGAGTTAAAAGATGAACTAATTTATGAAGAACGTCCAGTTCGATTTGGATACGAATAAAAGAGCTTGAAATAAGAAAGTACCGCTTGTTAAAATATTGTGGAGGAATCATAATGTAGAAGAAGCGACATGGGAGGTTGAGCAAGATATGAAGGAAAGATATCCAGACCTTTTCAACTGAATTTCGAGGACGAAATTCTTCTAAGGGGGGGATGATTGTAAACCCCACGTTATCATTCCGATGCCCTAAGGTATGAAATTTACCTTTTCAAGTAATTTTCTTTTTTGAATGGAAGGGTAAAATGGTCAATTTACATGTATTTTGAGATGTGGCCATTATAAAGTGTAAAGGATGATGTCATTGAAGAGAAATGAGGGTAGAATGGTTATAAAGTTGATTGATAAGGTTAAATAGCATAAACGGTAACCAAGGGTATAATGGTCTTTTCATACAAAACCATATGATTTAAGTGTCCATAAAAGTACACCAAGGGCGGGGTAGTTGAGGGATAGCCCATGGTCTCACAATGTTTAATATAAATATAATAATGGTCATAGTCCACTGAATGAATCGTAAACCCTATATGTTTAGCATAGAGTTAATCGCTTAACCGATACTCTGAAATACAATACATAATATCCGAATACATAGGATCACTTAAGCGATCCTCTGTATTTACACAATCGGTTAAGAGATCCGTCTGTATCGCTTAAGCGATTCTTTGCTTTTACTGCTGATCGCTTAAGCGATCTAGTCCACGGCAGATGCCTAGATCGAAAATCGCTTAAGCTATCCATTTGTATCGCTTAAGCAATTTTCGTAAAATACTCTTGATCGCTTAAGCGATCTTGGCCAAGGAAAAATGAATCTGCCCATATCTATGATCACTTCAGCAATCTATTTGTATCGCTTAAGCGATTTTTGTAAAAGACTCTTGGTCGCTTAAGCGATCTTGTCCGAGGCAGAATGAATATCTGCCCAGATCTATGATCGCTTAAGCGATCTTATGTATCGCATAAGCGATTCTTCCTAAAAGAGTCTTTGTCGCTTAAGCGATTTGGGATCGCTTAAGTGATATTTTCCGGGCAGAATGAACATCTGCCCAGATGGGTAATCGCTTAAGCGATCTTATGTATCGCTTAAGCGATGTTTCATAATAGACTCTTGGTCGCTTAAGCGATCATTTCTAGAAAATTCTTGGTCGTTTAAGAGATATATGTGGTCGGTCATATACGTAATTGTTTGGTACCATGCCATTCTTTAAGTTAATTAATTACTGTGATTGGGAAACATTTATACATCACTCATTTCCCTCCCAAATCCGAAAAAAATTTGTATCGCAAAATTAAGTAATTTATATCAAGCTAATTCATCACAAATCAAAATATAAGAAACATTAATGTAACCTATTTATCGAAACACAAAATAAAAAATAGGCAAGGGATGCGGCAAATATCGAAATATTTGGACAAGCTAACCATTAGCCCCAACTGTGGTAAATTAAATAATCACACCAGTACATCACACGTTGTAGTGATACACAAAATGAAACAAAACGCTAAAAAACCATTATCCAACTTGGGTGAAGCAAATGATCACATCATACATAGTAAATTCAAACTGCTAATGAGATATCTTATATTTACAAAAAAAAAAAAAAAAAAATATCTCCCAAATGTCAGATCCAATTCTTTACAATGATTCTGCAGGCACAAGGCTTTTGGTTGCCGCAAGAAGAGCCACATCACAATGATCTGGACTTGAGAATTTCCTATACACTGTGGTGTGCTGTCGTAGGCACCCAGAATTAAAACCCTAAAAAATACACGTAGTAGTGTGAGTAGGGATCGTTTCCATGAAGAGTGTCTAGCCGAGTTTAATGTTACGTGAACAAGGCTGGGGGATTTTGAGTTGAACAGAAATAATTTCAGGAAAAAAAATTCAAATTAAACTATCAAAATCAATCAAATAACGAAACTTGGTCTAGGTCAACATCCACCATCGGAATCTTACAACTAATCATCGATACAAAAATAAATCAATCATACCCTGAATATTCATCGTTGCAACTATTTTCCTATCTCTCCTTAGTTGTAATTAATTAAGAAACAAACGATCTAATTAACCTTACTACTAAACAACCCTAGACAAGCACTAAAGATTTAATCTAGTGGCAATCTTAAGACCTAGAGAGATCGATGAAGCTAAACAACACAAACTCAAGCGGTTACATTTAATTTAGTTGAATGTTCTTCTTAAAACTTAATAATTCCTGACGCAGCAAATTCTTAAACCCTAATTGCTTCACAAGTTAAAGGGATCAAACAATTACGGATTTGATATATAACTTAGCAGTAGATTGCAACAAATAATAAACTAGTAGGCCTCCTAGTAATTAAATGCAACAATCATGAAAATATGCATAGAAGAACATCCAATACTCAAACATAAATTGAACAGTTATAGAAAAAAACCAGATTGATCTCACAGTTTATTGATTCCAAGGTCTTGTTTCCTTCGACCAAGTTATAAAAATTGGCCACTCATGGCCATCACAAAAATTCAAAGGAAAATGAATTTCAGAAGAGAGACGAGAGAGGCGTGTGTGATCTCTCCAATCTGATCTCTCTCCTCTTAAAGATATCTAATTCAAGTATTTGAATTCTACTAAATCTCCTCAAAATATTCTAATATCCTAAAATAACATCTATCCTAATCTGATTCTAATTAATTGAAAACAAAATAAAGTCCTAAAATAAAATAGGAAAGTGGTGTCCAGCTATAACTTGCTTGCAACAGGTCTTCAAATCTTCCAATAATAAACTGCCTATTTGAATTGCATGACAAGGCGGAATGTTCCAGAACGTTGGCAGTGCAGGTGTGTCAACTTCAAGCCCAATTAAAACCTTGATGCAGCGAGTATATCTCCAAACTCTAAACATGAAAGTTGTAGATATATTTCTTAGGGTTCCACATCAGTTTGAATTATCTCAATCAGAGCTTGGATGAGAGAGTTATGCCCAGATTATGAAGCAATGTCAAAACTATCCGAATTCACCTAATTAGTTTTGTTTTGCATTTAACGCCTCCATTTGCATCCTAAATCAAAATATAATAATAATGAGTACATTTAGGCAGCAAATAAGTATAAAAGACTAGACATTAAGGGGGTTATATATGACATTTTGCATTCTCATCAAATTCTCCCACACTTAGCTTTTGCACGTCCTCGGGCAAACTAATTCAAACAAACACTACACTACACTCAAGTCATATCAAGAATACCATCATGATGCATAAGAAACAGTATTTAATCCATGCATATTCGTACCTAACTTAGGAAGCAGCAAAATAAAATAAAGTAGAGTTAATGACATTCATCTCTCTTCATCATTTTCCACAATTACTCTCAATCACTCAATGCAAACAAGGAAACTAATCACAACCAATTTATATACAACTCACCTCTCAACTTTTTCCTCAACTGTTTCTCTTTACTACTACAAACTGGGTAGCAAACTAGGGATATTTTTTTTATTTTTCTGTTTTGAAAAAGAATGAGTGCATTTTATGCTCCATCTCATTTCATGGTTGTGTTTATGAGTGAGTGCATTTTACGCTCCATCTCGACTCACCACATAACTTTCTTTTATTTTTCCTATTTGCTTAAACCCAAATTTAGGACTAGCTTAAGAGAAACAATTTTTTTTTTCTTTTAAGGGTTGTTATACACTCCTCAATCATGCTTCGTCACCAAGTTCACACAACTTATCAAGACATATCGTTTCAAACTACAAAGATTCAAATCTGATTAACTCTATTTTATGAAATATTACTAACATCCTAAGTTAAGGAACATGCTCAACAACAAAGTCAAGTTACTATTTCATGCATCATTAGACGTTCAAAGACATGACTTAATGCATAAACCTTCCTAAAAACAAAAAAGTATTTGTTTTTTGTTTTTTGTTTTTTTTTTAAACACAACCTAAATCCCCTCCCCCACACTTAAAAATGACATTGTCCCCAATGTAAGATGAAATGCAAAGAAAAGGCAAAAATAACCAAAATTTAAATGCAAGAATACGAAAACAAACTCCCCTTGGGTTGCCTCCCAAGCAATGCCTTTGTTTATTGTCGTTGGCTCGACTTAGGGCTTTTCTTCTTGCGATGCACTAAGTTTGCTGGAGATGATCACTGGTAACGTTCCTCCGTCTCCAAGGAACACGTACTTGAGGTAACTAGGGAGAGGCTTCAAATCTAGAACAGGGGCCTGCAAAATAGAGGGTAAAGGCCACTCATTAGAAATTGGTAATGCAATATAAGGAACGTTACCTAACTGCTGCTGTAACTTTGGAGAATCATTCAACGCTGCAACAGTTTCCTGCAAATCAGTACTCAAAGCTAACTCCTCATTCTCTTCCTCAAGATACTTACTAATGGCAACTTCCAATCCATCTTTTCTATCAAGTTCGAAAACTTCCTGTGCTAAAGAATCAATCACATCAATAGAATAAACAGGATTATCATCATCATCATCATCAGGATATTTCATGGCATCATAAATATTAATCTTAACGATTTAACCATCAAATTCCATGGTAAGTATGCCACTATGAACATCTATCTTAGTCTTGGATGTCTTTAAGAATGGTCTTCCTAACAAAATAGAAGCAGATTCATCTCCATTTCCCATATCAAGCACATAGAAATCAGTAGGGAAAACTAAGTCATTAACTTGTACTAGAATATCCTCAACTACACCCTTAGGATAGGCAATAGATCTATCAGCTAATTGAATCACAACACCAGTTTTATTCAAAGGGCCAAGTTTCAAATAAACATATATAGAATATGGCATGACATTAATAGAAGCTCATAAATCTATCATGGCCTTCTCAAACATAGTGTTACCTATCGTACAAGGGATAGTAAACATTCCTGGATCTTTGCACTTCGCTAGGAGTTTTTTCTGAATCACTGTAGAAACATTCTCTCCTACTCTCACCTTTTCACACCCTTTAAGTTTGTGTTTCTGTAAGAATCAGCATACATGAAGAGTGGTGGAGATGGAGAATGAAAGAATGGATTCTAAAACCGGTTTTGAAACAAAGCTTGAAAAGAGATTATACCTACTCCTTTGCTTTGGATTGATGAAGATTAGCTTCAAAAGGATGAAGCCTCCACACTTTAACACCACCTTGAGAGATTAGAGAGTGGTCTTGGGTTTGAGAGAGAGTTTTGGTTTGTGTTTTTGTGAACTAGTCAAGAATGAACAAAAATGCAACCTTTTGCACTTATATGTACTTGGGCAATATTGCAATTATTTATTTTTCACTTCCAAGCCCAATAAAATCTTATTTTATAAAGGGACCCCACGAATTTAATATGCTACCCTTTGAATAATCAATATTATTCAAGGGCCCATGTAAACTAAACTAGTTTACATTAACAACCCAAAAATTTACCCCTTTTTACCCTTTAACTATTAAAAGGTTATTTTTGTTCATCTTATTAATCTTAACACTTTAAGATATAATAATTAAATATAATTAATTATTGCTTGACCATTTTAACCCTTAAAATGTCACAAATGATTTCTATGTAACTATTACTATAGAAATCCCGTTATTACCCTCGGAAGGTGCTAGCCCTCTTCGGATAATCATTTCTCTCTCTCATCCTTCTCTAACTTCTCAAGGCTATTGGTGTGACCATGTAGGTCCACCGTGGATTAGCCGTGAGCCAGTTCTGGATGAATCCGAAAACCTGTCCGGAGGCCAAACGACTATGGTAAACATCTAGCAATGTGCCATAGTCCCTAAACCACGATGAAGAAATACTTCATCGAACCCATTTCAGATCATACGTACCATGCAGGTAAAGTCCCTCCATTGAGATATCCTAATCGAGTATGGATTCATGGAATGTCAAAATCCCAAACTCGATCTTCTACCGAATTGTCAATCAATATGTCCGGAACTTGCCATCACAAACTTACTTTTGTATGACTAATAATAGACTCTGGCCAGAGATTCAGTTTTCCGACATTTATCGATGTTCGTCTAGGAACTCGAATCCGGATGGAGTCAGCAGTACTCCCGATCCTATATTTCCAAGTCAATGGATCCCCTCTTGACCATCGTTCGTTTCCGCATATGAACAACGCATGACCAAATAGGCTTTATTGTACGAAACATGATTAGTCTCGTACTTATACACCGTATGAACCATACGCATCCATATCGGATCCGACTACAATGTCTCAGGTCGAAGGACTACATCGTGCACTGATAAAACCAAACGATAAATCATTGACTACATGCTTTTCCAAGTGATTTGTTGTTATTTGGTCACGTTCGAAAAACAGTTCACCAACCGTTAATCCATTCCAATGCCCCAGTGACATGACTATCATCGTCATCCGTACTTATATCAACTCATGATATCTTTCGGAAGCATCCGGTATGCCTACTGTGCAATATAGTTGCCCAAATTTATATTGCTTCCGTAGGGAACCCTTTTCGATAATTCATTTACCTATTAAATGAATCACCTGGACAATTCATATACATACTTTCTTTTAAATGCATGACTGAATAAAGGAAGCAATTTACATATATGAATTGAAGAACTATTTCTTCTATTATTTATGATATATATAGATACAAGACAAAATGCTCTGAAACCGACAACACGAATGGTTTCTAGGGCATACACTAATATACACTAACAAACTCCCACTTGCACTAAAGCCATTTGATGTTGTATCTCATACCCATCTTCTCAAGATGATGGTCCAATTGCTTCGTTGTCATCGCCTTAGTCGTGGATCAGCTACATTTTCTGAAGGAGTCTTGAATCAAAATCTCTCCGGCTCCAACGAATTCTCTCAAAATGTGATAGTTACACCGAATGTGTTTGGGATTTTTGGTGTGCCCTTGGTTCCTTTGCCTGTGCAATAGCTCCAGTATTGTCACAGAACATGCTTATCGGGTAAGCCATGTTCGGAACCACACAAAGTTCAATTACAAACTTTCGCATCCAAACAGCCTCATTCTCTGCTTCCAAAGCAGCAATGTATTTAGCTTCTGTAGTGGAGTCATCTGTGGTTGTCTGTTTGGAACTTTTCCAACTAACAGCACCTCCATTACATATAAAAATGTACCCCGACGTAGACTTTCTATCATCAATAACTGATTGGAAATCAGAATCTGAGTATCCTTGAATGTTTAACTCGGAACATCCATAACTCAAAACTAGATCCTTAGTTCTTCTCAAGTACTTAAGGATCGATTTTACAACCGACCAATGTTTCTCCCCTTTGACCTGATATCTCGCTCGTAACACTTACAGCATAAGCTATATCAGGTCTTGTACATAACATTGCGTACATTAAGCTACCTCACGGCGCAGGAAGGCACATTACGCATCCGCTGCCGCTCTTCATCGGTGTTTGGACCCATCTCCTTAGAAAGATGAAGACCTTGAGTGAAGGGCAAAAGACCTCTCTTAGAGTTCTCCATGCTAAATCTTTTTAGCATTTTCTCTATGTACAATTTTTGGGATAATCCAATTACCCTTTTCGTTCTATCTCTATAGACACGAATGCCAAGGACATATGTCACTTCTCCTAAGTCTTTCATCGAGAAGGTTTTGGACAACCAAACCTTAACCTCTGTCATCATGCCTATATCATTTCCCATCAAAAGTATGTCATCTACATATAATATGAGAAACGTGATGGCATGATCTTTAACCCATTTGTATACACAGGGCTCATCCAGATTATTGACAAAACCAAACGATTTGATTATGTCATCAAATCGAATGTTCCAGCTTCTTGAAGCTTGCTTCAATCCATAAATGGATCGATGCAATTTGCATACCTTATGTCTTTCAACAGAGGATACAAAACCTATCAGTTGTTCCATATAGATGTTTTCCTCAATAAACCCATTGAGGAAAGCCTGTTTTGACATCCATCGCCAAATTTCATAATCATGGTATGTGCGATGGCTAGCATTATATGGATGGATTTAATCATAGCTACAAAGTAGAAGGTTTCCTCATAATCCAATCCTTGTTTCTGAGTATAACCTTTCGCCACCAGTCGAACTTTGAAGGTCTCTACCTCCCCATCCTTGCCAACTTTTCTCTTGTAGACCCATTTACAACCTATAGGAACTATTCCCTCTGGTGGATCCACAAGCGACCATACTTGATTGGCATGATTGATTCTATCTCAGAATCCATCGCCTTCCACCATTTTCCCTGAATCTCTATCCAGTATTGCTTCTTCGTAGCTTCTAGGATCATCACCATGATCATCTACTCCCACTAAGTAAGATTCAAAATCTTGCTCATGTAGGAACCCATATCTCTCTGGAGGTTTTGACATTCTAGAAGACTTTCGTACTGGAACCATAGTATCTGATACTAAGGTTCGCTGAGTGGATGTTCCATCTTCAGCAATCTCGGTTCTTGGCTCTTCGAACTCTTCCTTGAGTTCAATATTTCTTCCAACGCCGCCTTTCTCCAAGAACTCGTTCTCGAGGAAGCGCGCATTTCTACTGATCCAAACTCTTTGATCACTTGGGAAGTAAAAGCAATATCCTAAACTATCTTTAGGATATCCAATGAACAGACCCTTCTCGGATTTAACATCCACCTTATCAGATTTAACCAAGTTAACATAAGCTGGGCAATCCCAAATCTTCATATAATTCAGACTTGGACGTTTTCCATACCATATCTTCATACGGTGTTTTACGGACGCTTTTAGACGGGACCCTATTAAGGATGTGCACAATGTCAAGAGCGTATCCCCACAGAGACATTGGTAAGTCTCGTAAAACTCACCATCGATCGTACCATATCCAATAAGGTACATTTCTCCTTTCGGACACTCCATTAAGTCGGGGTGTATAAGGAGGAGTCAAGCGTGAGATGATCCCATTTTTTTAAGAACTCTTGAAACTCGTACTCAAGTATTCACCCCCACGATCGATCGTAGTATTTTAATACTCTTTCCAGTTTGATTTTCTACTTCATTCTTGAATTCTCTGAATTTTTTCAAAGGATTCAGATTTGTATTTCATTAAATACAAATACCCGTATCGTGACATATCATCGTAAAGGTAATGAAGTATTCAAATCCTCCCCTAGCTAAAGTACTAAATGGTCCACACACATCTGTATGTATGAGTTCTAAAAGTTCTTTAGCTCGCTCTCCTTTACTCTTAAAGGGAGACTTGGTCATCTTTCCTTGGAGACATGATTCACAGGGTTGGATAGGGTTCAGAACCCAATGAGTTTAGGATCCCACTTTCTCCAAGGTATTAATCTTCTCTCTCCTATATGACTCAATCTATGATGCCATAGAATTTTAGGATTTGATTCAGATCGAGTTCTTTTATTAGAAATGGTATTGATTGAAGTATAGTCATTCAATTCTAAGACATACAAACCATTTGTATTCACGCTTTACCAACTAAAACATTTCCAAAATGTATTGAACATTCATTTCCATTAAACAAGACATAATAACCTCGCCTTACACAAAGCGAAATAGAAATGATGTTTCTTGTGGCCTTTTCAAAGTACAATACTTTAAACAAATTCAAAACATGTACTAAAGGTAGTCTTAGTGAGCAAGTCCCCATGGCCTCTACATGAACTCATGCCCCATTTGCCATCCTCAAAATGATCTCGCCCTTTGTCACCTCGTAACTATTCTCAAGTACCGCAAAGACATACAAACATGAGATGTTGCTCTTGAATCTAATATCCAAGAATGACTATCTGAATTAACACTTAATTCATATTCAATCATAAGACATTGGTTCGTACTGCTTTTCCTTTGCCTTTCTTTAGACTGTTCAGGTATTGAGGACAGTTCCTCTTCCAGTGTCCATCTTTTCCACAGTGAAAACATTTTCCCTTTGCATCGGCCTTCTCTGCCTTTGCCGTTGGCTTCTTGAAGCTCTTATTCTTGGGTCCAACTTTTGGACCTCTCTTTGGTAGCACTTTGGGCTTTTTATTGGCCCTGCTAGTGGAGGCGGCAAAGACATCCTCATGTCCTTTCCCTTTCACATTCTCGCGTGAAATTCTTTAAGCTCATTTAGCAGTTCTGAGAGGTTTCTCTCAATCCTATTGAGATTGTAGTTAGTTATAAACGGTTTATAACTTGGAGGAAGGGATTGCAGAATCAAATTCACTTTGAGGCGGTCTGGCATGACCACCCCATATCCATCCAGTCGATCTAATCCATTGATCATTTTAAGAGTATGATCAGCTGGAGGTTCCCCTTCCCTCAACTTCATGCTAAAGAGGGATGCACATAATTCATACTCAACCACTCTTGGATTTTCGCTATACAACTCTTGTAGAGCTATGAGGATATCATAAGCATTTGAAACCTCTTCATGCTTAGTTTGAAGTTCTCTATTCATGGAGGCTAACATGTAATTTTTAGCCCTCCTGCTATCCTCTCTCCATTTTTCAAGAGCATCAAGCTCAGCTTGTGGAGCATCCGGTCCAATATCAAGTGGAAGAGGTGCTTCTAGGACATAAGCTATTCTTTCAAAATCTAGAACAATTCTAAGATTTCTTAGCCAATCTTTTAGGTTGGGTCCGGTTAACATGTTATTGTCCATTATCCTTAGGAGAACATTGTTGGCCATTTTTTGATTATTTATCACAAAGATGAAACTGCAAAGAAAAGTAATTTTATTAGTGTCTTGTAATCTTTTAAACCTTTTAATGCATAATCAAATTAGCTCCCACTATTTTATTCGAGTCCTACACTCCCTTAAATAGGATCCGAAAATTTTCATTGGATTAAATTTCTTAGTGGGGAATCAATTTCTTATCAAATTCAATTAACCTCACATAATAGAATTCTTGGTTAATTAAGTCTAATAAGTAGGAAACTCTTTTCCTTTTATATCACTATATAAGGTTTGATTCATATTCCTTGTCCTAGTTTCGGATACCTCACATAATAGAATTCTTGGTACCCTAGGCTAGTTAAATCCGAACCATTGTGCTTTCTTAGAATGGCATTTTCATCATGTCCTCACATAATAGAATTCTTGGTCAAGGTGAAAATATCTATCCAAGAACAAGATCAACTTAATTCTATGATATAAAGATTGTATCCCTCACATAATAGAAATCTTGGGATATCAAAATTTATATCAAAGAATTTAGTTATCCCACAATGGGAGACTTGGATTTAATAATTTTAAATTGGGGAGATTTAGGTTTAACCTTTAGTTAATTCATTTTAGCATGCCATGTTTAATTAACAATTCATACATATCACATATATGCATAAATTAAAGCATGTGGGTTGACCATGGGGCTTTTCGAAAATACATCCTAAAGGCAAACTATTTACCCTAATACTATATCTTCAATTGGATCGTCATCCGGATGCTTTTCGGTTCCCGTCTAGCCGATTCCATTACATATTGGATCTTAGGCACGTAGGCCCGATTAAAATAAATAAATAAAATTTAATTATTACAAAACATTTAATAAAAGAATATTACAAACACTTTTGAATATTTTGAAAACCAAATGGCACCCATGATCAACCCTCTAATCTAATATTCATTCATCACATAAATAAATATTAAACATTCATACCAAATATAATAAACAATTATTTAAAGGCATGAATATAAATATATAAATATATCTCATATATTAATAGATATTATATATATATATATATTCATGTGGTAATTTAATTATAACTTTGAGCCACGCAACAATTACACATTTCATAGGAATCATTACACAAACACTTTTGTCATATTCCACCCAAAGATATATATTATTTAACTATTATCATCATTTCAATACTTTTCACAAAAGTCATGCATGGCATAGATAAATGGGATATATTACTCCAAGAGTAATCATTCTATGACACAAGTTACTTTTAACTAAAGTAATACTTTTTATGACACATTTGTCTTCTCAAAGACAATCATGTCATCTTGCATCATCAATTTTTTGAAACCATTCAAACAACCAAATTATTACATTTCAAAAATATAATAATTTATGTCATGCAATGATGCATTATAAGATAATTTAATCAAATTAAATATCCTACATTAAAATTACCACCATCATATATAATATCATAATTCATCATATGAATGAATAATCCATAACTTTATGCTAACATCAAATTCCACCACTAAACACTTGCAACATTTGCATACACTTCATGCAAAAATATACTTTAATCAAATTAAAGGATAACACTTTTAGCATGCCAAAGCATAAATCATTTAATCAAAGTCATGGAAATGAACATGCATGAACATTTTTCTAAATAAATCATCATGCAACAACCATCATCCAAGCATACATTTCGACCCTTTATGGAACAACTTCCAAAACACATTACAAACTTATTTATTAAAACAAGAATCAAATGAACAAAGAACATGCATGGCCGAATCTAGCAAGAAATATTCTATGCACTTATCAAGGCATGCATAACACTTTTGTCACCATAAAATATATATATTTATAAATTAAACATATAATGATTCTTGCATGCTTCAAATTAAAAATTAAAACATCTTTATAAATTTTATGTCATGGCCGAATCTGATTCCAATGAAAAAAACAATAATAAACATTTCATTATCATATTACTAGGCCAAAACAAGAACATGCATGTCACTTTCATACATGATTAACACAAGAACACTTGGAAAATGTCATTTTTGCTTATAAATTTGACATGCAAGGAGCTTTTAGCCCTGATACCATTTGTAAGAATCAGCATACATGAAGAGTGGTGGAGATGGAGAATGAAAGCATGAAAGCATGGATTCTAAAACCAGTTTTGAAACAAAGCTTGAAAAGAGATTATACCTACTCCTTTGCTTTGGATTGATGAAGATTAGCTTCAAAAGGATGAAACCTCCACACTTTAACACCACCTTGAGAGATTAGAGAGTGGTCTTGGGTTTGAGAGAGAGTTTTGGTTTGTGTTTTTGTGAACTAGTCAAGAATGAACAAAAATGCAACCTTTTGCACTTATATATACTTGGGCAATATTGTAATTATTTATTTTTCACTTCCAAGCCCAATAAAATCTTATTTTATAAAGGGACCCCACGAATTTAATATGCTACCCTTTGAATAATCAATATTATTCAAGGGCCCATGTAAACTAAACTAGTTTACATTAACAACCCAAAAATTTACCCCTTTTTTACCCTTTAACTATTAAAAGGTTATTTTTGTTCATCTTATTAATCTTAACACTTTAAGATATAATAATTAAATATAATTAATTATTGCTTGACCATTTTAACCCTTAAAATGTCACAAATGATTTCTATGTAACTATTACTATAGAAATCCCGTTATTACCCTCGGAAGGTGCTAGCCCTCTTCGGATAATCATTTCTCTCTCTCATCCTTCTCTAACTTCTCAAAGGCTATTGGTGTGACCATGTAGGTCCACCGTGGATTAGCCGTGAGCCGCTTCGGATGAATCCGGAAACTGTCCAGGAGGCCAAACGACTATGGTAAACATTTAGCAATGTGCCATAGTCCCTAAACCACGATGAAGAAATACTTCATCGAACCCATTTCAGATCATACATACCATGCAGGTAAAGTCCCTCCATTGAGATATCCTAATCGAGTATGGATTCATGGAATGTCAAAATCCTAAACTCGATCTTCTACCGAATTGTTGATCAATATGTCCGAACTTGTCATCACAAACTTACTTTTGTATGACTAATAATAGACTCGCCGAGATTCGGTTTTCGACATTTATCAATGTTCGTCCTAGGAACTCGAATCCGGATGGAGTCGGGCGGTACTCCCGATCCTAGATTTCCAAGTCAATGGATCCCCTCTTGACCATCGTTCGTTTCCGCATATGAACAACGCATGACCAAATAGGCTTTATTGTACGAAACATGATTAGTCTCGTACTTATACACCGTATGAACCATACGCATCCATATCGGATCCGACTACAATGTCTCAGGTCGAAGGACTACATCGTGCACTAATATAACCAAACGATAAATCATTGACTACATGCTTTTCCAAGTGATTTGTTGTTATTCGGTCACGTTCGAAAAACAGTTCACCAACCGTTAATCCATACCAATGCCCCAGTGACATGACTATCATCATCATCCGTACTTATATCAACTCATGATATCTTTCGGAAGCATCCGGTATGCCTACTGCGCAATATAGTTGCCCAAATTTATATTGCTTCTGTAGGGAACCCTTTTCGATAATTCATTTACCTATTAAATGAATCATCTGGACAATTCATATACATACTTTATTTTAAATGCATGACTGAATAAAGGAAGCAATTTACATATATGAATAGAAGAACTCTTTCTTCTATTATTTATGATATATATAGATACAAGACAAAATGCTCTGAAACCGACAACACGAATGGTTTCTAGGGCATACACTAATATACACTAACAGTTTCCTCTTAATTGTACAAAGTTCTTTCAAGAATTTAACATAACGAGGTACTTGTTTAATAGCATCTAAAAGTGGAATATTTACCTCGCATCTACGAAAAGTCTCATAAAAATCTCTGTATTGCACATCTTTTCTAGATTCTGTTAAAGCTTGAGGAAAATGAGGTACCGATTTATAATCAGACAGAGGTGGAAACTTACTTTTAGGAACACCATCATCGTTGGGAAGGTTCCTATCAACAACGACATTTTTCTCCTTTTCTTCATTCGACGATGCAAGGGCTACCTTTACTGGAATCTCAACCTCTTTACCACTCCTCAAGACAATTGCACTTACATTTTCTCTTGGATTCACCACCGTTTGAGGGGGTAATTTCCCCAAACTTTACGCCTCCAACTTACTTATTGCGGTTGCCATTTGTCCCATCTGATTCTCCAAACTTTGAACACTAGCCCTCCTCTCTTGTTGAAATTGCAAAGTATTAGTGGTAAGAGACTTAACAATATCTTCTAAAGACATACCAGAATTAGAAGTTTGGCCCGGTTGTTGTCTAGGGGGATATGGCTGTTTATACTGCTGGTAACTTGGGCGGTTTTGAGTTATAGGCTGATTCACTTGTGGATTCCTATAGCCAAGATTGGGGTGATCCCTCCATCCTGAGTTATATGTGCTCGAATAGGGATCATACTTCCTTTGCGGTTGTCCAGGAAAACCACCTGCTACATTTACTTGCTCAATGGGCTCCTCTTGAAGAGTTGGGCACATATCAGTTAGATGTCCTACTATTGAACAAATTCCACAAGCCTTCATTGTTTGCATGTTACCTACAGCCATTTGGCGAACAAGAGCAGTTAGACTCGAGATTTTTGTTCAAGGGAGGAAATATTTACCTCATTATCATGCCTAGTAGGAAGGTCAAGCCTAGTGCCAAACTGTTAGAATTGGCCACCATATTTGCAATCAAGTTTCTCATGGCCTCGGGAGTTTTATCCACCAAAGCTCCTCCACTTGTAGCATCAATCATGCTCCTATCAATGTATAGAAGGCCCTCATAGAAGTACTAGATCAATAGCTCACTAATTTGATGATGGGGGCAGCTTGCATATAATTTCTTAAAACGTTCCCAGTATTCATGTAGGAACTCTCCGTTGTGCTGCCTTACACCACAAATTTCTTTCCGAATGTTGGCCACCCTTGAAGCTGGGAAAATATTTCTCCAAAAAAAACCTCTTCATCTCATTCCATGTGGTAATACTCCCGGAGGGTAGATAATAAAGCCAATCCTTAGCTGCATCCCTCAAAGAAAACGGGAAGGCTCTTAATTTAATTTGCTCTTCAGTCACCCCTGTAGGTTTCATACTCGTGCAAACCACATGAAGCTCCTTTAAATGCTTGTGAGGATCTTCACCTGCAAGGCCATGAAAAGTGGGCAAGAAATGTATTAGTCCAGTTTTAATTCAAAAGTAGTAGCAGCATCTAAAACAGGAAACATTATGCATAAAGGTGCTTGATTCAAATCAGAGGCAGCAAGCTCTTTCAAAGTTTGATTTCCAGCCATGACGTCCTCCTCTTCTAAATCAGAGTTGCTAGCAAATTAGGAATCAAAAGAAAAATTGCTTTCCTCAGAATTTCTCCGAGCTTCCTTCCTTAACCTGCGTAAAGTGCTCTCAATTTCTAGGTCAAATGTTAAATCACTAAGATGAGAGGACCTGGTCATACAAAAAAAAACCTCATAAAAGAATTAGGAAAAATAAATGACAAATAATGAAAAACCAACCAGAAAATAAAAGTAAAAAAATAATTTTTTTTTTTATATGACCAAAAACACAAAACTGGCCAAAAACCCTATCCAAACGTTGTTTTTTTGCCTCGAGAAGGTGGGGCTAGTGTTTAACTAGTCCTGCACAGAATTTCATTTTCTTCGAAACGTACCGCACCGCTCCTAATTCCAACAAAAATCCTGCTGTGAACAGTACTGCCAAAATTTGTTTATTTTTTTTCTGGAAAAAAAAAATAACAAGAACAAAATAAAAATCAACTAGAATCACTCCCCGGCAATGGCGCCAAAATCTGGTGTGCTGTCGTAGGCACCCTGAATTAAAACCCTAAAAAATATACGTAGTAGTGTGAGTAGGGATCGTTCCCACGAAGAGTGTTGATGGGAATGCAAAATGTCATATTTACCCCCTTAATGTTTAGTCTTTTATACGTATTTGTTGTCTAAATGTACTCATTATTATTTTATTTTGATTTAGGATGCAAATGGAGGTGTTAATCGCAAAACGGAACTAATTAAGTGAATTTGGACAATTTCGACATTGTTTCGTAATCTAGGCATAACTCTCTCGTCCGAGTTTCGATTGAGATGATTCAAAATTCTGTGGAACACTAAGAAAGAGATCTAAAACTTTCATGTTTTGAGTTTGGAGAGATACTCACTGCATCAAGGTTGTAATCGAGCTTGAAATTGACATACCTACACTGCCGACGTTCTGACTTGTCATGCAAGTCAGTCTATTATTGCACGTTTTGAAGACATACATGCTGCACGAAAATTACAGATGGAAACACCACTTTCCTATTTTGTTAGGACTCTATTTTATTTCCAATTAATCAGATTAGGATAAGTGTTATTTTAGGATATTAGAATTTGTTTAGGAGATTGAGTAGTTTTTCCATATTTGAATTGGATTTTAAAAGGAGAGATCAGATTAGGTTTTAAGGGGAGACCACGCCTCTCTTTGGTCTTCTCTGCAATTTTATCTTTTGAGTTTTGATTATGGCCATGAGCAGCTAAAACTTTTGTAACTTGGTCGCCAGAAATGGAGACCTCGGAATCAACCAACTGTGAGATCTAATCTATTTTATTTTAGTGTTCAATTTTCGTGTTTGAGTATTGAATGTTATTTTGTGCATATCTTCATGATTGATGCATTTAATTACTAGGAGGCCTACTAGTGTATTATTTGTTGCAATCTACTGCTAAGTTTGATATCAAATCCGTAATTGTTTGATCCCTCTAACTTGTGAAGCAATTAGGGTTAATAATTTGTTGCGTCGGGAATTAGTAATCTTAAGAAGAACATTCAACTAAATTAAATACAACCGCTTGTGTTTGTGTTGTTTAGCTTCATCGATTTCTCTAATTCTTAAGGCTGCCATTAGATTAAATCTTTAGCGCTACCGGTAAGATTAATTAAGATCGCTTGTTTCCTAATTAATTACAATTAAGGAGAGATAAGAAAATAGTTCCAACGGTGAATATTCAAAGTAAGAATTGATTTACTTTTGCATCAATGATCAGTTGTAAGATTTCGATGGTGGATGTTGACGAAGACCAAGTTTCGTTATATTAATTGATTTCAAATTGAATTGTTTTTGTTTTTGTTTTTGGCTAAGATTGTTTTCTGTTTTACTCAAAACCCCCAAGCCTTATTCATATCATAGAAAATTCAGCTAGACACTCTTCGTGGGATCAACTCTTGCTTACCCTATTTACAGTTCAGTAGTTAGGTTAGGAAGGTTTTTAATCTAGGTTGCCTACTATAGCACACCAAGTGTCTAGCCGAGTTTAATGTTACGTGAACAAGGCTGGGGGATTTTGAGTAAAACAGAAATAATTTCAGGAAATAAAAAATTCAAATTAAACTATCGAAATAACGAAACTTGGTCTAGGTCAACATCCACCATCGGAATCTTACAACTGATCATCGATACAAAAATAAATCAATTCATACCCTGAATATTCACCGTTGGAACTATTTTCCTATCTCTCCTTAGTTGTAATTAATTAAGAAACAAGCGATCTAATTAACCTTACTACTAAACAACCCTAGACAAGCACTAAATATTTAATCTAGTGGCAACCTTAAGACCTAGAGAGATCGATGAAGCTAAAAAACACAAACTCAAGCAGTTGTATTTAATTTGGTTGAATGTTCTTCTTAAGACTTAATAATTCCTGACACAGCAAATTCTTAAACCCTAATTGCTTCACAAGTTAAAGGGATCAAACAATTACGGATTTGATATCTAACTTAGCAGTAGATTGCAACAAATAATAAACTAGTAGGCCTCCTAGTAATTAAACGCAACAATCATGAAAATATGAATAGAAGAACATCCAATACTCAAACATAAATTGAACACTTATAGAAAAAAACTAGATTGATCTCACAGTTTATTGATTCCGGGGTCTTGTTTCCTTCAACCAAGTTATAAAAATTAGCCACTCATGGCCATCACAAAAATTCAAAGGAAAATGAATTTCAGAAGAGAGAAGAGAGAGGCGTGTGTGATCTCTCCAATCTGATCTCTCTCTCCTCTTAAAGATATCTAATTCAAGTATTTGAATTCTACTAAATCTCCTCAAAATATTCTAATATCCTAAAATAACATCTATCCTAATCTGATTCTAATTAATTGAAAACAAAATAAAGTCCTAAAATAAAATAGGAAAGTGGTGTGTCTAGCTGTAACTTGCGTGCAACAGGTCTTCAAATCTTCCAATAATAAACTGCCTATTTGAATTGCATGACAAGGTGGAATGTTCCAGAACGTCGGCAGTGCAGGTGCGTCTACTTCAAGCCCGATTAAAACCTTGATGCAGCGAGTATCTCTCCAAACTCAAAACATAAAAGTTGTAGATCGCTTTCTTAGGGTTCCACATCATTTTGAATCATCTCAATTGGAGCTCGGATGAGAGAGTTATGCCTAGATTACGAAGCAATGTGAAAACTGTCCGAATTCACCTAATTAGTTCTGTTTTGCATTTAACGCCTCCATTTGCATCCTAAATCAAAATAGAATAATAATGAGTACATTTAGGCAGCAAATAAGTATAAAAGACTAGACATTATGGGGGGTATATATGACATTTTGCATTCTCATCACACTGCCTTTAATTTACTTTTTGATGCCAAAGAGTTTAATGTCACTAACACCTTTGCACAATCCCTTTATTGCAGATGCCTCCTCCTGGCAACCAGCCTTTGAGAAGTTTTGGAATTCTGTTTGCCAGCAACCTCTCTAAGATCATTGTTTGGTACCATGCCTTCTCAGCAGCCTTTATTGCAGATGCCTCCTCTTGCCAACCAACCTTTGAGAAGTTTCCTCTCATTGTTTGCCAGGAACCTGCAAAATTATCCGGCACACACCTGCAGACACGTCAACTTTTTTAAGTAAAAAAAAAAACAAGTAAAAAAGGTTATAGAGTGGGTAGGTGAGAAGTTCACTCAATCTGTCTCTTTCGGTAAAGCTCCATATAAGCATGACACCTGCAGCATCAGCACCACAACCCAAGTATCAACATCAATATCAACATCACATAAACTACAAAATTCAAAGTCCAACTTTCATACCTTTTGATTGGGTTCTGCTCACTCAAAACGGATCCATTTGCCCATGGAAGTAGTCGACAGCCCAGCCCTTCCGACAGTCTCTCATTGTTTTGTCATTCAAGTTGTCCATCGGGGTGTTGGTCATGTCAAGCTCAATAAATTTCAGGGCATATGCCCCACATTCAGCACTACAATAGGAAGTAGGCATTAGCATTAGAATAAACTTATAGAATAATTGTATTATGTAAGTTAGTTTTATACAAAATTTACCTTGACTCATTTATTGGGCTGGTAGAGTGCTTAATTGGCCACTTTCCGGTTAGTACTTGATCACCCAAGCGCCCAAACATCCCGCTGTCATGCAACAGCAACGGAAACAACCTGGACAGTGGCTCCAACTCGACCTCCAACTGCTTGTCTCGACAAATAGTTGGGTTGCAGTTAAGGATCTTCAGCAACCCTTCCTCTAGATGCGCGACGACTATTATCCAATGCATCTGTTTAACGAGGATGATGCAGTAAACTCTTTTAACAAAGGCCCAACCGTGGCCATATTTGGGCCGATCCCCCCGTATATACTATATAATTCTGTTATCAAAATGAAAATCATCAGGGATGCAGTCCAATTGTTGTGGGGCCAATCTTTTTTGCTTCAGTCCTTTTGCTGCACCACTAGCAATGGCATTTTTAATTATAGTGCAATATGCCAAAACAAGCGTTTGGTCAAACGCCACATCAATGATAGCACAGTTGGGATACAATAGATCACTATCAGTAGTCTGTCGTAGCCTCATCAATGCCAATATCTCATCGATGTGCTGCATCAAATAAAAACAACAAGATAAGTATGGAAAACATAGGCAAAATTAAGCGAAAATAACCCACCAAGTCCTCAAGCCACGTGCCCATCGTCAACAACTTCTTAAACCATTCCTGGGGATAATCCCTTGTCTTACACTTTATATGGGCATTACTTCATGATCCATTGTAATAGGCATAGAAGAGTTTTTTCTTTTCCTCTATTGGCCTATATAAATCGACATTTGAGTCCATTTTTGCTTGCCCACTTCCTTCCCCCTTCCTCCATTTTTACATCCCCATTTCCTTCCCCTCCCACTTCGCCCTCCTCCATTATCACCACCCCACTTCCTCCACTAACCTCCTCAACCTCCTCCATTTATGGTTCTTCCTTGATTTGTTTCTTAATTTTCTTCTTCTTTACTTGTGTCACTACCATGTAAGGCGATTTCACAAACTTGCTCTTTCGACTCTCTCTTTTCAGCCCAATTTGCACTTCAACTGCCTTTAATTCTCCACCAACTTCCTCCTCTATTGTACCAACTTCCTCCTCCACTGTACCAACTTTCTCTACCAACTTATCCACTTTCTGCTCCACCCTTTTCGTGCGCTCTTCCATCTTGTCAAACCTGTCATAAATGGCTATTGTCAAACCTGCCATAAACGGCTATTGTCAAACCTGTCATAAACGACTATTGTCAAACTCTCAAACAGGCCGTTTATGAGGTCAACCACCTCATTCTCCCGACACCGATGTCTGGACAAAGCGGCACTTGTTGTACCGGTTTGCTGAGGCATGCGAACCTCTTCCTCCTCATTATCCTCGGACCTCCTACCGATTGGAGCTTCATCATCCTCGGCATCAACCACGTTGTCAAGCAGTTGTCCTGCAACTGTCATCACATGCGTGACCCCTTTTAGGTTCCGCATCAGGCGGTCTATTCGTTCATCCCTTTCATCCTCCAGTGCTTTGAAAGATGTGACATAGTCCTCTTCCGCTTCATCCCCAGTAGCGGTGAGAACGGGACAGACAACTCCCTGCAATAAGAAACAAAATCAATTAAATTGAAGCGACATTTTAAAGCAACTGCATATTCAAAAGCTTAATCCTTTAATCTTATCTTAGCCGCTTTAATCTTAATGTCTATTTGGTCGTAGTCCCAATAGGTACACCTCTCAACATGCCACCGCAACATCCTAGGAAATTGATGTTGCATATCCAAACTATTGCTTCTCCCCCCAACCTGAGCGAAGACAAGGATGGCCTCATACATCCAAGCCTACATTGTAAAAAAACAGTCCATATCATAATTCAAACACATATATTAAAAAAAAATATAACAAAAAGCTATTAATATTTACCTGTATTGCCCTATAGGAAGCCAAACAAATTGTACGTGTTGGTTTATCCTTCCCGACCCATTAGGCCTGCTTTAAAGCCATGTCTGGTTTTTTCAAGCTGTTGATGGTTCGCTCAAATGATATCCGTCCCCACGGATAAGAATTAAAGAACTCCAAGTCACTTGCAAACAACAACCAATCATTCTCAACAGCTTTTGTTGAGTCACCAACCAATAAGATCGAATGTAAAAACAATAGCAAGCACACTTTTATCTTCTCTCCATCATTAAACCGAACTGTTTCTAGCCTCTCGTCTAAAACGTGTCCTATAATAAACTTTGCCCCTTGCAAAACCTTCTTACGAAACTGTTTGGCTCCCGGACTTATCCTTATTGCCTCTGCCTGCCTCTGCCTTTGCCTCTGCCTTATTTGGCACTTCCCCGCATCCTAAGCCCATCACCAAGGCATACTCCATCATCCCAAACCGTAGTGGCTTTCCATCCACCACGAACCACATTTCTTTTTTTTTTTAATTGCATTTTACTGAGTGCAGCAACATGTAATGCACTCCCTGCCCCCAAAATGCCTTTTTCCAATTTGTTCCGATTCTTAAAAATGGACTGAAACAAGTGCAACAGAAATCTCTTGCACCATGCCTCATTCCAGCTAAAATGTCCCTTATTCTGTCAAAAACATCCCAACTCAACCTCACCATCACCCTTGCAGGGAAGTATGGTACCTTCTCACTTATAAGCTCTAACTCGTAGTCCCTACAGTTTACGGTCTGCACAATCGATATAAACAAAATGTCAGCAACAAAAATAAACCAAAACAACTAATAAACAAAATATCAACAACAAAAAATTACCACTGTAGTCGCTTAAGCGATTTCGGATTGCTTAAGAGATCTTGACTCTGCCTCATTTAAGATCGCTTAAGCAATCTGAAATCGCTTAAGTGACCAAGAATAAACTGAAAGAATCTCTTAAGCGATACAAAAGATCGCTTAAGTGATCTTATATCTGTGATTCTGCCTCGACAAGATCGCTTAAGTAATCTGAAATCGCTTAAGCGACCAAGAGTAAACTGAATCAATCGCTTAAGCAATCATGAGTAAAAGAGATTAATCGCTTAAGCGATACAAAGATGTAAGCAAGTGATCTTATATGCGTGATTACGCCTCGACAAGATCGCTTAACGTAATACGAAATCGCTTAAGCGACCAAGAATAAGCCCTGAATCAATCGCAAGCAATCATGAGTAAAAGAGATTAATCGCTTAAGCGATACAAATGATCGCTAAGCGACTGTACAAGCAATATTCCCAAAACAAATATTTACCCTTTCTTCGCCGGCCTCCTCGTCGCCTACATTCTCGCCGGCCTCGTCCTCATGGCTGAATCCTCGGACGACTCCTTCTGGCCTGAATTCTCATCGGACTCCTCCTCTTGGCCTGAATTCTCGCCTGACTCCTCATCTTCAGAACCGTTTGCCAATTCTTCTCTCTGTTGTTGTGCCATTGTCGTCTCCTCGGCCTGTGGACCACCTTCACTGATCGGATGATCCACCGGAGTAGCCATTGAACTGCTTGCGCCACCGGAATCTAAGATTCGAAGTGGCGTTGGGTTTTCCTCCTCATTGTGAGTGTCAGCCATGGTTTTGGATTGAATTTGGTGTCAAAGTTTGCAGTTTCGATTAGAAATGTGGACTATATCGCCGGAAATCGCATAGATTCTGTTTAAGGTTCAAGAAATCGATTTTAGGGTTCAAGAAATCAATCGGAAATCGTGATTGTATTCAGTTTAGGGTTCAAGAAATTGATTTTAGGGTGCAAATTTGTAGGTTCGATCGAAAAAAATCACAGTGTCTCCCTTTGGTTCACGAAACCGCTTTTTACTCTAATGAATATCGATTAAGCGAGGTGAATAGGTGGAGCTTGTTTTGATAAATTTCAAATTTTAAAAACTTTCATTATTTTATTCGACCCACATATGTTTTAATCTTTTCATTTTAACCCATTTTACGTGTTTAATTAATCCTAACTATACCTATGTCATCTTCTCTAAATTAAAAAAAAATAAAAAATATTTTCAAGACCATTTTCTTAACTCGAAACTTGGGATGGCCTGGCAGCTAAATTTTCTCCGCATCCAAAATTTCCCGAAATTTTCGTCCCCAAGCACCTAATACCCGCTAGCAAAAAAATTTTTGTCCCCAACATGTCACTCTTCTTCTTCAAATCTTCTCCTCTCAATTAAGTCGGTCTTCCTGAAATCTCCTTCTCTCAATTAAGATTTTTGCAATCTTCACTCAAATTTCCTCCAAATACGACGGCTCGTTCCCTCTCTCTCTCTAAACAAATCCATCTCCACCGTCCATCTCCACCCACGCCACAAAAGCATCACCTCCTTGCCCTCAACCCATCGTCCCGCCTCAGTATCTCTCCGCACTCAAGCTAACCAAGCCGACCTCCCGACCTTTCTACTTATTCCGACTGCACCACCGACCCTTTGGTCTCCAAGCTCGAGGACGCCATCCACCGCCTCAAACCCAACTAACAAACAAACCCTAGAAACAGCCATCGGACATGGCCACCACCACCACTTCTACTTGTTTTGTTTATGTTTAACCGTTTTTGTGAGTTTTGTGTTTGGGAATTCAGAAGGAGACGCTTTTTTCACCTTTTGAAAAGCTTATCAGATCCAGATAACGTCCTTCAAAGTTGGGATCCCACGCTTGTTAATCCCTGCACTTGGTTCCACATCACTTGCAATCAAGACAATCGCGTTACTCGAGTGTATTTACTCTTTCTTGATCTATTTGCTATTATTACTGTTACTAGTTTCAGCTATTTTTCCTTTTGGGTTTAATTTTTCCCAATTTTGGTAAGGTGGGTTTTTAATTTCTGATTTTAATGATGCTTAAATTGCTCATTAATGGGCTTCAACTGAGGCAATTTCCATTTCAATTACATATTACTGATGAGCGTATGATAATTTATGCAGGGATTTAGGTAATTCAAATCGGTCTGGACATCTAGTCCTTGAACTGGGAAGCTAGAGCATTTGCAATATTTATGTTTTTTCCCTTCAATTCTTCCCTACACTATGCACTAGTATATGTTGTTAAAGTGGCATATGATTAACTGACTCCTTATGTTCAACAAATGTTTGATTTGCATCCGTATCTTAGGGATGTTGTTGTCCCAATTGGTGGGTACTTGATTGGTTCTATATTGGCTTGGGTGGTAATACTTATGGTTTTGAGGTGATTTCACAAATATGCCATACAAGGTCCTACTGCTTTACTACATGGAGGCTTGTTTGGAGACCAAGTTCCTTATGAGAAAAGTTTTTGGGGTGCTTTGGAGGATCGCATACGATATCTTATCACTTTCATGGCATTTGTTCAAATGCTAGTGGTTCCAAATTCAGTATTTTCCTTTCTATAATATTTTAATTGGCACTTTTATTGTTTTCCATGGTGTGATAAACATGTTTTTCACATTCAGTAGCATGATGGTGGCTCCTATCTTCGCTAACAATGTTCATTTATGTGTCTTCTTTTCTTCTCTTTTCTTTCTTTTTCTTTTTCTTTTTCGTTTTCCTTATTCTCTTTAAATGAAAGGGTTAATCTTCTGCTATGTCTTTAGAACTCTCTATTACTGAACCATCTTAATGTTAATCAATCTGTCCTACACCTTAAGAATTCATTATTAGTAATATTTTGGGGACCTGCTCTTTAACATCGTTTGTGTGAACTTTTATACTTATATGAAGATTCTTAAGCAACCGCTTAACATAAAAGCTTAAGGTATCATTGGGACATTGCATTAAAATTTAAATCCAATAGGCCTCTCACTTGTAACTTGCACCAAGTAGATGGATTGAGCCCGAATACTAGATGGCTTAAACCAACCGTAGATATAATAGAATAACTAATTACAATGCAAAAATGTTACATGTGAGGATTTGAACTCATGATCTTTAGTTTATAATATTTCTTAAGCAGTCATTTGGCTGAAAGCTGAAAAGCTTAAGTTATCATGTAAGAGCCCAACATTCAATTTTAAGTCTGCCAATTCGGTTTGTTATAGTCTACTTGATAAACCATGACTAATTTAAAATGGTGCTCATTGAGAATTACCCACCTGGTCAATTCTTTGGTCTCATAACTTTTCGGTTCTCCCCTACTTTCTTGTTTATAGTTTCTACATCAAGGAAATGTTGTGTTTGTGGTATGTTCTGTTTTCAATCTTAATCAAAACTGAAATCTCTAGTGATGTGTTGTTTACTGCTTATAAGATGCTTGTGTGTAATATATATTTATGCATCCGAGGGCAATATCTGAGATTCTTAATGTGCTTTTGAGACTTTCTATTTATTTGTATTGTTTTACAAAATTGTGAAGGATTGATTTAATAGATTGTCCCAACTTTTATATGGATATAAATGAAGATGTTAAATTTTGTTGTAGATATATTTATTAAGATTGACTCTTCTATCGCTATATTTTGTGTAGGAGTGGCTACTGCTTTTGCTTCTAGAGACATCATTGGAAATGTGCTCAGTGGGTTGTCTATGCAATTCTCAAAGCCTTTTTCGCTGGGAGATGCTATAAAAGTAAGTAAAACTTGCCTCATCATTGATGGTGATTCTAATTTATTCCTTTTAACCCAAAAAAAAAAAAAAAAATCCTTTTACGTTTGTTAACTTTTCATCTAATTGTGCTGATAATGGATGGAAAGAAGTACTTTTATTTATCTGATGTAATGTCTTTGCTTAAGATTATTGTTGATCCTAGTATGTTGGGAGTTGAACTGTTAAATTGTGTGTAAATGAATTTTTTATTTATTAATTTTATACTTATTCTTAATGGAAGAAAATTGTGGTTGTTATTTGCTAACATTTTTGGCAAGTTCTGTTTTATTTTTTTTTATTGCAGGCTGGAATAGAAGGCCAAGTGACGGAAATGGGACTTACTACTACAAAGTTACTGAATGCTGAAAAATTTCCTGTATTACTGCCAAATTTAACGTTTTACAGTCAGGTGTGACCTAATCCCAACACTACTGAAATAATCATTTTGAATTTGAAGTATATTCTAATGATCAATCTCAGAAAGTCCTTTAGAAGTTTTTTAATCATATTAACACACAAAATCATCCTTGTCATCTTTGTAGTTAATTGTGAATAAGTCATGAGCTCAATGGCGTGCTGTGGCTATCAAAATTCCTTTACATATTGATGATTTGGACAAGATTCCTCAGATATCAAATGACATTAAAAGCATGCTGAGATCAAACACCAAAGTTTTCTTGGGCAGGGAGGCTCCTTATTGTTTCTTGTCTCAGATAGAAAGTTCTTTTACAGAATTGACCCTTGGATGCATTCTCAAAACCATGGTAAAACCCTACTTACTGATTGCTTCAACTTGTACTTCAGCATTTTTTTTGTTTTTCATTTCCTAATAGTCTTTCAAACTTATCTTATTCAGAGCAAAGATGAGTTATACACCACAGAACAAGATATTCGTCTGTAGTCAGTCAAGATTATGAAGAACATTGTGCTTAATTGGGTAGCAGTTACAGGTTATGATCAGTTGATGATACAGCATACTGTTAGCGTAGTCCTTCTATAAAAATTTGGCCTCAGTTGGTAGAGAAGGTTTTGGAAACAATGTGGCGAACTTCCATAAACAAGTCATGGTATCAAAGAAAGGATAACAGCTGAGAGCTACTGTAAGGATAGCTGCAGCAGTTTTGAAGATTGGAAGCTTTCCCAAGAACATGATATTGACTAATTTTGTTTCTTGTTTCACTCTTTTGGAATTGGAATCCTGAAACTTAGAAGATTTTCTGTGTTAGTGGTAAGTAGGAATTGTAATGTCGACAGTCTTTGTTAATAAAGAAGTGCAGTATGATTTGGGAAACTCAGCTTTTGTTGTTTTGTTTGTTTATATAGTGAAGTGAAAATGAATCTGGGTCATGAAGGAAAATTAGCAAGGTTGATTCATAAATTGGGGTTACGGTTAATCATCATATTATCAACTCAATTAGGGACGAAAATTTTTTGTCCCCAATTCACCAAGCCATTAGAGATGAAATCTTTCGTCCACAATTGATCACATTATTAAGGATGAAAATTTTCGTTCCCACTTTACCACATAGACAAGGACAAAAAAATTTGTACCCAATTTCGACCTAATCAAGGATGAAATTTTTCGTCCTCTATTGTGCTTTTCTTTTGCAATGAAACAGTGTTATTTGGGATGAATAGTTATTCTTTTGTGGACAAAAATTTTTTGTCATAGAATAGATAATCTTTAATGACAAACAGTATTTCGTCCCTAATGGTGTGGCTTTGGGGACGATTTGTTTTTCCATAGACATTACCCTTTAGTAACGTGGTTTTGGAGACGATTTGATCTATCATCTCGCATTACTTTTTAGGATGAATTTTTCACTTTCCGTCACCTTTTTTTAAATTTCTTGTAGTGGATGTGGCCAAAGAAGTGATTTGGATCAACAAGTTCGTCACTGAACTTCGCGTGGTTTCTACTATTATTAATCCAATAGATGTCTATTGTGACAATAATGGAGCAATTGCTTAAGCCAAGGAACCATAGTCTCACCAGTGATCCAAACACATTTTCAAACGATTTTATCTTATCATATAAATGGTTTACGATTTTATCTTATCAGATAAATGGTTCAGAGGAAGGATGTGCTGATTTGCAAAGTATATATTGATGACAATCTCACCAATCCACTGACGAAGGCTCTGTTGTAGCAGAAGCATGAAAAGCACTTAAGGTCATTCGGTATTAGAAACATGAATGATTGACTATAGTGCAAGTGGGAAATTGTCAATCTATTATTGTAATATTGACTCTTTGTAAGAATATTTATAATTAACGAAAGACATTTTTCTACATCGCGTAATTCTCTGTGATGTATGTCCTTACGATGGTAAAACCGTAACGAGGGTATCGAGTGCTTTAAATCTCGATAGTGAAAACCCTATGATCACATATGGTGGTTATTCTAGAAATGTCTGTAGCCGCTAATATTATTCTAAGGGTATAGATAATAAGGTAAGACTATCATAGTGTTGAACCACCCTGTCGAAAGGCAGTGGCTGATCTCACTTGTCAATGTTGTTTGTTAATAACCTAGTGCAACACATGGGTGTTTGCTTTAGGCAAGTTCACTAGACAAACCCACCAAAGGATTCCACATAGATGGTAACCCTAATGTCTGTGGAATAAATCCTCTAACGGATGGTGGTACATGTGATCCTTAGACTTGAGATCACCGGAGCGCCTGGTGCACCAATTAGTGTAGTTTGACACTAGCTCAGTGTAGTTCTATTCAGGATTATCATAATGGTAGTGGTTGGCTGCATCAAAAAGTGTATCAAAACTATGGTGGATTGACAGAGGATTAATCACTCCCGAGTACAGGAGAAATTATCTCACTGAGCAATTCAGTAAATAGACAAATTGTGGCGAAAGGTTGTCGCTCAATCCAATCTATTGTAATTGAATACAAAAAGATCAAGGACATCTAAGGTTGACAATATTTTTATACCTCAGCCTTGATGAGATAATGTATGATAAAATGATTGATTACACGATAGCCACATCATTGATAGATAGCTGTTTCGTTGAATCTGAATCTATCGGGTGGTCATAATGTCTTACCAAAAGGTCAATCTTGGTTTGTGAGTAGTAAGACAACTAATTGAGTGTTAATCGCGATACTACTCATTGCCGATATGATAAAAAGCCTACGGGTCACAGACTTATAAAATAATTTAAGAATCAATATGTAATAGTAGTATTTTCGTCTTTTAAGATGAGGGGCATTTTGGTAATCTCACAGTTCAATTAAATTTGTTTAGGTTGTTGCCAGTATTCAATTAAAATTTGTGAGATTATATATTTAAATATGTGTGCATATATTTAAATGGATTATTATTATTTAATATTAATATATTTTTAATGTATTAATATTTGTGGATTTTAATAATAATAATGTTTAATAATTAAAAATACCAATATTGCTTGTTTGGCTACAAGGATAGATTAAGAATGGAATCCATGCTATTCCTAAATGAAATTTTAATTAGGTATACTATAAAAGTACAACTTAAACTTAAAAAAAAAACCTAGCCACCTTTTTTATTCTTGAATCCATAAAGTTATTCTAGCAAAATTAACTTGTGGTTTTTCGGATTGTCTTTGTGTATATCAACGTTTGTATGATTCTTTACTTGAATCTATAGCAAAATAAAAGATTAGAAGAAGCCTCCAACCGCAAGTATAATTGGATCCTTGTTTAGATTAATTTACATTATAATGACGTATGTAAAACTTTATATATATATATATATGTATATATATATATATATATATATATATATATATAGAGAGAGAGAGAGAGAGAGAGAGAGAGAGAGAGAGAGACCAGGATCCTCTGTTTTAAAACCCGGACCGAACCGGCTGGTTCGACCTGAAGCCGGCCTTTACTTTGGTCCAGGTTAATATAAAACTGGGAATGTTATTAAACCAGTTTTGGACCGATAATGGACCGATGGAATAGTACAAAACCGTCAGTCCGACCGACCCAAGGCTTAAAACGGTTCACCATTTTTGGGTATCTAATCCAAAAAAATTATATTCCTAATTGTTAAACCAATTTGCAACACCGTTACATTCTCTATTTCATTTGAATAAAAAAACCAAATTGTGTCTTCCATTTTCATCTTCTATTTTTCTTCACTTACTCTAGAATCTACTGGTAAAGAAAAAGAAATAAAGGGGAGGGGAAGGAAGAAGAAAGAGAGAGGAAGCCAAGAGAAAGAGTAATGAAGAAGATTAGAAGAAAGAAAAGAGGAGATGAAGAGAGAGAAGGAAGAACAAAGAGGAGCGGAGAGAAAAAATTATAGTAGACAAAGAATAAAGAGACGGGGAGTGCTGGCCTAATGTGGAGAGAGAAAAAAAGGAGAAAGATGGAGAGAGAGAAAAAAATAATTAATAATAAAATTTACAGGTTGCATTTGCTTCATTTTAAACTTATAGGAGCTTATAAGTAAATTTTAGAAATGTATTTGCTGGTTTTTCAAACCTTATAGCAATTAATGAAATTGTTTAAAAAAGTGACTGCTATATACCAATCCGACCGATCGATTCAATCGATTGGACCGATCAACCCGCAATCGACCCCCTTAACTGAGTCAACGATCGATCCGATTTTTAAAACAATGCCATGATCATGAGACTTAAAGTGATTGATGAGCAAAAATTTTTATTTTTTCGCTACCGTCCTTCATTTATAAATTATTCTAAAACTCCTCTTTTAACCATATAAATTTGATTAAAAAAATTCCAAACAATTTTTAAAATTGAAATGTTACAATTAAACTTTAGACATATAACTAAATAATACTACACATACATCATTCACATACAATCATTTCTCATACAACATTATGTGACAAGATATGATTGGATGAAAGTTTAATTTAACTTTAAATTAACCAATCATATCTTGCCACATACTTCAATGATCATATCTGATTTCTCCATATTAGTTTAGGAATAAAAAATAAAAGTAAAAACAAAACCACAAATTACAAATAAATAAAAACAGATCAACGGTATTCTACAACAATTCTTATCATGCATATTAATTTGCCTTCTACATTTTGGGGGTCTTGTAATGCTCTAAACTTGAGTATTGAAAAATGATAGCCAAATTGCATTTAAAAAAAAAAAAAAAAGATCCCTTACCAAACACAAATTACGAATAACATTTTCCTACTTGCCACTCCAAAATTTTCGTCTTCCAAAAGGTAAACCAGCTATATCCAAGACCAACGATGAACAGGCTGAATAATGCCACTTTCAGATTTTATCAAGCTTTAAATCAGTTATCGTGCAAAGCCTTCATCAAATATAGTCTGTTGAAACTCTGTCCTGTAACCCTGCAAGCAATGAAACAAAATTTATCAATCACTGGAACTAGTAAAAAGACAGCAAGACAGGACCGCCGCAGAGGTGACAACAAAAACTGTTGAGGTCTCTACCCTATTTTATAATCTTTAACTTCACTCCCCAAAGACAAGCAAAGGCATAAGGTTTCCGTGTGTGTGTGTGTGTAGGGGACACCATAATAGAGTCTAAAATTTGCTATTAAGTACTAGATCTGATCAAGGAATAAATTACAACAAAAAAATCTAAAGAAGTTATTTTACAGGAATTTGGAGGCAAGTGATATCATAACTCCACTTTCAACAGCTAAGGTCGTAAGCATCAAATCCTAGGGGTTAGAAACTGGTATAATTAAATTTTATTTTGGTGACAAAAATCCAAGAAAATAAACCCACACTGAAAACAAGTGCAGAAAGTGAATTGTCAGGGTTGCTGGATTATCTCAACATAAATCATGTCGCATCATATCAATGAAACAGGAATGTCAAAAGGGTAAGAGGCAATAAAATTCCCCATGAACATCCTATGCCTCCCACCCTAAAAACTTGCACAACAATTAAATTAATAAATATAAAGATGATGAAGAGAAAAAAAACGCAAAGCTTTAATATCATCAATAGATTTTGAAACCAAATCATCTAATTGTTCTTCAAAATCAGCAAGGGCCATGGTACAAGGTTTCGTCCTTGAGTTATGTCATATTCAAACGAAATCTTGGTAAAGACCAGGTAGCCATTTTGCAATCAAAAGAGGCGTGACAGAATGCAATCTATGAAAGTCTTCTAAGATTTATAACATACCCATTGATTTGGTTGCAGTAGTTTGCAATTCGATTGGTTACAAGAAAGCTTTCTAACCGGGATGGCTCTGGGATTGGCTTAAAGATGGGATTTGAAGGATCTTCCTCAGGTAAAGGTTCTTCTCCAGCGGCTTTACGTGCCTTATTCTCGTCCCTGCAAAACAAAACAGAATCCAGCATATTAGTTATATTGACTGATGCATATGAGTGTACAATTAAAGAAAAACCTCAAAAAATACTATAAAATAGAATAGAAATTGTCAGAAGGAACTTAAGAGGCATCTGTTAACATCTGAAGTCTCATATGACACATGCATGCTGGTCATATGAAATACAGACACATAACATGTTTATTAAAAGTTAAGCCAAAAAATAACCTTCTCTTTTGAAGCCATGCATGCTGCTGGGCCTGTTGGCGTGTCAGGTTCCGGTAATAATATTGGAACTGGAAGAGAAACATGATTCATGTTAAAGTAATAGTACAGACACTATTACAATACTAGGAAAAGAGGACACAAACCTTTTGTTGTTCTGCTGATAAATCATCCATGCATTCAATTAAAAATTCCACGTTCCTGGCTAAAAATGGACTGCTTGATAATCGCAGGCGGTCATAATCACACTAACACAGAACCAAATAATCCACAGTAAGATTAAACTGAAAAATTATAAACATGATGATCCTGTAAGTTCTCCAGTTACAGTTGCTATTTTACCTGGGTGACTGGTGTATCAGCTTCCAGCTCAGTCATAAAAGCACTGACAAGTGCAGAATTTGAGACTTTTATCTGTGATACAAACACCACCACAAATTGAAACAATGTTCTTTTTGTAAATCAAATAAGACAAAGCATCAACAGAAAATACTAATTGTCACACCATCCACCACCAGATATAAATGATATTTGAAATATACATCAGTAGCAGCTAGAAGTCAAATGCAAACCAAGGCACAAATTATGCCAGTTCATCCAATAATCAGGATCAACAAAGACTAAGATCTCACAACGGAGGAAAATAAACTCTTAAATGAATGACCTTTACATAGAAGTGCTTTTTGATTCTCCCTCACTCAGGAAGAAAAATAATGTTACAACTGCATACAATTATTTCTTCTGAAAAAGGATTTAGGTAACAGCATGAAAAATAATAGCAAGAAATAATAGAAATGATTAAAATTTTGCACAAAGAGAAGAAATAGTTCATAAACTTACAGGAATTTCCTCAAAAATATCCACCCATGACAAGTTTTTCTCTCTCAACCTGTTGGAAAAAATACAAACATTGAAATTTGATAATTCATATAAGCCAATATTTTTTGAAACGAAAACATAAAATTCCCATACTTGTCCCCGGTAAAGTTGTTATTGCGGTAAAGATCCATGAAAGAATCAGAAAGCTTCAAAGCCTTGAGAGCTAAGGCACCTTGATTTGACCTTGAAGGATCATAAATTATGCACACACAACGTCTAATATTCTCCTGCAACCACACAAAATGAAGTACAAATGAAACCAGGGAAAAAATGAAAGGAAAAAAGCGATCATGAAAACTAGATGCCATAAAACAGAGGTTACAACAATGTGGTAAGATGTTTCATTTTTGAGTCATTTCTTTCTTCCCTTATTTTTGTGCGACAAAACATTCAAGAAAACAGAACTAAATATATAATTGATCAAATCTATCTAGTTATCATTAGCAGCTATTCAAAATGGAGATCTCATACATAACAAACCCATAAAGGTAAGAGTAAACAGACACAAAACAAGGTGTTCAGACAAAAAAGGTGTCAGAATTGAATGCGTGGACCGACTATTTGATCTATGACAAGGAGCCACATGACACGGAATTTTCATGGATACGCTAAATTTCCACCCAAAAAATTTGCACTAGCCAGGCAGCTCAACAAACTTTCTGCTTAATTTGATACCATATGGTTGGCTGACTTAAATGAGAAGTTATGTCATAAACTTACAGAATATTTCTCCTTAACATCTATGGAAACCTTTAGAGCCCTTCCACACTCGTACATATAATAAATATTTTATGCTTCGCAAATAAATACAAAGAAATCAGCACACTCTTACCCGCATAACAGAACAAAACGTAATCAACCAGATGGACTAAACACTTTGAGTACCTTTGATTTTTGCTGGTTCAAATAACACAAAGTTTTATTAAGTTTAACGAATCAAAGGTAGATATTCTATTTCCAGAATTGCTGGAATGAGCTGTAGCAATGCCCATGTATCTTATCTTTGGTTTAGTCATGTTACTGGTATTTTATAGCCAATTATATGTGTTGTTCCATAGTAAAAAGTCAGTTCTTTTTTTTGGACCTTTGCTTTGGCACCTGTCTACTTTTTTCCTAGATGTGATTGCTTCGGAACCCCCTAGGTGTAAATGCCAGGCTTATCTTAATTTTTCTTCTCTTCTTCACCGTCTCAACTTTCAACCCTAAACTCTAAACCCCAAGTAAACTTCTTACAATTTTGTTATTGTGAAACCAGAATCAATCTAAAAGCCATTGCTTTAGACGAGGAAAAAAAAAAAAACTCTTGCTAATAGTTCAGAAACCTACATTCCTGTTCTGCATTACAGCAAGTGAAACATGACAAATGTTGCTTGACAAAGGCACTCACACAATAAAGGGCTAAAAGTACTATAACAGTGATTTGGAGAGCATATCCTTTCACTAAGGAACAGAAGGCAAACAAGAAACATACCTGGTAATTCATAAATGTCTCAATCAGTTCTACAGTCTGAAAACAGCCCAGCATTGTTGATTGATACCTGAAAACATTAGAGAAAAGAATTCATTAAATTGAGAAAAAGATTAAGAAGAACCAATGCAACCTATTTCATTGGTATTGCAACAAATTATCCCTTCAACCAATGAACAAAAAATGTTACAGTAAATAATTGATGCAAGCAAAGTGAAAGGATCCCCGAACTTTATTTTTACATTGAATTTTATTTATGAAAATTGTATCCAACTATTATTTTTTACAATTTGTAAAGAAAAAATTGAGTTAAATTCAACATACTTTTAGGACGCTTAGAATAATTAAACATTAGGTAAGGGCTCATTGATTAGTAAATAAGATTGTAGAAAGGATCAATTTAGGGCTGCACTAAGGAGGACAAAATTTAGTTGGAACTAAACATTCAAAAGCTGCTTACTCTCTTTTACCCCTTTCCTATACTTTCCAAAGCCTAATTAGCCTCACTATTGAGACTTCTTTCTCATCTAATTCTCTCTGTAGGCCGATTATCTTTTGATTTCTTAATTCATAGTATCTAACTTTCAAGCTGTAGGAATTTCATATCAAGGAAGCTTTGACATACTACAGTGAACTCAAGCAATCCTAAAGTACTATGCAATTTGAACTTCACAGAACTTGTACAATCCTTCAGGAAGTGAAATCACTAAAAACTTAACTGAAAAGCGAGAATAAGTATGTTTATTTTAAAAAAAAAAAAAAACACCTTTAAACTTTGTCCTCAATTTGTAATTTGTTGTGAAGGGTGCTAATGAAAAGTTTCATTGAATCTTTAAAACCCTAGAAATTTTCTTTTTCACACTTTGAGCAAATAGGACAGTTATTAACCAATAATCTGAAGCTGGAGATTAAATTTGGCAAGGCTTACCATCCGACAGTGTTGTTATCAACATTAACCTCCCTCAAACACCTCATCATCTCAAGCTGGTAATTAGCACCATCAGCCTCAATCTCCTCATCCTCTTCCTGGATCTGTACTTGTATTCGAAAAAAATAGTAAATAATTACACCATAATTTTATATTTTCTTGGGAAATTAAAGTAAAAAAAGCTTATCATACCGGGAAGGGGAAACAGTTAGTAACTTCAAGAACGCTACCGACATCCAACCCTAGAAGCTGACCAGTCACCAAAGCCGGTGAAAACTCCTTGCAGTGTTTTATTATCTTCAATATAACCTGTTTGTCATTTTTTAATTAAATAAATATATTAATCCATCATCAACGATTAATAAAAAGCATAAAATCGAAATATGAAACAAAAAGAGAGAGTGAGAAAAATACCAGTCCCTCGATTTGAACAACTCTTAGAGGAGTAGCAACTTCTTCCGTTGCCGCTACTTGAAGAAACGACCTTGCCATGGCTGCAAAATAAATCAAAACCTAATTTTACAATAAAGGCACATAATTTGTATGAATATAGATTTGGAAAGAGACAGGTTCACTCACAATTAGCCATTGTTGTGAAAAATTAATTCTATAAACGAATAAGGAAGCTCTCTGCTCTGGTGTAGAGCGTCTGCGTCTGCAAAAAACTTAGTCGATTGTTAGGTCTTTCCCGAGTAGAAAGCTTAGGCTTTTTATGTTTTTGTATTTTTATTGTTCCCTTAAAGAGATGAACTGATTGGGCCTGTGAACGGCTCAGGCCACCTGGGCTGAAAGGTTTGGGCCTTTATTCTTTTATTCAATCAATCCCTACAAGGAGAGCGGTGTCAATGTGTTGAGGTTTAATTCATACACTCTCAAGGTGCATTTGGTTAAGGGTCTTAGAAAATTATTCCTGTAATCTAATCTTTTATTACAAACATTACATTATTTGATTATCAAGTAATAAAAGATTACGGTAATCTTTTATTATCAATAGTTGTTATGGTTGGTATATAAGAGGTAATCAAATTACCTTCTCAACAGATGTTATTAAAAGATTATCGAGGTAATCCACTGTTTATACCAATTTTATCCTTAATTAAAAAAAACTCTAAACACAAATGCCCTTATATGTCTACCAAATAATAATTAGTCCAATTGTGCAAAATAACTTCTATAACCTTATAAATTAATTTTTTGGACAAAAATGCCCCTCACTTTTTATATGAATACCACACAAAATTATGTAGCCACTGTAGACAACAAGTGGTCACTAGCCACCACCGCTAACTGCCACTGGTAGTCGTCAGAATGGCACACGATCATTTGAATTTGGTTGTGCATCAATATAGCCATTTCTAGCTAAATTGAAGGTTGGAAATAGCTAGATGGCCTTGGATTTGGTAAAAAACAACTAGATATATTCTAACCATTTCCAACCAGATCCATGGCAGTTAACGGCCAAAATAGATTTGACCATTTTTTTCCAGATCCACAGCCATTAATAACCATAGATATGATTGTTAATGGCCTTGGATCTGGCCGAAAATGGCCAGATACGGCCATTTAGGTGGTAACGACCGGATCAGCGCACGGCCAGCTAGATCCAACTGGTCGTGTGTCATTTCAATGACTACCAGCGGCAGTCGATGGTGGTGGCGGGCGATCGACAATCATCTGTAGTACCTGGGGGTATTTTTAAAAATTTAAACTTTTGTTATTGAGATGTTTTAACTAAATTCTCAAATGTAGGGGTAAAGAGTAATCTATCTAAAAAAAAAAAAAAAATATATTATTATTAAAAAAGAAGGGCAATTCAATAAAAGCCTCTGCCAATAATATTTTATTCCTCTCAACCAAACATTTTAATTATTTATACCCACCAATCTAACCAAACATATTGATATAATATTCCCCCATAATTTTCAAGGTAATCTATCTTATTGGTAATCCTACATTTTCAGCAATAAAACATTCCCCGAATCAAACACACCCTCATGGGTTTATCGATTTTGTAGATGAGACTCGAAACTTTCCAAAATGCATGGGTAGCCCACATTCCGTTAATTTTGTGAGTTAACTTTAACAAATAAAAATATATTTTTGAAATTATTTGATTTTGTAAATGGTATTTTTGACATTTTTTATTTTTTAGAAACCCTAGCTAAATTTTTTTTCTCTCTTCCTCTATTGTCTAAAATTAAAATATCCTTAAGCTCTAAAAATATGGACATTGTCATTGCATAAATTGGAATATTGTATAAATCCGATCTTGAAATATAAATTTTTTGCAACCTTAAAATATTAATGTGGTCATTGCATAAACTGGAACATTGCACAAATCCACTCTTGAAATATGAATGTTTTGCAACCTTAAACACAAAATGTTTACTACTAAAAAAATAATAATATTAAATTTATCAAAAATTTATCTCATATTCTAAATCTGTAAAATAAAAATATTTGAACTCAATCACATCTAGGATGTCAGTGGGGTGGGTTGGTTGAATACTAAGAAATTGATGCCCATGCCCGTTCCACGCCCATCTCTTTTATGAATACTCAAATCCACCCCATTATCTATTTTAAAAAATGCAGAGGGTTTGGGTTTGGATTACTCTTTTTTTTGGTAAACCTTGGATCGCTCCATTAGATCAATTTTTTATTTATATATATATAAAAAAAATCTAACACAATATATACAAACTATTTCATAATATAAAAAAAAATATTAATAATTTATAAAATACTTAATAATCTAAACCATGATGAGAGTATCGAGTGTTTCAAATGTCGATAGTGAGGACCTTATGATCACATATGGTAGCTATTCTAGAAATATTCGTAGCCCCAATACTATTCTGACTTAGGACATAGATAATATGGTAAGATTATCATAGTGTTGAATGACCTTGTCGAAAGGCAGAGATTGATCTCACTTGTCAAGATTGTTTGCCGACAACTTGGTGCAATACATGGGTGCTTCCTATAGGCAAGTTCACCGAACATACCCATTAGAGGATTCCACATAGATGGTAGCCCTAGTGTCAGTGGAATAAATTCTCTAACGGATGGTGGTGCATGTGATCCTTAAGTGTCACAAACTTCCCGCAAAAAGATTTCACAAGGTTTTAGATTTGCAATTTTGATGCCACATGATTTTATGCAAGCAACTGTGCCCTCCACCCAACACAAAAGTAGAAATCTCATCGTAAATGTGAAAGATGAGAAATCCATTTGCTACCTTAAAAAGGCCTTGGATGCTTTTTCTTCTTGGGCAGGTCTTGAAGTAAACATCTCCAAGAGTCATATCTTCTTCTCCAGGGTTAAAGAGGAGAAAAAGCCTGGGCTTAAATCTATCTTTGAGTTTCCTGAAGGTAAGCTCCCAATGAGATATTTGGGGGTTCCTCTTTCTTCCAAAAAGCTCTCCCATGGTGATTGTAAACCTTTAGTTAACAAGATCTTGGCCTGAATCAACTCTTGGAAGAGTAAGGTTTCTCTCTTATGCAGGGCAGGTTATACTTATCAAAGCCATCTTGTTTAGCATTCAATTTTACTGGTCATCTACCTTTATTCTCCCCTTTAAGATTCACAAGGATATTAACGCCAAGTTGAGAGACTTTTTGTGGTCCGATGTTGATATGAAAAGTTCAATGGCCAAAGTGGCTTGGGAGGAGGTGTGTGTTCCTTTTGAAGAAGGTGGCCTTGGCATTGTGAGAGCTAAATAATGGAATACGGCAGCCATGATGAGACGTGTGGAACATCAATCAAGTACTAAGCCCCTCCATTTGGGTGGAGTGGATAAGAGCAAATTATTTTGGCAAGGAAAAACTTTTGGGAGATCCCTTTTCCAAAAGATGCATCTTGGGCTTGGAAGAGTATTTTGAAGTTAAGACATAAAGCAAGAGATCATATTAAATTCATTGTAGGTAATGGAAAGACAATTCATGCGTGGTATGACAATTGGCACCCTAGAGGCTTGCTCATTTGTAGGTACGGCCACAACATTGTCTATGACTCGAGTTTGCACATTTATGCCAAGGTGAGTGAGCTTTGTGATGGGACCTGTTAGAGATGGCCCATGGCCAATTCTCTGGACTTGATGGACATGAAAAACTCGATTGACTTTGTGCCTAATTAGCGGAGGACATGGTTATTTGGAAACTAAACCCTAAGGGTACATTTTCAATCAAGACGAGTGAAGTGGTCTCACATCTTTATGGTTCCCTAAAGCCATTACAAGGCACTCAATCATTGCTTGGATGGCTTCCAAAAAGGGGCTTCCAACAAAGGATAAGCTCATGAGGTATGGGATTGCTTCTTCTAATGCTTGTTGTTTTTGCACTCATGGGCTTGAAACTTTGGATCACCTTTTCTTTAGATGCAATTTCACCCAAGTCATTTGGAACCGAGTTCTTGAACTCTCTTCCCTTGGTTATGTTACTTGCCCCTGGAATGATTATGTCAACCTCCTTGCTACTAGATGGAAAAAGAATAAATTTAAGTATTTACTTAGGAAGTTGAGTTTGGGAGCTACCGTGTACTCTATTTAGTGGGAGAGAAACAATCAGTCCTTTGGAGGGGAAAGTAAAGATGCTCTCACTATCCAGAATTGCATCAAGTCCTTGGTGAGAGAAAGAGATTCGAACCTTAGCAAGATCAAGGGGAATTATCATAATCAGAGATTTGTTGAGAATTGGGGGCTTGCAAATTCCATTTTCAAGAGATCTCATGGGGAGTTGATGGAATGGGAGGATATGTTGTGATGGGTTCTTGGTGGTGTAGGGAGCTGTTGGATGGTGACATCACGACATGTGGTAGTACTAGCCTTGTGGTTGCGTTTTTGTAACTTTTCATTGTGTGGGCTATGGACTCTATGTGTATATGTCCATGGTGTGGATGCGTAGTTACTAGATCTTTATTTTGGAAAATGTTGAACCTAACCCAGGGCATGTCCTGTGGTAGGTAGGCCTATTTGTTTTCTCTTGGCTCTTATTGATTCCATTTCCTTGGTCAAAGGAATGGAAAAAAGAGAAGTCAAGGGGTTGGCTTAGATAGATCATTCTTTTGCCCCTAACTCGAGGTATGTCTTGAGGTAGGCTACCCGCTTTTTAAGGCATCTTGTATATTCTTTTCTTCTTCTATACAAAGCTTACTAACCTAAAAAAGAAAAAAGAAAAAAGGTTCTCTTAAAAGGCTTTCGCAGTGTCTTCATGTTGCCGAATGTGACGCAACTCAATTTATGAAAGCAAACCGTGCCCTACACTAAATAAGAAAAAGCAAGCAAGATTTATCGCAAAAGGCTTTCTTAGCGTTTTTGTGTTGTTGATTATGGCACAACTTGATTTTATGCAAATAAAACGTGTCTTATACTCAAAATGAAAGTGCAATCATTTGTGACTGTGAAGTTCACTATATATATGATGCAAAAGTTATGGTAAAAGGGTTTCATAGTGTTTTCAAGTTGCAGACTGTGATGCCACTTGATTTTATGCAAGCAAACCATGTGCTTCACTGAAAACAAAAGTGCAAGCGTCATCGTATTTGCGAAATTCAATATACATATGATGCAAAAGCTCTTGTAAAAGGTTTTCATAGCGTTTTCGTGCTGCCGAACACAACTTATTTTTATGCAAGTAAACCGTGTGCTTCACTCAAAACGAAAGTGCAAGCGTCATCATATATGCAAAATTCACTATATATATGTCGTAAAGGTTTTGGTAAAAGGCTTTCGTAGCGTTTTCAAGTTATCGATTGTGATGCTGCTCGATTTTACGTAAAAAAACCTTGTGTTTCACTCAATACAAAAGCACAAACCTCTTCGTATTTGCAAAATTCACTATTTGTAAGCCACAAAAGTTTTCGTAAAAGGCTTTCATAACATTTTCAAATTGCTGGTTGCAGCGCAAATCGAGTTTATGCACGTAAACTGTGTCCTTTGACTTACCCAAAAAAAAAAAAAAAAAAAAACATGTCCTTCACTGAATATGAAACTACAAGAGTCATCATCGTATATGTGAAATTCATTACATATATGTGTCGCAAAACTTCCCGCAAAAGTATTTCATAGGGTTTTCAATTTGTGATTTTGACACCACATGATTTTATGCAAGTAAACCGTGCCCTCCACCCAATACAAAAGTAGAAATCTCATCGTAAATGTGAAATTCTCAATATATGTATGTCGCAAAAGTTCTCTTAAAAGGCTTTCGCAACATCTTCGTGTTGCCGAATGTGACACAACTCAATTTTATGAAAGCAAACCGTGTCCTACACTAAATAAGAAAGAGCAAGCAAGCGTCATCGCAAAAGGCTTTTGTAGCATTTTTGTGCTATTGATTGTGACACCACTCGATTTTATGCAAGTAAAACATGTCTTAACACTCAAAATGAAAGTGCAAATCCCATTTGTGACTGTGAAGCTCACTATATATATGCCGCAAAAGTTTTGGTTAAAGGCTTTTTATTGTTTTCTAATTGCAGACTGTGATGTCATTTGATTTTATGCAAGTAAACCGTGTGCTTCTCTCAAAACGAAAGTGCAAGCGTCATCGTATTTGCTAAATTTACTATATAAATGAAGCAAAAGTTCTCATAAAAGGCTTTCATAGCATTTTCATGCCGCCAAACGTAACTCGATTTTATGCAAGTAAATCATGCACTTCACTCAAAATGAAACTGCAAGCGTCATTGTATTTGTGAAATTCACTATATATATGTTGCAAAAGTTTTGGTAAAAGGCTTCTGTAGCATTTTCGAGTTGCTAATTTTGATGCCACTAGATTTTACGCAAGAAAACCTTGTGTTTCACTCAATACGAAAGCACAAACCTCTTCGTATTTGCAAAATTCACTATATGTATGCCACAAATTTTTCGCAAAAGGCTTTCGTAGCGTTTTCAAATTGTCGATTGCGGCACAACTTGAGTTTATGCACGTAAACCATGTCCTTCGACTTACCCAAAAAAATAAAAAAATAAAAAAACCATGTCCTTCACTGAATACGAAACTACAAGAGTCATCATCGTATATGTGAAATTCATTACATATATGTGTAGTAAAACTTCTTGCAAAAGGATTTCACAGGGTTTTCAATTTGCAATTTTGACACCACAAGATTTTATAAAAGTAAATCGTGCCCTCCACCCAATATGGAAGTAGAAATCTCGTCGTAAATGCGAAATTCTCAATATATGTATGTCGTAAAAGTTCTCTTAAAAGGCTTTCGCAGTGTCTTCGTGTTGCCAACGTGATGCAACTCAATTTTATGAAAGCAAACCGTGTCCTACACTAAATAAGAAAGAGCAAGAAAGCGTCATCGCAAAAGGCTTTTTAGCATTTTTGTGTTGCTGATCGTGACACAACTCGATTTTATGCAAGTAAAACATGTCTTACACTAAAAATGAAAGTGCAAATCTCATTTGTGACTATGAAGTTTGGTAAAAAGCTTTCGTACTGTTTTTGAGTTGCAGATTGTGATGTCCACTTGATTTTATGTAAGTAAACCGTATGCTTCACTCAAAACGAAAGTGCAAGCATCATCATATTTGCGAAATTCAATATATATATGATGCAAAAGCTCTTGTAAAAGGCTTTCATAGCATTTTCGTGCTGCCGAACACAACTTGATTTTATGCAAGTAAACTGTGTGCTTCACTCAAAACGAAAGTGCAAGCGTCATCGTATCTGCGAAATTGTAATATCCCACTTGAGGTATGTATTTAAGATTTGTCGTATTAGCTAAAAGTTTATTGTTTTAACTTAAATTGAGTTTGTATGTTGAGTTGGTTGAATTGTTGCCTTGAAATGGGTTGAGTTTTGGTGAAGTTGGAAATTCAAACTTCCGGGCGGGCGAAGAAACTTCGCCGCGGCGAGGAGGAGAAGTGGCATTACGGGTAGGTTCTGCCCAATTTCGCCGAGGCGACAAAAAATTCTTCGCCGCGGCGAAGAGCCTAAAACAAAGATTCTTGAGTTTTCTAGAGAATTCTTCTTTTGGGACACAATGACCATTCTACCCCTAATTAGTAGGAAAAGTGGGGAGTAAAATGAAAGGAATTTTAGTAGAGATTGGGTTTGTATGGGGGTGTAGTTGTAAAGAATCAAAGGATATAGAGGAATTTTCAAGAAAGGACAAGGGCAAAATGGGAAATGAAGCTTATAATATGAACTAAAAAGAGTAAAGTGTAGAGAAAGCCCTTATTCATCTTCATTCCACCGCCTCTTCCATTGCCCATATTCTCTCAATTTCTCCACCCAATTTTCCAAGATTTCTAAGGTTTTTAAGAGGGATTTTGAGTAAAGGTTTCATCTAAAGCTTTCTAAGGTAAGAATTCATGCTTTAGATGTGAGTTTTCTTGTATTTATAGTGAAGTCTTATTGTGTTGTTGCTGTCCTTGTGGTTGTTTTGAGTTGTAGAGAAGAGACAAGCTAACAAAGGGAAGGAAAAGTGCTAAGGAACCCATCTTTGCACAAGGTAAGTAAATCCAACCAAGTTGAGTTATGACTAAGCTTTGAGTAGAGACTTATTTTAATTATGTATGTACATGGTATACCTACTGAAAATTGAGATGAGATGTGTGCTTAGTCTTAGTAGTTGGGATTGATTAAATATGAGAAGTGTTGTTGATATGTGTATTGAGAATGGAGTTTGAGATGAAGTTTGAGAGATGTTGTGTAATCCTTTTTGGGAAGTGTTTTCTTGACAGGGATTATGAGTAATTGAGGGAGTTTTTCCCCAACTTGGATGGCTAGAAAAATGAAGTTTAGTAGTAATTTTCGTAGGGTGTTTATATGCACATGAGATGTTTGAGGAAATGCCTAAGTGAAATTTGCCCTGTCACTGCCGTAACTTTATGAGTAATTTTTGAGTATCTTAACGGTTCGAACTGGGCTGAGACCAAAACAGAGAAGTTGTAGCCCTGTTTCTAAGATTTGAAACGAGACCATAACCGTAGTAATCCGAGGTGTATAGCATAAGTTATGGCCGTTTTAGTGTGACTGGTGCAGAATGACTGTTTTGAGGAAATCTTGTAGTTGGCATTTCATTAGTGCATTAGTGAGCATGAGCTAGCTCTACACCTTTGTTTATACACTTGAGAAGTAGCTTGAGATTTAGTATAGAATGTGAGTATAAGTTCTTTAAGAGTTAAGAGAATAGAGTAGGTTGTGCGATGGGGAACCCGTGAGTAATGGGTAGAGTATTCCCGCATGTACGCCGCATTGAGAGCGCGGCATGAGTATCAGATAGAGAAGTGGTGTAGCCCGTGAGAGTGCATGCGGATGAGGGCTATACCCGAGTACCCGAGAGAGAGATTATATACTCACATGGCCAAGGGTTCCGAATCCATGCATAACCGAGTCCGATCGGCTAGAGTGAATAGAGGTCACGTAGAGCGGGAGTGAGTCCCGGCCGTGCCCCCGGTGAGATGGGGTCGTGATTTATGAAAGAGTTATGAGAAAAGAGTTTCTAAGAGAAAGAGAAAGAGGAAAAGAAAGACGTACCCAAAGAGATATTGAACGGGGAGTTGTAAGGAAAGAATTAGAGATAGAGAGTTACGGGGCTAGTATAAGTAGAGGATTTACTTACTAAGCATTATTTTAGTGCTCACCCCGTTGTTTTCCCATGTTTTGCAGGACCTAGGTGAGGACATTGTCGGATGGATGTCGGCGTGCGAGGAGGAGTGGTTACACTGTCCCTGATGTTTTTGATGACGTTTGTATATGTTATATATTTTGTGTAAAAATGTATATGTTTGTAAAGAGTATGTGTATATGTTTAATAAAAGAAAAATTTGGGCCCAATTTCCTTATGTTATTTTATATGTATTTCTTTACAAAGTTTTGAGTAGTAGTGGCTTTTACAGAAATTCACTGTATATATGTCACAAAAGTTTCAGTAAAAGGCTTCCATAGTGTTTTCGAGTTATCGATTGTGATGCCACTCGATTTTTCACAAGAAAACCTTGTGTTTCACTCAATACGAAAGTGCAAACCTCATCATATTTGAAAAATTCACTATCTGTATGTCGCAAAAGGCTTTCGTAGCATTTTCAAATTGCTGGTTGTGGTGCAACTCAAGTTTATGCAAGTAAACCATGTCCTTTGACTTATCCCAAAAAAAAAAAAAAAAAAACTATGTCCTTCGCTGAATTCGAAAGAACAAGTGTCATCGTATATGTGAAATTCATTACATATATGTGTCAATAAACTTCCCGCAAAAGGATTTCACATGGTTTTCAATTTACGATTTTGATGCCACATGATTTTATGCAAGTAAACCATGCCATCCACCCAATACAAATGTAGAAATCTCGTTGCAATTGTGAAATTCCCAATATATGTATGTTGCAAAAGTTTTCGTAAAAGGCTTTCGCAACGTCTTCATGTTGCCAAACATGACGCAACTCAATTTTATGGAAGCAAACCATGTCTTACACTAAATAAGAAAAAGCAAGCAAGCGTCATCGCAAAAGGTTTTCGTGTTGGAGTAGGTGCCCTAGAGCTAATAAATTATTGTAGAATTGACTCTTTGTAATAATGTTTATTAATCAATAAAAGGCATTTTCTACTATATCATGTAAATCATAGTTGTATGTATTGATATATGTCCTTAGGATGGTGAACCGTGACGAGGGTACCAAGTGTTTCAAATCTTGATAGTGAGAACCCTATGATCACATATGGTGGCCATTCTAGAAATGTTCGTAGCCCCAGTATTATTTTGACTAAGGACACAGATAATACGGTAAGACTATCATAGTGTTGAACGACCTTGTTGAAAGGTAGTGATTGATCTCACTTGTTAAGGTTGTTTGCTAACAACCTAGTGTAACACATGGGTGCTTGTATAGGCAAGTTCACTAAACTGACCCACCAGAGGATTCCATATAGATGGTAACCCTAGTGTCTATGAAACAAATCCTCTAACGAATGGTAGTGCACGTGATTCTTAGACTTGAGATCACCAAAGTGCCTTGTACACCGATTGGAGTAGTTTGACACTAGCCCAACGTAGTTCTAGTTAGAGCTATCAATATAGTAGTGATTGGCTACATCGAGGAGTGTATCAAGACAATGGTGGATTGATAGAGGATTCAACACTCTCAGGTACGGGAGAAGTTATCTCATGACACAATTCAGTTAATGACAATGACACTAAATCTGTGATCACAATGGGTTTGAGTTGTTGCTCAATCTAATTTATTATTCTGGTCATTAGTCTAGTAACTGAATACAAATATATCGAGGATAACTGAGATTGACACTATTTCTTTACCTTAGTCTCGATGAGATAACAGATGATGAAAGGATTTGATTATACGGTAACCATATCATTGATAGGTAGTTGTTTCGCTAATCCGAATCTATCGGATGGCGATGATGCCTTGTTAGGGGCCAATCATGGTATGTGTGTAGTAAGACGATTAATTAGTGTTAATCGCGATATTACTCACTACCGGTATGATAAGGAGCCTACGAGTCACACACATAAAAGATAATTTAAGAATCAGTTTGTGCAAGGGCATTTTCATCTTTTAGGATGAAAAGGTATTTTGGTAATCTCACAGTGTAATTAAATTTGCTGAGGATTGTTGCCTATATTTAATTTAATATTAAAATTAAATTAGTGAGATTATATTTAAATATAAGTACGCATATATTTAAATGAATTATTATTGTTAATTAAATGTTGATACATTTTATAAATATATTAATTAACTTTAATAATAATAATAATTAATTTAAAATTAGAATATCACAAGCGGGGTCTTTGGATACAAGGGTTGGTGCTCATGCCTATTCCTCATTGGAATAGGGTTTGGACATATGCACTATATAAGTGCATGTGTGTTAAAGAATGAATGAATTTTTCATTCATTCAATGAAAAGGAGAGAAAAAGAGGCAACCCCTTTTTCTCTACCCCTCCACGTTTGCCTTGCCTTTTTGAATTAAAGTTTTCTTTGATTTTAAGTTGATTCTTGAAGCCAATAGGGGATCTAGCAAATCCATCTTTGGTTCTTCAGATTGTCTTCGTGTGGATCATCGTTTGATCCTATTCTTGGATTGGTAGCAAAGTAGATTCAAAGACATTTGAAGGAGCCTCCAAATGTGTGTAAGATCTCTGATCCTTATTTGTATTAATGTTATATTTGTTCTTTTCAATTTAAGCATGTAAAATATATACATATTAGACCTTGATCTTGGGTTATTCAGAGTAATCGATGGGAAATATTTTTGTTTTTCGTTGCGTTTACCCACCGATTTACTTACAGTGGTATCAGAGCCTAGGGCCCTGATTGTATATATTTTAATAGTATTTTGATTGATTAACTAAATTGATTGTTGGATATTGCATGTTTGGTTTGTTAGGAAACGACCCGGTTGCGCAGCGGAAAACAAAAATTTTACAACCACGGATCGTTCCTTAGAACCCAAAATCAAGGCATAGATTTTACAGTTTATGCATAATATGAATCTGCAGAAAAAATAAATCCAAAGGTTTAGATTTATACCCACGTTTGGAGGCTCCACCAATGTTGTCTCTGAATGTGTTTGCTACCGATCCAAGTGTAGGATCGAACCAAGAAGTCCACACGAAGACAACCACCAAGAACCAAGGAGGGATTTGCTAGATCCTCCTTGGCCTTAAGAAATCAAGAAGAAGATCAGTATTTGATTTTTTCAATCAAACAGTGAGATTGGCGTGGGAGAGTGTATAAGGGGTTGTTGTGTTTTTCTTTTTCTAAAGGCAAAAATCCATTTTAATTAATAAAACACACTATTCTTTTTATAGGCAAACCAAGTTGCCCTATTCCCACATGGAATGGGCTTGGGCTCCAACCCAAACACCCCTTGTTGCCAAACACTACCAATTTGATATTTTAATTTAATTCATCATTATCTTAATTAAAATCAATTAATATTTAATTAACATTTAACAATAATGATGATTTAATTAAATATGTGCGAACACACATTTAACCATAATTTCACTTATTTAATTTTTAACAAATTAAATGAAAGGCTACGACCTCAGCAAATTTAATTGCACTGTGAAATTACCAAAATACCCTTTCGCCTAAAAAGACGAAAACGCCCTTCTTTCTTCTTGGCTCTTAAATTATCTTCTATGTGTGTGACCCATATGCTCCTCATCATACCGGTAGTGTATAGTATCGCGATTAACACCAATTAATCGTCTCACTAATACACAGACCAAGATTGGACCCCTAGCAAGGCATCATGGCCACCCGATAGATTCGGATTCAGCAAAGTAGCTACCTATCAACGATATGGTTACCGTACAATTTGATCCTTTCATCATACGTTATCTCGACGAGATGAAGGCATAGAAATAGTGTCAACCTTTGGTTACTCTCGATATTATATATTCGGTTCGGACCAATGACCGTATTATAACTGGATAGAGCAACAACTCAATCCCACCTGGCGCTTTTAGTGTCATTGCCATTTACTGAATTGCACCGTGAGATAACTTCTCCCGCACGGGAGTGATGAATCCTTTGTCAATCCACCATAGTCTTGATACATTCCTTGATATAGCCAATCACCACCGTCTTCGACTCACGAATAGAAGCTGCGTTAGGTTAGTGTCAAAGCTACCAATCGGTGCACAAGGCACTCCGGTGATCTCAAGTCTAAGGATCACATGCACCACCATTCGTTAGAGGATTTGTTCCATAGACAGGGGTTACCATCCATATGGAATCCTCGTGGGTCATCGTGAACTTGCTGCGGTATATCCGCCTACAACAAGCACCCATGTGTTGCACCAGGTTGTCACCAAACAACCTTGACAAGTGAGATCACTCCGCCTTTCAACAGTAGGTCGTTCAACACTATGATAGCCTTACCGATTATCATCGTGCCCTTACTTCGAATATCTGGGGCTATGGACGTTTCTAGAATGGCCACCATATGTGCTCATAGGGTTCTCACTATCAAGATTTGAAACACTTGATACCCTCGTCACGGTTCTACCATTCTAAGGACATATATCAATACATATTGCAATAATAATGATTTACGCGATATAGAATAAAATGCCTTTTATTATTGATTAATGAACATTATTACAAAGAGTCAATTCTACAATAATTGATTGGCTCTAGGGCATCTACTCTAACAATCTCTCACTTGCACTATAGCCAATTATTCATGTATTTAATACCAAATGATTTCAAGTGCCTTTCATGCTTCTGCTGCGACAGAGGCTTTGTCAATGGATCTGCGAGATTGTCGCGGTATGCGGCTTATACTGCACGTCTTTCCTCTCAACTATCTCTCGATGAGATGGAATCGATGAGTATGTGTGGACTTGATGAGACCGTGGTTCCCTAGCTTGAGCAATTGCTCCATTGTTGTCACAATAGATGTCTATAGGATCAACAATCGTAGGAACCACACCAAGTTCAATGGACGAACTTCTTAATCCAGACTGCCTCCTTGGCCGCATCTGACAATGCAATATACTTAGCCTCCATTGTAGAGTCCGCTACGGTGCTTTGCTTGGAGCTCTTCCAGCTCACTGCACCGCCATTGAGACAAAATACAAACCCTGATTGCGATCGATAATTGTCTTTGTCCGTTTGGAAACTAGCATCCAAGTATCCTCTTACGGTGAGCTCATCTTCCCTCCATAAACCAAGAACATATCCTTAGTCCTCTTCAAGTACTTAAGAATATTCTTGACGTACCATCCAGACGCTCACGGATCCGATTGATATCTACTACAAGTGCTCAAAGCACATGAGACATCAATCGAGTACATAGCATGGCATACATGATGGATCCAATTCTTGATGCATATGGAATCCTCTTCATCCTATCTCTCTTATCTTGTGTTTTAGGACACAATTCCTTAGAGATAAACACCATGTGACATCGGAAGAAATCCTTTCTTGGATTCTTCCATCTTGAATCGTTTCGATACTTTGTCAATATATGCACTCGACTTAGGCCAAGCAACCTACGCGATCTATCACGATAGATCTTTATACCAAGGATGTAGGTGCTTCCCCTAAGTCTTTCATGGAGAAGCACTTGGATAACCAAGTCTTTACCGACGCAAGTTCGGTATATCATTCCCGATCAAGTATGTCATCGACATACAACACTAGGAATGCTCTGCGCTTCCACTCACTTTCTTGTAAACACAGGGCTCATCTTCGTTTTTGATAAAACCGAATTCTTTTACGGCCTCATCAAAACGAATGTTCCAACTCCTTGAAGCTTGCTTGAGTCCATAAATGGATCTCTGCAACTTGCATACCTTATTAGCTTGACTATCAAGAACGAAACCATCAGGTTGTGTCATATACACATCCTCCTCAAGGTTTTCGTTCAGGAAAGCAGTTTTGACATCCATTTGCCAAATCTCATAGTCATGATATGCAGCAATTGCAAGCATAATCCGGATGGATTTAATCATGGCAACCGGCGAAAAGGTTTCTTCATAGTCAATGCCATGAATTTGTTTGAAACCTTTGGCAACCAGCCGTGCTTTATAAGTATGCACGTTGCCATCCATGTCGCTTCTTCTTGAAGACCCATTTACACCCTATAGGTTTTACCCCTCTTGGTGGTTCCACCGGAGACCACACTTGGTTACGGTACATGGAGTCCATCTCAGATTTCATGGCTTCAAGCCATTTAATGGAATCTGGATCCGATATAGTGTCTTCGTAGGTTATGGGTTCATCGTCTTGATAGACTAGTACGTCACCATGTTGAGTCACGAGATAACCGTATCTCTCGGGCTCATGGCGTACTCTCCCAGATCTACGTAGCTCTCTGCTACCTGAGGCGGTTCACTTTGATCCACAATTTGTGGAGTAACCTCCTCATGATGCTCAACCACTTCCTGTGGTACATCATCCCGTCCTTCGTCTAGTATATCTTGTGGTTCTAGAACTTCATCGAGTTCTACTTTTCTCCCACTAGTACTTCTTAGAAAATGTTCCCTTTCTAGGAAGACACCGATCGAGCAACAAAGATTTTGCGCTCTTGGGTGGTAGAAATGGTATCCTTTGGTCTCCTTTGGATACCCCACAAATATACATTTACAGGATTTTGGGCCTAGCTTGTTTGAAGTCAATTTCTTAACATAAGCTTCAACCCCAAATCCTTAGATAAGACAAGTTGGGCTTTCGCCCACTCCATAGCTCATATGAGTCTTATCTACGAGACTTTGACGGCACACGGTTTAAAACGTGAGTCGCAGTCTCTAGGGCATTACCCTAGAATGATGCAGGTAAATCACTAAAACTCATCATGGACCTAACCATGTCAAGTAAGGTCCTATTCCTCCTTTCTGACACTCCATTGTGTTGGGGTGTATAAGGAGGGGTGAGTTGTGATACTATCCCACATTCCTTCAAGTACTCAGAAAACCCCGAGCTTAAGTATTCACCTCCTCGATCCGAGAAGAGCTTTAATACTTTTGCCCAACATATTCCGTACTTCATTCCCTGAATTCCTTGAATTTATCAAAGGCTTGATTTATGTCTCATAAGGTAGACATAACCATATCTACTGAAATCATCAGTAAATGTGATGAAGTACGAATATCCACCTCTAGCTTCAACTGTTAGTGGACCACATACATCACTATGGATGATGCCTAACAATTCAGTAGCCCTTTCACTTTGTCCTGTGAAAGGAGACTTGGTCATCTTGCCTAAAAGGCATGACTCGCATACCTCAAATGATTGGAAGTCAAAAGGGGCCAAAACTCCATCCCTTTGAAGTTTTGCAATGCGAGTCTTATTCACATGACACAATCTACAATGCCAGAGATATGTTTGGTTTTGATCGCTATGTTTAGCTTTCTTGGTTTCAATATTGAGAATATCTTTATTGTTTAAATCAAGAACATATAATCCATTATATAACCTTGCAATTCCAAATAGAATACCATTCAAGCTAAAGGACAACAATCCATTAGATATCTCAAAATGATACCCCATATTATCCAAAACGGATACTGAAATAATATTTCTAGAAATAGAAGGTACGTGATAACAGTTATGTAGTTCCAACAATAAGCCCGTAGGCAAAGATAAACAATAAGTCCCTACACTAATGCGCCACATGTGCTCCATTTCCAACTCGTAGGTCCACCTCTCCCTTAGCGAGCACTCTACTCTGCCTTAGTCCCTGCACATCAGTACAAATGTGAGTACCACATCCTGTGTCCATGACCCAAGATGTTGAGGGAGAGAAGTTAATCTCAATCATGAAAGTACTGAAGTCGTAGCCTCAGACTTCTTCTTACTTGCGAGGAAAGCCTTGCAGTGTTTCCTCCAGTGGCCTGGCTTGCCACAAAAGAAGCAGACTACCTTGCCTTTTCCTATGCCACTCTCAGGCCCAAGAGCAACCTGTCCTTTGGGCTTGGGCTTGGGCTTGGGTTTGGCCTTGGCCTTACCCTTGCCGTTACCTACTTTGCTTTACGGCAGAACCAAGAAACAGGCTTGGACTTTTTCAAGTCTTGCTCTGATCCTCGGCATGTTGAAGTTCTCGAGAGGGGTTTTCTCCATCGTGTTCATATTGAAATTCATTATGAACGGAGCATAAGAGTCAGGCAAGGATTGCAGAATTAAATCCATTTGTAATTCTGCATCCAAGCCACATCCCAAAGTCTCAAGCCTTTCTATGTGCTCGATCATCTTGAGCACATGAGGACCAACTTGGGCACCCTCGGTCAGCGACTTCCCAAAGCAGTGCTTTCGACACCTTGTACCTCTCATGTCGAGCATTTGTTTCATAAAGCTCCTTGAGGTGTAGAATTATGGAAGAAGCATCCATATTCTCATGCCGCTTTTGCAAGATAGGTGTCATCGATGCTAACATCAAGCATTGTACTGTTGTCGGCATCGTCAAGGAACTTTTGATAAGTTTCCTTAACTTCCTGAGTGGCATCAGGATCAGGCTCAGCCATGTATGGCTTTTCAAGGATATACAATTTCTTTTCTGACTTAAGTATAATCCGAAGATTACGATACCAGTCTGAGAAATTGGATCCATCCAACCTGTTTTCTTTTTCGATTATCGGTCACAGGTTCATAATGCTCATTTTCGGTGAATCTACAATTGCAGAAAAGATAAAGTTATTATAAAGTTCATTATTATTTAATATGGTCTTTTATTAAACGATGCTCCCACTATTTTACTCAAGCCAATAGCCCTCACTATTAACTCAAGCCAATAGCCCTCACTAGGAACGTTGGCTTTCCTAGTGGACCGAGATCCCATCCTGCCCATTTCAAACCTTCGCTTTGGCGAACAAGCCAAAATGGGTTGATTAGGTAGGCCAACAAACTTAATCCACACCAATTGATAGCTCCCACTATCAACCTCAAATGTGAAAAAGCCAACAAGCCAATCACACAATTCAATGGCTCCAACCATTGTCCTCAAGTGTGATTCTCAGTATCAATAGAGTGGACACTACATGTCATCATGTACACATAATATGTGTACTGCTCTACTATGCCTATGACGTGTTTATCAACCTTCGCTTTGGCGAACAAGCAAAACCGTCATTTTAAGTCAACCCATCACCATTAAGGAAAACTCTAATGAATTTTAACCTCCCACTGGTAGAAGTGTACCCTTCGCTTTGGCGAACAAGGTTTCGACGAACAGGTGGTTTGATTAAAACCATGGTGATGGAAGGCATTCGTGACTTAATATACTTATTTGAGGGTTTGTTATTTAATGTCTCATCAGATTATTATCTTTGTTAGAATGACATTGTTTGGCATGTTATTCAACATTCAACCTTAGCATGCATTCTAAACAAAATATTAAACGTGCTGGTACATGGCCTAACTAAAATCGATCTCCTCGAGCCTAGAGGGATCGGTGGGTCACCTAGGGATCTTGTAACAAATATCTTGAGTCTTCAAGTATGGTTGCCTCATCCTTCGCTCCGTCTCCAGGTACATTACAAAAACATCATTCTAAATTTACAATAAAATTAATATTAAACTAATTTTACATTAACAAATTTAGAAACCTCGATTTACATTCGAGGGGAATGAGATGAGAAAAGAATGTACATTAAGAAGAAGAGAGAAGGTAGGACTCGCAGGCCCTATTTAAAAAATATTACAGCCATACATACCCAAAATAATTTAAAACATTCACCCTTAGGTCTAAGGCTCATGTACCGCGCACCATGCAATATACAAACAAGTACAAAGCATACCCTTCAAAAACAATCAAATTTTGAATTGGGTGGGTTAATTAATTAATTACCCTCTTAAATGTGCAGAATGTTAATTGGCTTTATAGGTTATTAAAAACTGCAGATTAGTCCCTTTGCAAAAATACAGAATTGGAAAACTACAGCCTTCGCCGCGGCAAGGACTTACAGTATGCACTTCCTTGCTGCATACTTCGCCGCGGTGAGGATTTAAATTAGGTCTAGCCGCCACAGACTTCACCGCGGCGAAGGTTTTATCTTCTCGCGGCAGCGCGAGGCTCCTCGCTGCTGAAACACGAAATCCCCAATTAAATGCAGTTCGCGTTTTTTGCAGTTTTTTTGTGTATAAACACGAATCCAAATCAAATCAAATGCATATACGTTCAACCAGGATATTAACCAACCAATATAACATTCATCAACACATTTTAAACCAGTTTATCATTTGAATCATTCATTCAATCATGGATTTACAGATTTTTCAAAAACGGGTTTTTCATGGCAGATTCATCAAGGCAGCATGTTATCAACAAATACATGTATCAACCATTCAATAACTGTAAATCTAGTACCCTAGGCTCTAATACCACTGTTAGGAAACGACCCGTTAACGCTGTGGAAAACAAAAATTTTACAACCACGGATCGTTCCTTAGAACCCAAAATCAAGGCATAGATTTTACAGTTTATGCATAATATGAATCTGCAGAAAAATAAATCCAAAGGTTTAGATTTATACCCACGTTTGGAGGCTCCACCAATGTTGTCTCTGAATGTGTTTGCTACCGATCCAAGTGTAGGATCGAACCAAGAAGTCCACACGAAGACAACCACCAAGAACCAAGGAGGGATTTGCTAGATCCTCCTTGGCCTTAAGAAATCAAGAAGAAGATCAGTATTTGATTTTTTCAATCAAACAGTGAGATTGGCGTGGGAGAGTGTATAAGGGGCTGTTGTGTTTTTCTTTTTCTAAAGGCAAAAATCCATTTTAATTAATAAAACACACTATTCTTTTTATAGGCAAACCAAGTTGCCCTATTCCCACATGGAATGGGCTTGGGCTCCAACCCAAACACCCCATGTTGCCAAACACTACCAATTTGATATTTTAATTTAATTCATCATTATCTTAATTAAAATCAATTAATATTTAATTAACATTTAACAATAATGATGATTTAATTAAATATGTGCGAACACACATTTAACCATAATTTCACTTATTTAATTTTTAACAAATTAAATGAAAGGCTACGACCTCAGCAAATTTAATTGCCTTTGTGAAATTACCAAAATACCATTTCGCCTAAAAAAGACAAAACGCCCTTCTTTCTTCTTGGCTCTTAAATTATCTTCTATGTGTGTGACCCATATGCTCCTCATCATACCGGTAGTGTATAGTATCGCGATTAACACCAATTAATCGTCTCACTAATACAGACCAAGATTGGCCCCTAGCAAGGCATCATGGCCACCCGATAGGGTCGGATTGCAAAGTAGCTCACGTCAAGCGATATGGTTACCGTACAATTCGATCCTTTCATCATACGTTATCTCGACGAGGCGAAGGCATAGAAATAGTGTCAACCTTCGGTTACTCTCGATATTATATATTCGGTTTACGGACCAATGACCGTATTATAATCTGGATAGAGCAACAACTCAATCCCACCGTGGCCACGGTTTTAGTGTCATTGCCATATCTTGAATTGCGCGTGAATAACTTCTCCCGTGCCGGGAGTGATGAATCCTTTGTCAATCCACCATAGTCTTGATACATTCCTTGATATAGCCAATCACCACCGTCTTGTGACTCTGAATAGAAGCTGCGTTAGGTTAGTGTCAAAGCTGCCAATCGGTGCACAAGGCACTCCGGTGATCTCAAGTCTAAGGATCACATGCACCACCATTCGTTAGAGGATTTGTTCCATAGACAACGGGGTTACCATCCATATGGAATCCTCTCGGTGGGTCGATCCAGGTGAACTTCTTGCGGTATATCCGCCTACAACAAGCACCCATGTGTTGCACCAGGTTGTCACCAAACAACCTTGACAAGTGAGATTAGTCAATGCCTTTCAACAGGGTCGTTCAACACTATGATAGCCTTACCGTATTATCCGTGCCACCCTTACTTCAGAATAATACTGGGGCTACGGACGTTTCTAGAATGGCCACCATATGTGCTCTAGGGTTCTCACTATCAAGATTTGAAACACTTGATACCCTCGTCACGGTTCTACCATTCTAAGGACATATATCAATACATATTGCAATAATAATGATTTACGTGATATAGAATAAAATGCCTTTTATTATTGATTAATGAACATTATTACAAAGAGTCAATTCTACAATAATTGATTGGCTCTAGGGCATTTACTCTAACATGGTTTATTGATTTGTTGATATTGCTTAAATTGACTAATTGGTGCGTTGGATTTGTTGAGGGATTCGCATTGGATCGTTTTTGTGATACGAGCATGAACAGCAATCTGGAAACTGCGATTTGCGCCACAGCACAGTTCTTCTATGCCGCGGGGTGGAGTTTCATAAACTAGGATTACGTAAATGCGTCATAGCGAAATAAAACTTCGCCACGGTGAAAATGCGGGAAAACGTCGAGCGACTAAAATCGTGCTTTTGGGCCGCGGTGAAATAAAACTTTGCCGTAGTGTGATTGCACAATCGCACAATTTGAGCTGTGGTGAAATAACACTTTGCTGCAACGCAAAATCGTCGTCAAATGAAAAATGCACATTTGGGCTGCTACGTAATAAAACTACACCACAGCGTGATTACAACGATGTAGTGCACCGAATCGTAAGATTGCGTGATTGCGCCATGGCGTAAAAGGAATACGCCACAGCTCAAATGCGTCATCAAAGCGTGAGTTGTTGGTTTTACGCCGTGATGCAAATCTATTCCTACTGTGTGCCGCGGCATGATAAAACTAGGCCACGATGTGAATGGTGCTGTAGTGTTTTCAACATTGGATTGATGCGTAATTCTGCAAATTCAAGAAGGTAATTTTTGTAAATCAACCCACGCTATTCAAAATTGATTTTTTTGAATGTACGCAATAATTCTTGTTGGAAACATTGCATGGTGCCCGGTACATGAGCCTTGGATCTATGGTGAATGTTTTTAAAGTATTTTTGGGTATCTATGATTGTAATATTAAATATGGTCTACGTGCCCCTGCCTTTCTCCTACTTTCTCTCTTCTCATCTCATTCCCCTCGAATGTAAATCGAGGTTTCTAAATTTATTGATGTAAAATTAGTGTAATATTAATTTCACTATAAATTTAGTATGATGTATTTTGTAATGTACTTGAAGACGGATCAAGGACGAGGCAATCATACTTGAAGACTCAAGATATTTATTACAAGACCCCTAGGTGACCCACTAATTCCTCTAGGCTTGAGGAAATTGGTTTTAGTTGGTGATGAGTGCTTGGAAGCGCACTCATACTTAGTGATTTTAAGGGTATTTTGTGAGGGAATTAGGTTTAATTGGTTAATTTTACTTAATTTATGTATCTCTTTTGTTTTCTAGAATCACAGGTATGTTTTGTGAATTTTTAGGTATTTAGATACTAAAAATGATGATTTCAAGTATGGATATTAAAGAGGAAAGAATCAGAATCATGTAGGAACAAACGGTTTGGGAATCGGAGCTCAAACAAAGAGGTTATGGATTTTTGAAGAGTGTTCGTGACAGAGGATTTTTGTGCCGTGGCGTGAGTGAACACGCTACACTAAAATGGGTGTAATGTTAGATACACAACTTAGATTGACCTGATTCCAGTGGTGTTTGAAATATAAGAGATAGATCTATAAATTTTATGTTTGGTCATGATACAGTTCAATCTGTAAGATGGTTAAAAATTTATCCAAAAGTTACGTCAGTGCATAGAAGACAAGCAGACACGAGTTCTGGAAGATGCATCAGTGTTGCTACGATAACTTGAGCTAAAGACCTCATATTTGGATGATTCTTGGACCATTAGAAACATGATTCAAATAGATTCAATTAATATGTGTATGGCTTCATCAGATTCAGAAGTTTTCATGATAAAAAATGGAAGTCTTTTGGCGCACAATTTTCTAGTAGCAGCTGTTAAGGAGAAACAGACAGAAAACGGAAACTTTGCCAAGCTACTATAAATTCCTCAACACGAACTGGGAGCTATTCCACATATTTTTGTAAAGCTTTGGAAGTCTAGTTTTCCTAGAATTTTACAGTTCGTTATTCTGAGATTTCTAGAGGAAGACATTGTTGTTTTAGTACCTAAGGGTCAGCATAGGAATCCTAATTCTAAAAGGATTCTACTTAAGATTAATCCAAATTTTATTCTCCTATTTTGTATAGGATTTTTCCCATTACTTTCCCATAACCCTAGCACTATAAAAGGATGTCTTTAGGTATTTTTTTGAGAGATTTAAAACTTTGAGAGAGGCAAGGAGAAGAGACAAAAACTTTGAGAGAGGCAAGGAGAAGAGATCTACCTAGGACTTCATATTTTTCTCTTGTACTTCATGTTTTTGAAGGGTTTGAGGTTTGATTTCCTTATGATCATGTGTAACTAATTTCTTTTCTAAGGATTCGATGTAACCTAACATGAAGGTTTTATGCTTTGATTAATTTTATTGTTTTATTGATTTAATATATTTCTAGTTTCATTCTTTGCACTTAATTTAATCTTAATTGTTTGTATGAAATAAGTATGGTAAACATCATATGCTAACTCTAAATACAAAACGATTGATTGTTTGAGAGACAAGGTAAGGTAAACATCATATGCAAACCTTGAATAGCTCTTTTGAATGATTGGATTGTGTTGAGGCAAACATCAGGCTAGATACAATTTGGTTCATATTTTGAGAACTTCTTGTTCTAAATGGGTTCTTTATTGTTAGGTATACTTGGTTAAACCCGAACATCAAATGATAATATCACAATGATGGAAGACTGAACCATAGGAATTGGATTGAGACGACAATAAATTAGTTATTAGTAGAGAATCAGATTGTTACGGTGAAATCAAATACCTAGGATTTTCTTGCATTGGTTTTCTGTTAATTTTTAATTGTGTTATTTAATTTAGTTGGTTAAGAATTTATTTTGCTTCCTTAGTAATTAGTTTAATTTCTTTTGTTTATTTTATTTGTTTATTTAAGGCATAGTATATTAGGATTAATTGAGTGCTTACAAATCTCTATGGGATCAACCCTTGTTGTTGCATACTAGACTACGATATCGATTCGTGCACTTGCGAGGTATTAAAATTGTTCATTAGTCAGGCCATGTACCGGCACGTTTATATTTTTCTTAGAATGCATGCTAAGGTTGAATGTTTCATAATATGCCAAACAATGTCATTCTAACAAAGATAATAAAACTGGTGAGACATAAAATAAAAACCCTCAAATAAAGTATATTAAGTCATATGTAAGCCTTCCATCACCATGGGTTTAATCAAACCATTGTTCGTCAAAACCTTGTTGGCCAAAGCGAAGGGTACACTTCTACCAGTGGGAGGTTAAATTTCATTGGAGTTTTTCTTAATGGTGATAGGTCGACTTAAAATGACTGTTTTGCTTGTTCGCCAAAGCGAAGGTTGATAAGCACATCATAAGCATAGCAGAGAAATACACTTGTTGTGTGTACGTGGTGACATGTAGTGTCCACTCTCCTGATAGTGAGAATCACACTTGAGGACGATGACTAGGCCATTGAGTTGTGTGATTGGCTTGTTGGCTTGCTTCACATTTGAGGTTGGTGGTGGGAGCTATCAACTGGTGTGGATTAAGTTTGTTGGCCTACCTAATCAACCCATTTTGGCTTGTTCGCCAAAGTAAAGGTTTGAAATGGGCTAGATGGGATCTCGGTCCACTAAGAAAGCCAACGGGCTTTCTCGAGTTAATAGTTAGGGCTATTGACTTGAGGAAAATAATAGGAGTGATTATTTAATAAAATTCCTGATTAAATAATAATAATAAACATTATAATAACAATTACTTATTCTACACTTGTAGCTTCACTCAAAATTGAGCAATATGATCCCATCATCACCACGACAAATCATTGAACTGGGAGAGAAATGGAATGGTGAGAATTTCGTTGACTGGTATAGAAGTATAAACAATATACTTCAGTCAAGCGATAGATTATACACCATTGAGTAGACTTTGTCACTAGCCCGCTGATAGTTCTATCCATGAGACTGAGTATGTATATGTGAAGCATACACATAATGCAAAAGCAGAAATGACAAGATATATTGTGCTTGCATCAATGGCACCATTATTGCGACAGTAGTGTCAAAAAATGGAATTGACTTCTATTCTTCATTTTCTTCGGAGAAATGAGAAGCATATGGTGTCTCGGTCATTGTTCAGATGCAAGATGGAAAAGGGTACCAAAATTGGCAGTCATATACTCAAGTTGGCTGAGTATATGAATAGGCTTGAGATTTTAGGATGCAAACTTAATGAGGGTTTAACAATAAACCTAATATTACAGTCTTTGCCAGATTCTTACTCTCAATTTGTTTATGACTTCATTGAGGATGATAAGAAGAATACCTTTTCTGAGTTTCTGAATATGTTGAAGGCTATTGAGTCAGGCATGAAAATGTCAGAAATGTTGACATTGGTTGAAGCCAGCTCAAGTGAGAAGGAAAAAGCTCAAAAGTCATTGGAAAGAACTGTTGTAGACAGGAAGGGCGTTTGTCCTCACTATGGGAATCTCAGCCTCTGGAGGAAACATTGCAAGGCCTTCCTAGCAAAAAGGAAGAAGAATGGTACTTCTTCATCAAGTACGTTCTTGAGATTAACTTCTCTCGTCAACATCTTGCGTCATTGACACAATATGTGGTACTCACATTTGTTCTGATCTGCAGAGACTACGATAGAGTAGATTGCTCACCGAGAGAGAGGTGGACCTACCAGTTGGAAATGGAGCACGTGGTACTGCATTTGTTGTAGGATCTTATCGTCTGATTTTGCTTATGGGCTTGTTTCTTGGAACTTGTGGATTATTATGATCTTGCTTCAATTTCTAGAAATTATATTTCTATGTCCACTTAGGACAAGTGAGAATATTACTTTACTAATGGATTATTGTCCTTGAGTATAAATAATGTTCTTTGTGGAACTGTTTCATAATAATATGTTCTTAAGATAGACAATAAGCATAATCTCAAAATGACAACCATGCCAACTATGGCAAGTTGAGTTAAACATACCTGAAAGAATGTGGGATAGTACCAAAACTCACCTCTCCGTATACAACCCAGCATAATGGTGTGTCTGAAAGGAGGAATATAACCTTACATGAAATGGTTAGGTCCATGATGAGTTTTTTGTAATTTGCCCACGTACTTCTAGGATTATGCCCTAGAGATTGCGACTCATGCACTGACCAATGTGCCATCAAAGTCTGTAGATAAGACTCCATATGAACAATGGAGTGGGCGAAAGCCCAACTTGTCTTATCTAAGGATTTGGGGTTGTGAAGCCTATGTCAAGAAATTGACTTCGAACAAGCTGGGTGTAAACCCCCGCATAAGCGTTCCGATGCTATAAGGTATGTAATTCTACCCTTAAAAGGATTTTTATCAATAAAAGGGCAAAATGGTCATTTTGCATGCGTTATGAGACGTGAATGTTGTAAAGTGTTAGGAATTGATGATACCAATAAGAAATATGGTTAAAGAGTCATGAAGGAGGTTCCTAAGGTTAAACGGCATAAACGGTTCCCAAAGGGTATAATGGTCTTTTCACAATAATTTATAGGAATCAAGTATCCATAAAAGTGTATTATGGGTAAATTAGTTAATTATCTTATGGATTTACTTGGTCACCAAGTAGAAAAGAGAAGTCAAATGGCATTAAAGGAGTGTAATAATTATGTTGTAGTAGAAATGACCAAAATGCCCTTATATGCAAAATTTATACCAAATGACCCATATCTCTAACTTTTGATGGCCAATCCCATTTGGGAATTAAAAAAATGAAATATTTATAAGATATTTTCTTGGTTAAGTCGGCGAACACTCTTAGAACATCAAACTCTCTTCTTCAAGTCTCATTCTCCTCCATTAAAGGCTTTAATTCAAGCTCTCTCTCAAAATTTTCGTAGGATTTCAAGTTGAATTTCAAAGGAGATCACCGTCCACACTTAAAGAACTTCAATTTCAGGGTTTAAGGTGAGTTTCAAAACCCTAGTTGTTCTGATTTTTAGTTAAAAGAGAAATTCATAAGTGGTTATGTGTGTAAGGTAGAAAGGGTGAACCTTTGGAGCTAAGGAGGAGTGTCTTTGTGCTTTGAATACTAAGGTAAGGAAAAAATCTCCCTTATGACTACAATTGATAACACCTAGGGTTGATGAAACTTACATCTATTTATGTTAATTTGAGTGTGATGCTATGTTTTCGTTATGGATTGTTTAAATGGGTGTGTTGATTGGTGTATGTGTGCATATGGAGGATGTTTATGCCAATTAAGAGATTTGTAGTTAGGCGATGTTTTGGCACTTTTTGGTTTTGTAAAAAGGGAGGTTTTTATGGCCTTTTATACTTAGAATGATATGTCAAATATTATGAATGTGTAAATGAACGTGACATGGTTAAAAATGAATAGAATTCGGATTTGACTTTTTAAGACTTATATTGTACATGCTTCACTGAATAAGTCATAATTGAAGTTACAGAAATCTTATTGATCTGATTCTTGAAGTATTAAAAATTTGAGAAATAGACCTAAAACTTTTATGTTTTAGCCAAAAATCAATTCGAATTGGAAGATGAGCAAAAAATACTTGAATAGTGACAAACTGTATGGCATCCACCTCCTAAAGTAAAATTCCCATTTTTTGTATAATTTCAAATAAACCACTGAATAATTTTAATGTTGAAATTCCTTGTGTTGTATGAGAAATCAAATGAATTAAGTTAATGAATTTAGTAGGAAAATATTCATGTCATGGAGTTTTGCTAAATTGATTGATGAATTGTGCAATTGGCTAAGGGTACATGTTAAATGAATGAATAGTATGATTGAGCATGGGAGATGTTATCCCATATGTTTGCATTCATAATGGTAATGCATATAGCTTATTTAGTTGATTTATGAAAACATTTATGAAATGTTAAAGAATGAATTCCATGAGTCTCTTGAGGTATAAACCAAGATCAGGAATGGAATCTTTGTGGAAACCATGAGTCCTTTGAGGTGACAACCAAGAACAAGGTAATGGTTCAAATGAATCCGATCGGATAATAAAGACTAATGAAAACATCAAGTACAAAGACAAAAGAAATAGGCATGCCATGTTTATGAATATTGCATAAGTCATATATGTTCTATGTTATATTATGTATGGTTATGTTATGACTTATGTTTATGAGGAAAGTCCAAAGCGTATGACTGTTTTATGAACTTGATAATGTCAATGAACGAAGGTCATGTCTTGTAGGTAGGTAAAGGTAAAGTCCTGAGTAATATGCTTGTATAATGAACCTTAATAGTTTATGAAAGACCATATTCCCTTACTAAGCGATTAGCGTTTACCCCACGAAATTTTTTAAAATGTTTTGCAGGTAAGGATTGAAGCTTGAAGCTAGGAGAGGCTATTGGGGAATGACATGCACATGAAGGAATGCTTTTGCTATGTTTTGAACTTTTATTGTAAAATAACATCAAATGGTTTTTGGTTTATGGATGTTAAAGTAAATATGTTTTAATAAACCTAGTATGACCATTTCCTTGTCAAATGAATGAAAAAGGTTAAATGATATTATATACTTATGATAATAACTCCGTAGGAAGCTAAATTTCTTGAATCATTTTATGGATATGGGATGTTTAATATCATGCTTTATTAAAAAAAAGAAGAGAAAAAACAGATAAAAGTATAGGTTTTAAAACGAACTCATTTTCTAAGCGTGTTTTTTCTAGGTTCTCAATGGTCAAGGGATACTTAGGAAATACTCGGCTATGTAGAGATTTTACACTGGGCCCAAAACCTACAAATGTATTTTTGTGGGGTATCCTGACGAGACCAAAAGATACTATTTATACCATCTAAAAGAGTGCAAAACTTTTGTCACTCGTACTGGTGTCTTCTTAGAAAATAAAATTTTAAGAAGTACTAGTGGGAGAAAAGCATAACTCGATGAAATTCTAGTATCACAAGATACATTAGATGAAAGACGGGAAGTTGTGCCACATGAGGTGGTTTAACATCATGAGAAGGTTACTCCATAATTTGTGGATCAAAGTGAACCACCTCAGGTAGCACAGGAGCTACGTAGATCTGGGAGAGTACGTTGTGAGCCCGAGAAATAGGTTTTCCTGTGACTCAACATGGTGATGTACTGGTCTACCAAGACAATGAACCCACAACCTATGATGATGCTTTATTGGATCTAGATTCCATTAAATGGCTTAAAGCCATAAAATCTAAGATGCATTCCATGTACCAGAACTAAGTGTGGCTTTGGTGGATTCACTTGAACGGGTAAAACCCATAGGGTGTAAATGAGTCTTCAAGAAGAAGACTGACATGGATGGCAAGGTGCATACCTACAAGGCATGACTGGCTGCCAAAGGTTTCAAACAAATTCATGGTTTGACTATGAAGAAACCTTTTGCCAGTTGTCGTGGTTATGCTTGCGATTGTTGTATATCATACTATGAAAATTTGGCAAATGGATGTCAAAATGGATTTCCTGAATGGAAACCTTGAAGCGTATGTGTGTATGGCACAACTCGATGGTTTCATTCTTGATGGACAAGCCAATGACTATGAGATTTACCAAATGGATGTCAAAACGACTTTTCTGAATGGAAACCTTGAAGAGGATGTGTATACAGCACAACCCGATGGTTTCATTCTCGATGGACAAGCTAATGACTATAAGATTTGGCAAATGAATGTCAAAATGGCTTTTCCTGAATGGAAACCTTGAAGAGAATGTGTACATGACATAACCCGATGCTTTCGTTCTTGATGGGCAAGCTAATAAGATATGCAAGTTGCAGAGGTCCATATATGGACTCAAGCAAGCTTCAAGGAGCTGGAACATTCATTTCAATGAAGTCATAAAATACTTCAGTTTTTATCAAGAACGAAGATGAGGCATGTGTTTAAAAGAAAGTAAGTGGGAGCACAGTGGCATTCCTAGTGTTGTATGTCGATGACATACTTCTGATCGGGAATGATATAACGAACTTGTAGTCGGTAAATACTTGGTTATCCAAGTGCTTCTCCATGAAGGACTTAGAAGAAACAGCCTACATTCTCAGAATAAAGATCTATCATGGTAGATCGGGTAGGTTGCTTAGCCTAAGTCAGAGTATATAGACAAGGTATTGAACATATTCAGTATGGAAGAATCCAAAAAACAATTTCTTCCGGTGGCACATGGTGTCTATCTCTCTAAGGATATGTGTCTTAAACCACACAATAAGGGAGATAGAGTGAAGAAGATCCCATATGCGTCAACAATTGGATTCATCTTGTTTGCTTAGATTGATGTCTCATGTGCATTAAGCACTTGTAGTGGATATCAATCGAATTCAAGTTAGCAATGCCATGTTGTATGCTTGGATTGATGTATCATGTGCATTAAGCACTAATAGTAGATATCAGTCGGATCCAAGTGAGCGATACCATGTTGTATGCTCAAACTGATATCTCATGTGCATTAAACACTTGCAGAAGATATCAATCGGATCCAAGTGGGCAATGCGATGTTATGTACTCAGATTGATGTCTTATGTGCATTCAGTACTTTTAGAAGATATCAATCAGATCCAAGTGAGTGACAATGGATGAGTGTCAATGGACATCCTTAAGTATTTGAAAAGGACTAAGGATATGTTCTTGGATTATGGAGGGGAAGATGAGCTTACTGTAAGAGGATACAGTGATGCTATTTCCAAAAGGATAATAATGATTTTTGCTTGAAATTTTGTCTCAATAGAACTGTAGTGAGTTGGAAGAGCTTGAATTAGAGTATTGTAGCAGATTCTACAACTGATGCTAAGTATATCGCATTATTTAATGCAGTCGTGTAGGTGGTTTGGATTAATAAGTTCATTATTGAACTTGATGTGGTTCCAAGCATTGTTGATCTAGTAAAGTTCTACTGCGACAACAATGGAGTCATTGTTGTGGTGAAGGAATCACGGTCTCACCAGTAATCCAAACACTTAGTTGATTCAATCTGACTATGAGATCAATCAGAAGGGGAATGTACAGATTTGTAGAATACCTACTAACCCACTATTGAAGTTTCTATTGCAGCAGAAGCATGATGGGCACTTGGGTCATTCAATGTTAAATACATGAATGATTGGCTATAGTGCAAGTGGGAGATTGTTAGAGTAGGAGCCCTAGAGCCAATCAATTATTGTGGAATTGACTCTTTTTAATATTGTTTATTAATCAATAAAAGACATTTTCTACTATATCATGTAAATCATAGCTGTATGTATTGATATATGCTTTAGGATGGTAGAACCGTGACGAAGGTATCAAGTGTTTCAAATCTTGATAATGAGAACCCTATGATCACATATGGTGGCCATTCTAGAAATGTTCATAGCCTTAGTATTATTCTAACCAAGGACACATATAATACGATAAGGGCTATCATAGTGTTGAACGACCTTGTCAAAAGGTAGTGACTGATCTCACTTGTTAAAATTGTTTACTGACAACCTAGTACAACACATGGGTGCTTGCTGTAGGTAAGTTCACTGGACTGACCCATCAGAAGATTCCATATAGATGGTAACCCTAGTGTCTATGGAACAAATCCTCTAATGAATGGTGGTGCATGTGATCCTTAGACTTGAGATCATCGAAGTGCCTTGTGAACCGATTGGAGTAGTTTGACACTAGCCCAACGTAGTTCTATTTAGAGCTATCAATACAGTAGTGATTGGCTACATCGAGGAGTGTATCAAGACTATGGTGGATCGACAGAGGATTCAACACTCCCGGATACGGGAGAAGTTATCTCATGGCACAATTCAGTTAATGACAATGACACTAAATCTGTGATCACAGTGGGTTTAAGTTGTTGCTCAATCTAATTTATTATTTCGGTCATTGGTCCAGTAACTGAATACAAATATATTGAGGATAACTGAGATTGACACTGTTTCTATTCCTCGGTCTCGATGAGATGACAGATGATGAAAGGATTTGATTGTACGGTAACCATATCATTGATAGGTAGTTGTTTCGTTGAATCCGAATCTATCGGGTGGCCATGATGCCTTGCTAGGGGCCAATATTGGTCTCTCTGTAGTGAGACGATTAATTGGTGTTCAATTGTGATTCTACTTACCGCTGGTATGATGAAGAGCCTACGGGTCACACACACAGAAGATAATTTAAGAATCAGTTTGTGCAAGGGACATTTTCATCTTTTAGGACGAAAATGTATTTTGGTAATTTCACAGTGCAATTAAATATGCTGAGGTTGTTGTCTATATTTAATTTTATATTAAAATTAAATTAGTGAGATTATATTTAAATATATGTACGCATAGATTTAAATGAATTATTATTGTTAATTAAATGTTGATATATTTTATAAATATATTAATTATAATAATAATTAATTTAAAATAAAAAAAAATGATGCGTGCAAATGCAATACCTAATTTTACCTCACTAAATTCTAATGCAAAGTTGTGTAGTAGCAAAGAGCAAGTAAGGGTCTTTCCCGCAGAGGATTTGTGAACTTAATTAATTATCTACTTCAAATGGGGTTTGTCACGAATTATAAAAACTCAACAAAAACTAAAAAAACTCAAAGCAAACAATGTAAATCAAGCAATTAATAACGAAAGAGAAATCAATGAGATAAACGAGATTGAAGGTTTATTCGCCACCACTAGACACGGATTGCGTATAATAAAAGCACTCTTTAAATTTCTACCCTCTTGATCACATTAGCTCAGGAAATACCAAACGTTGATAAGTCCCATCTCTCCTTACTGAGTCGTTGGACTAGACACGGTCATAACCCAATTCCCTATTTATTAAATAACCTAGGATACGATCTCTAGATTCAAAATAATAAAAGCATTAAGTTGTGAGAGATCTACTGAATCAAGGCTAAACTCATATGGTCGGTAGTGATTCCCCCCCATGTATGCAAGCATACACTTTACCACTAGTTATTTAAGTTAATAAAGCGATTCCGTACTAAACAACCTATACTGGCATTAATAGATTAATCCTAACGATTTAATTGGTCACTTAAACAATTAGAAAAATCTAGTTAGACCCTATTTTCAGAGAAATAATCACATAACCAAGAGGGATCAAAAGATAAAAAGATGCAAATTTTTTTAATCACAAGACATGTCTAGGGTTTTGAAATCACCCTCAATCATAAAAGAATTAGTTCTTCATGAATAAATATGAGAACGTCATTGTATTATTCATAACAAATAATAATAACAAAGAAGAAGAAAAACTTAGTGAAACTTGGTTGGATTAATGAAGTTGATGATGATCTCCTCCAATTCTTCTTCTCCAAGCCTTCTTTAATCTCCTTTTTCTTCATTTCTTGAATATCTTTGTTCTCTCTTTTTTTATCTCTCAAAGAATTTCCCCCAAAATAATGCTAAAAGACTTCTATTTATATCCCACAAGGGTTAGGGTTTTGTTTTCCTTAATTCTAGTTAGTTTAGGATCTTAAACCCTATTTTCCTAGTCAAAAATGGAAGAAAAATTTCCATGTCGTGACTGTGCCCCGGCACTGTGCTGTGGCATGGTTGATTCTAGACTAAGTGTGCTGTGGCATGGTTGGTTCTGGTCTTGTTGTGCTCCAGCACAGTGCTGCGGCATGGTCCAATTCCTCTTCTGACCTCGCATCATTCTTCAGCACCTAGAGATGGTGATTTTTGAGCATGATAGTGATGGAATCTGGAAATGTGGTAAACATATGAAATTTAGCCCTCAGAATCAGCTTTCCAACGGTTCAAGAATAATCTTGATAAAATATCTACAGCTTAAGTTATTGTCAAAAATCTCAGGCATGCTCAAACTAGAGCGTAATCTAGAATTTCCTCTTTACTTCAAAGCTCCATAACTTCTTCAATTCAACTCTAATTCTCGATCCTTTTATTTCCAGTCATCATAAATTCTCTTGCCAACATCATCTCTCATACAAATACTTATTTTTTAAGCCTTATTCCTTAAAAACACAACAAAAATACCCGTGATCCCGAAAAGTGTATTTATGAAACAATTAAGTTAATTCATGTGAATTAATCCTAATTTCCCAAAATGATACCTATAAACCCCAAGTATAAGTGTATTTTCAAGCACTTATCAAAATACCACAAGCAGGGTGTTTGGATACAAGGGTTGGAGCCCATGCCTATTCCTAATTGGAATAGGGTTTTGACACATGCACTATGTAAGTGCATGTGTGTTAAAGAATGAATTAATTTTTCATTCATTCAATGAAAAGGAAAGAAAAAGAGGCAGCCCCTTTTTCTCTACCCCTCCATGTTTGCCTTGCCTTTTTGACGTGTTTATAAACCTTTGTTATGGTGAACAAGCAAAACTGTCATTTTAAGTCGACCCATCATCATTAAGGAAAACTCCAATGAATTTTAACCTCCCATTGGTAGAAGTGTACCCTTCTCTGTGGCGAACAAGGTTCTGACGAACAATGGTTTGATTAAAACCATGGTGATGGAAGGCATATGTGACTTAATATATCTTATTTGAGGGTTTTTATTTAATGTCTCACTAGATTATTATCTTTGTTAGAATGACATTGTTTGGCATGTTATTGAACATTCAATCTTAGCATGCATTCTAAACAAAAAATTAAATGTGCTGGTACATGGCCCACTAAAACAGATTTCCTCGAGCCTAGAGGAATCAGTGGGTCAACCTAGGGTTTAAAAATAATTCTTGGATCTTCAAGTTATTCCTCTTCATAGCTCCTTCGTTTCTTCTTCACGATCATTACAAATTATTTTATAATAAAAACCTATTCTAATTTACATCAATAAAATAGAAACCTCGCGTTACATACGAGGGGAGTGAGATGAGGAGAAGAAATACATGGAGATTTAAGAGAGAAAGGCAGGACACGCAGGTCCTATTTGTTTATAAAAATTACAAACAAACCCAAAGAAATTTAGCCCTTATGCGAAAAATGGAAAGCTAAAACGGAACAGTAGGTTTCTTGCCACAGTGAAGAAATTCTTCGCCCCGACGAAGTTCATGCACACATGGTCACTGCAACGAAGTTTTGTTTTGCCGCAGTGACCATGAACTTCCAGAAAACACAAATCATTCCAGAAAGTTTTATGCCGCGACGAAGTTTTATTTCGCCATGGCTAGATCCACTTTTCTGAAATTTCGCCCCGACCAGATTCACATTTTGCATCTCACCGCGGCGAAGTGTTATTTCACCGCAGCTAACATCGCAAAACAGTGAATCAGGCACGGTAACATCTTTTGCAATTTTTCACATAATGACACAGATCCAAATCAAATCGAATGCTTATACATTTGATCAGGATGCCAACCAACCAATACACATTCAATCAACACATTATTTAATCAATTGATTAATTAAGACATTCAACATACATAATTTTTTCCAGATTAAAAATGCAATAACATGTTATCAAAACAAATATACATGTTATCAAACATCAATTAAACAATATAATCTAATACCCGAGGCTCTGATACCACTGTAAGTAATTGATCTACCATACACAGCGGAAAAAAAAAATTCAATCGGTAAATCAATACCTTTCTTTGCCTAGATCCGAGTATAGATTATACCGTTTACATGTTTATAAACAAAAATCTATATAAAGTAAATCCATTCAAGGATTAGAATACTTACATACGTTTGGAGGCTCCTTTGAATATCTCTGATTTCATACAGGAACACTGTTCACAGTTAATGTTCACCATCTTTTGTTCATGTGATTTTTTACCAATCGGTCCAAAGTAGGATCACACTCATGGAAGTTCACACGAAGATAATCCAGAACCCTTGATTATTTTGCTAGAATAATCAAGGGCTTTAAGAATCAAGAAAGAAGAACAAGAAAAGTTTTCTTCTTGAGAGAGAGAGAGATAGGGTGACTAGGGTTTTAATTGAATGAATAATTCTCATGTTTTAATTTTTAAGTTGCACTTATATAGTGCAGCAATTAAAACCCTATTCCACTTAGAAATAGCCATGGGCTCCAACCCTAGTTTACCCTTGCAACCAAACACACCCTTTATGGTATTTTAATTAATTAATTATTATTATAATTAAAATCAATTAATATATAATAATATATTAATATTTAATTAATAATAATAATTCATTTAAATATATACAGAGATATATTTAAATATAATCTCACTAATTTAATTTTAATATTAAAATTAAATACAGGCAACAACCTTAGCAAATTTAATTGAACTGTGAGATTACCAAAATACCCTTTTGTCCTAAAAGACAAAAATACATTTCTCACAAATTGATTCTTAAATTATCTTCTAAGTGTGTGACCCATAGGCTCCTCATCATATCGGCACTGTGTACTATCGCGATTAACACCAATTAATTGTCTCACTACACATAGACCAAGATTGGCCCTTAGCAAGGCATCATGGCCACCCGATAGATTCAGATTCAGCAAACCGCAGCCTGTCAACGGTATAGTTACCGTGCAATCAAATCCTTTCATCAACTATTATCTCATCGAGACTAAGGTATAGAAATAGTGTTAACCTCTGATATCCTCGACATGTTTGTATTCAGTTACTAGACCAATGACTGGAATATTAAATTGGATTGAGCTGATATTGAGCATCAACTCAATCCCACTATGGCCACAGATTTAGTGTCATTGCCATTTACTGAATTACCCAGTGAGATAACTTCTCCCGTACCCAGGAGTGATGAATCCTTTGTTGATCCACCATATTCTTGATACACTTCTCAATGTAGCCAATCACTGTCGTATTGATAGCTTTGAATAGAACTACGTTGGGCTAGTGTCAAACTACACCAATTGATGCACAAGGCACTCCGGTGATCTCAAGTCTAAGGATCACTTGCACCACCATCCGTTAAAGGATTTATTCCATAGACACTAGGGTTACCATCCATATGGAATCCTCTGGTGGGCTTGTTCGGTGAATTTCCCTCTAGCAAGCACCCATGCGTTGCACCAGGTTGTCGGCAAACAGCCTTGACAAGTGAGATCAGTCACTGCCTTTCGACAGGGTCATTCAACACTATGATAGTCTTACCGTATTATCTATGTCCTTGGTCAGAATAATACTAGGTCTACGGAAGTTTCTAGAATGGCCACCATATGTGATCATAAGGTTCTTATTATCAAGATTTAAAACACTTGATACCCTCGTCACGGTTCTACCATCCTAAGGACATATATCATTACAAACATGATATAGAAGAATATGCCTTTTATTGATAAATACACATTTGTTACAGAATCAATTTTGCAATAATTGATTGGCTCTAGGGCACATAATCTAACAAAAACCCCTCCCCTTCAAAATCAATGCATCACCAATATCAGCTTCTTCAATAATCTCTTCACCACTCTCAAATTCTTCCTTTTCACTCTCTTCTTCTTGGACAGCCTCTTCAATCTTTTGTATCTCCTTAATTGACATGACTCTCTTGTTAGGACAATTGGCTTGGAAGTGACCATACCCATGACATTTGAATCATTTTTTGTCCTTTAAGTCTCCTCGGGTACCTCCTTAAGTTAGAAACCGTGGCTTTTCTTTGGTGGCCTCCCTAATTTTTTCCTTACCCTTGTGTTTGTTAGTGTTGACATAGGGTTTGGAATAGGATCTTCTATTCTTCACTTTCTTCAAAGAAATGAGAAGCATATGGTGTCTCGGTCATTATTCAGATGTAGGATGGAAGAGGGTACCAAAATTGGCGATCATATACTCAAGTTGATCGAGTATATGAACAAGTTTGAGATTTTGGGATGTGGACTTAATGAGGGTTTAGCAATAAACCTAATATTACAGTCTTTGCCAGATTCTTATTCTCAATTTGTCTATGACTTCATTGAGGAAGATAAGAAGAACACCCTTTTTGAGCTTTTGGATTTGTTGAAGGCTACTGAGTCAAGCATGAAAATGTCAGAAACATTGATGTTGGTTAAAGCCAGCTCAAGTGAAAAGGAAAAGGCTCAGAAGTCATTGGAAAGAACTGTCACAGAAAGGAAAGGCGTTTGTCCTCACTATGGGAATCCTAGCCACTGGAGGAAACATTGCAAGGCCTTCCTAGCAAGAGGGAAGAAGAATGTTACTTTTTCGTTAGGTAAGTTTTTGAGATCAACTTATCCCGTTAACATCTTGCGTTATTAACACAAGATGTGGTTCTCACATTTGATTGATGTGTAGGGACTACGACAGAGTAGATTGCTAGCCAGGGAGAGGTGGACCTACCAATTGGAAATGAAGCACGTGCTACTACATTTGCTGTAGGATCTTATTGTCTGATTTAGCCGATGGGCATGTTTCTTAGAACTCGTGGATTATTATGATTTTTTTTTAGTTTCTAGAAATTATATTTCTGTGTCCATTTAGGACAAATGAGAGTATTAGTTTACTAATGGATTATTGTCCTCGAGTGTAAATAATATTCTTTATGGAACTGTTTCATAATAATATGTTCTTTAAGAAAGACAATAAGGATAATCTCAAAATGACAATTATGCCAACTTTTGGCAAGTTGAGCTAAACATACTTGAAGGAATATGGGATAGTATCACAACTCACCTGTCCTTATACTCTCCAACACAATGGAGTGTCAAATAGGAGGAACAAGACCTTACTTGACATGGTTAGGTCCATGATGAGTTTTATGATTTACCTGCATCGTTTTGGGGTTATGCCTTAGAAACCGCGACTCACGTTTTGAACCGTATGTCATCAAAGTCTGTAGATAAGACTCCATATGAACTATGGAGTGGGCGAAAGCCCAACTTGTCTTATCTAAGGATTTGGGGTTGCGAAGCTTATGTTAAGAAATTGACTTTGAACAAGCTGGGCCCAAAATCCTGTAAATGTATATTTGTGGGGTATCTAAAGGAGACCAAAGGATACTATTTCTACCACCCAAAAGAGTGCAAAAATTTTTGTTGCTCGTTCTGGTGTCTTCCTAGAAAAGGAATTTTTTCTAAGAAGTACTAGTGGGAGAAAAGTAGATTTAGATGAAGTTCTAGAACCACAAAATATACTAGACGAAGGACGGGATGATGTGCCACAGGAAGTGGTTGAGCATCAAGAGGAGGTTACTCCATAACTTGTGGATCAAAGTGAACCACCTCAGGTGGCACAAGAGCTACGTAGATCTGGGAGAGTACACCATGAGCCTGAGAGATACGGTTATCTTGTGACTCAACATGTTGATGTACTACTAGTCTAGCAAGATGATGAACCCTAGAACCTACGAAGACGCTATATCGGATCCAGATTCCGTTAAATGGCTTGAAGCCGTAAAATTTGAGATGGACTCCATGTATCAGAACCAAGTGTGGTCTCTAGTGGAACCACCTAAAGGTAGGGGTGTTCAAAAGAACCGGTTGGAACGGAACCGGCGGGTACCCTGAGTTTGGTTCCGGTTCCTACCCAGAACCAATCGTCAATGGGTAGGTTTCGGTTCCAAATTTTTGGAACCGTTACTCTATACGATTCCGGTTCTGGTTCTGGTTCCTATAGTTAGAACTAGAATCGAAACCAGGAACCAGGAACCGAGACTAATATAAAATAAAATTAAATATTAGGGGGGTTAATAAAAACTTTTGTAGAAAAAGTAATGTGAATACATTTATATTTATATTTATATTTCATAACATTTAAAGTAAGTTGGTTTGCCTTGTGAGAATCTACCTTTACAAATTAATGGAGTTTGTCATTTTGAATTTATAATTTGTAATTTTATTTTTGTTAACAAGTGCCAGGTTGGGTGGGTATTTGTAAGTTTTTAAGGGTTTTTTTGTCATTTTAAAAACTTTTGGGGGGTCATGAATTTTACAGGGTACCCAGAACCGGAACCGGAACTAGAACCGTTGTTACAGGTTCTGGTTATGGGTACCTAGGAACTGGAACCGTTCCAAATTTCAAGGAACCGGTTGGTTCGGTTCCAAATTTCAAGGAACCGTCGGTTTTGGTTTCGGTTTGGTTTGATTCTGGTTGGGTTCGGCCTTCCAGTTCCTTCAAAAAAGTGTAGGGCACCCAGAATTGAACACCCCTAACCTAAAGGGGTAAAACCCATAACGTGTAAATGGGTCTTCAAGAAGAAGACTGACATGGATGGCAAGGTGCATACTTATAAAGCACGACTGGTTGCCAAAGGTTTCAAACAAATTCATGGCATTGACTATGAAGAAACCTTTTCATCGGTGGCCATGATTAAATCCATCTAGATTATGCTTGCGATTGCTGCATATCATGACTATAAGATTTGGCAAATGGATGTCAAAACAGTTTTCTTGAACGGAAACCTTGAGGAGGATGTGTATATGACACAATGGTTTCGTTCTTGATGGGCAAGCTAATAGGGTATGCAAGTTGCAGAGATCCATTTATGGACTCAAGCAAGCTTTAAGGAGCTGAAATATTCGTTTTGATGAAGCTGTAAAAGAATTCGGTTTTATCAAGAATGAAGATGAGCCCTGTGTTTACAAGAAAGTGAGTGGGAGCGTAGTAGTATTCCTAGTGTCGTATGTCGATGACATACTTTTGATCGGGAATGATATACCGAACTTGCAGTCGGTAAAGACTTGGTTATCCAAGTGCTTCTCCATAAGGGACTTAGGGGAAGCAGCCTACATCCTTGGTATAAAGATCTATCGTGATAGATCGCGTAGGTTGCTTTGCCTAAGTCAGAGTGCATATATTGATAAGGTATTGAAAAGATTTAGTATGGAAGAATCCAAGAAGGGATTTCTTTTCTTGGATTCTTCCGATGTCATATGGTGTTTATCTCTCAAAGGAATTGTGTCCTAGAACACAAGATGAGAGAGATAGGATGAAGAGGATCCCATATGCAGCAGCAATTGGATCCATCATGTATGCCATGCTATGTACTCGGATTGATGTCTTATGTGCTTTGAGCACTTGTAGTAGATATCATTCGGATCCAGGTAAGCATCACTGGATGGCTATCAAGAATATTCTTAAGTACCTGAAGAGGACTAAGGATACGTTCTTGGTTTATGGAGGGGAAGATGAGCTCACTGTAAGAGAATACAGTGATGCTATTTGCAAACGGGAAAAATATGATTATAGTTCGCAATTTGGGATTACACATTTTGTCTCAATGTAACTGCAGTGAGCTAGAAGACCTCGAATCAGTGTACTGCAGCGAATTCTACAATTGATGCTAAGTATATTGCATTTTTGCTACCATGTAGGCGGTTTGGATCAAGAAGTTCATTACTAAATTTGATGTGGTTTCAAGCATTGCTGATCTAGTATAGTTCTACTGCGATAACAATGGAGCCATTGTTGTGGCTGAGGAATCACAATCTCACCTAGTAATCCAAACAAATACTTAGTTGATTCAATCTGATCTAAGAGATCGATCAGAAAGGGAATGTGCAGATTTGTGATGCGTGTTTCTTACAACATGCAAAACTAGCAAGTGCACTAGTCGCTCAAGTAATAGAGTGATGGGTAGGATATCGTTCCCACGAGGATGGTAGCAAAGCACTAAGTTTCCTAAGGTGTTAACAAGTTGAAGCAACCGAAAATCTTGGATTTGTGGGAGCAATTTGTAATTGGAAGAAAACAAAATAAAATCTAACAAGTAATAAATTCTTAAAAAGGAAAGCAAATGGAACACAAAGATTCAATTTAAGTAAAGCGGGTAGGGTTTTGACTTCGTTTGGATTATTTATGGGTTATACCTAAAAGTTACACTATTTTCACATTCACATGCAATGGTTGTAAATCGGATTCACTACTATGATAACATACCCTCTCGGGCTATGTTTTCCTATTCATCATTATTAACATTCCGCACCCAACAATTTGAAGGTTAATAATTCTAAATCATGAAGCACAAGAATCCTAAATTGATTTCATTAATTCTTGAATCTATCTCTAGCATCCAATACTATAATGGTTATTACCCATGAAGCTTAACATGAATTATTTCTCAATCTCATCATGTTCATCACATACAACAATTAATTTGAGTAACACACAACCAGACTTATTCACATGAAAATAGCACAAACATAAACTCAACCCATTTCAAATCCAAACTACAATCAAAACCTAACCCATAGAAGATTAGTTCATAGCTAATTTAACAGAATAAAAACGGAAAATAAAAGTAAAGCGAATAAACATAATGAAACTAAGATGAAAGAATAGAAAACTCCCCAAAAGATGAATCTTCCAGTCAAAATCTGAACTTTTTCTCTAACAATCCGAAAAAACTCAAGCTTTTTCTCTCTAGAAAATGTAAAAGACGGCTAACCTAATCATTTGGAATCCTTTACAAAAAGTTTTTCTTTTTCTTTTATACCTAGTCCTAAAAACCCAGTCCAAAACACGCACACAGCGTGCGTTTACAAAGCGTAAATTTTGACTTTCGCGCGGCGAAGAATGAAAAAACCAAAATCGAATCTGCCTAACTTCGCGGCGAAGACAATTTCTTCGCCGGGGCGAAGCTCCTTCAAAAGTTCTGAAATTTACAGAACTGCCACTCTGCTTGCCTCTTCGTCCGATTCTTCGATTTTCGACTCTTCACCTTGGAAACAAGCTTCATCGTGCATTGTCCTACTCCGGAACTCTCTTATCTTCTGAAATCCTTCAATTACGAGTCAAAAGCGCCAAATTTTGCCTTTATTTGCTAAAAGAGTCCATTTTAACTGAAACACGAAAAGTAGAAATTACGCACCAATTCAGGTAAAAATGCACTAGAAAGTATCTGAAATCCGACAAAAAGATCATATAAAAACTGTATAATTTACGGATTATCAACTACCCCCAAACTAAAGAGATGCTCGTCCCCGAGCATACAGTACAAAAATAACGAAAACAAAGACAATAACGAAAAAAACAAAAAATACAGAAACATGCACACAAACTGAAAAACCAAAATAAAACGAATTCAAATGCTACAACGAATTGCCTAGATATTGCACATATCTCACAAATTGTTGAAAGTTTATTATCAGGAAATGTTCGACATTCCAAGAAGTTATGGGCTACATCGACTGTTTTCCTCAATTAGTCCACCAAGTAGGTAATCCCCACTTCAATCCACCTTCCAACTTCCCGGATTATTTTATGCAAAAATTGTAAAGTTTATCAAATGGTGGCAGACTCCATAAGCCTAAATATCGAACTACTCTCCACTAATGAGGACTACACATAGATGAGAATCAACAGGTCTTTAAAGGCTTGTAACTTTAGGTTCGGGTCATGGGCTCCAACAAAAGGATAGGAAACAAAGTAAGAGAACTCGGTTGTCCTAAAGCAAAACTCAAATCACATCGAAACCCACACTTTCTCAACACCAGCCGACATGTTTACTCATTCACAGTCTTCATACGCGTATTCTTAACTTTTGGATACCATAAATGCAGGGGGGACTCGTTTAAGGTGTACGTGGCGTTGTTAAACCCGAGGTCGCCAAATCTTGCTAGGCGGTTTTAAGGCGGGTTACGGTTTCCAGCCGGTATACCCTTAAACTAGGCAGCATTGTGTTCGACAAATTTTTTTTTTTTTTTAAACACAACACTAGAATTGAATTGAGGTGACTACCTCCTTGTTTTTATTCTTTTATCTCAACCCCCAAATCATTCTTTTTGGTCTCTTCTTCATTTTTCTTCTCTTAATCCCCAAACTAATCTTTCACTAAATTGTACACTCGTTTCGTTCTCGGTTTTGCACTAAGACCGAATTCTCCAAAAGGTATGATAGAGTGTTTAGGGTAAAGGAATTTACAAGTCTGTTGTTTTCTAAGAAAAAATAAAGCGAATTCCAATGGCTCAAATGGGTGACTAGTGAAAATTTCAATCATGGGTTGGCTAGAAAGGCTCAAGCGTTCCAAAAATTGCCTAAATCATCTCCTCAACCATGTTTAATCCTAAAATTTCGCCTCAAGCATTTCTCAACTAGGTTCTAGAATCCACCAACATTATCAAGACTTTGCCTAATCGCATAAAATGAATCTAAGCATGCCGAAAAAAATGAAAATCGTGGTTGAACCACTCAACAAACCTCAATCGAATCCAGGTCAATAACGTAAACTTGAAGCAATGCTTAACATTTCTTAACAATAAAAAATTCAACATCTTATTCTCATCATTGATTTATACAACTCATCATTGGCAAAACAAAACAAACACACGAAAAAATACAACACAAAAGAAAACAAATTTTTTTTTTTTTTTTAAGGTGTATGCGGCGTTGTTAAACAGAGGTCGCCAAATCTTGCTAGGCGAGTTTTTAAGGCGATTCTTGGTTTCCAGCCAATATACCCTTAAAATAGATTTTTTTTCGTTTAAGGTGTCTGCGGCGTTGTTAAACCGAGGTGCCAAATCTTGCTAGGCGATTTTAAGGCGATTCTTGGTTTCCGCCAATATACCCTTAAACTCAAAAATCTATTTCCTACCCCCAAACTAAATATAACATTGTCCCCAATGTTCCATTATGCACAAGTTAGGAATAGAGACAAACAACAACGGAAAAAATAAATGAACAATAAAAAGGTACGAGAATGCTCCTGGTTAAGCCATGAATCGTCGTTCCACAATGTTCACCCGTTCTTCGGACTTTTCATCATCCAAAATCTGTCAAAACAAGCGTGGTGTCCCTTATGTTAGAACGAATTCACAACTATAATGAAAGTATTACAACTGTCTCGCCCTTTTAACACTAAAAAAAATCAACTAAACAACTAACACAAAAAAAACAAAAAAAATGCAATCCAAAACCAAAATAAAATGAGTTAAAGTTTCAATTTGGACAAAAAATTAAATGGAAGCAACAAAACATAAACAAAAACAGGTGTTAGGTTCGGTCTTCTTCTTCCTCTGCTTCCGCTTCTTCTTCCTTCTTCTTCCTCGATTAGGCCAGGTCATCGAGTTCAGTCAACCCATTGATATGCGGAAGTGTCAACATTCATCATTGAAACTTTTCGTTAACATTTCATGAATGTTCTGTGTCCGCTCCATCATCCAATCTGCGTCTCTTCATGTATTTCATCATCGCATCATTTCTTGCATCATTGCTTTACGAGATCTGTGGAGTGGATGATGTGGCCATGCTCGTTCTCTGCCTCTTCGCCCCTCTTTGTTGGTTGGGCATCGCCGCTCGGTCAAGGCGTTTGGTGTAATAGTCGTCATCTAGAATTGGAGGGCCGGATAAATACGCGGCTCATCATCTGCAACCTTGACCCCGCTTTTTGGCACATGGCGGTGATGAGATGCGGGAAGCTTGAGCTTGATCGTCCCTTTTGGGATGCTATCCTGATACTGTCATAAATTATGTTTCCCACATCCATACTTTTTCTTGTGGCAATAGAGTAGAGCAATTCCGCCTTCTCAAGAGTCAAGTGTCGTAGTGCGTCTCAGGCATTAGTTTACACGACAAAGTGCCACAGTGAGACCATTGGTGTCAATGTGTTCCTTTGAGTGTCTTTTTCTGTTTTCTCGACACTTCCCATGCTACCCCTGGTTTTGCAATGGTCGACAAGATAATATCATCATTACGGCTTGTTCTTTTGAACTCCACATATTGATCAGTGAAAATTTCGGGAAGGTTGTAGAATTTGTTGATCTCTTGTCTTTGAAAATGGCACATCCTCTCCTCTTACAAACACAATATTATCGACTTTCGGGGAAGTTGGCATAGAACTCTCTGACCAACGGTTCTACTGCCGGCTCCTCAGGCGCACTCATGAACATGGCCCAATTTCTACCCCTACTCCAGTCCATAGCTTGTTTTGCTGTCAATCCACGCTCAGGGATGAAGCCCTTATCTTTTGTGTGATCACCTCCTCATGGCGTTTACGGGCTGCCTCGTTCACAAACCGTTTGTCTCGTTCTTCCCCTTGCTGTATGCTTAATTTTGGAGCCATTGATTCTTGAAATTCAATCCAAAATGTTAACCCCAATGAATTACCCCTATAAAAACATAGCCTGTTCAACTTTGCAAAAATAATTCACACTTCCAAAAATTTTCAATTCGACCCCCAAACTACGATTTTTCTATTTTAAGGTGTACGCGGCGTTGTTATACAGAGGTTGCCAAATCTTGCCGCGAGAGGTTTTAAGGCGGGTTACGGTTTCCGTTAATATACCCTTAAAATAGATTCCACATCACAATTTCAAAACAATCCACACTTCTAAAAATTCGCAACTCCACCCCCAAACTACGATTTTTCAATTCAACACAAACACTCCAAATAATCAATAACTACACTTCTAACAATCAATTGGCATATAAACTTCTCAACATGAATCACATCACAACTCAACAAACCCAAAAATATCTCAAGTTAAAAGTTCACATAATTTCTAGATCTACGAATATAGACTAAAAAATTTTCCAAAATAAAGCTTTGGGTTTTGAAATCTTACCAATATGAAGTCGTTTGCACCACCAATTGACTTAGAAACGATCCAAACAAGAAAACCCCAAATTTTTTGATCCAAAAATTTTGTGAAATTTTGTGAAAATTGTTGTTGAAATGGGTTGATTTGGTGTTTAGGAATGATGTGGAGTGATTATTTTGGTTGGAAAAGTAAAATAGAAGTGAAAGATTGGAAGATTGAAAATTTGCTCTCAACTCACAATGGAAGGCGGCGTGAAAAATGAAGGAAGAAAAGTTGGTATTTATAGAAAAGGTGTTCGCCGCGGCGAGGTTTCTTCGCCAAGTTCATCACTGCAACCCTAGAATTTTCCCGGAGGTTTCGCGCGGCGAAAATTTCTTCGCGGGCGAAAACTTCCCGAGTTTAAGGCTAACTTCGCCTCGGCGAAGAAATTTTCTTACCGCGGCGAAATGCCTTAGCCAATTTTTGAAATTTTTACCTTTACTTCGCGCGACAACAATTCTTCGCGGCGAAACTCTCCCGATAGCAAACTGGGTTTCTTCATGTCTCTTCGCGCGAAAGTATTCTTCGCCCGAAGTCTGAAAATTTTGATACCTTCCTTTGCTCTAGACTTCACTGAAACACTTGAAAACAAAAACAAAAAAAATCATCAAATTTTATACATACTCATAATGAAATAAGAAAAATTCAAACAACAAAAAGTTAAAATCAAAAAGTTAAAAGCGCTTGGGTTGCCTCCCAAGAAGCGCTTGTTTATAGTCGGAAGCTTGACTCTTTCCATCCTTTAGGTTGGGATGTCGGCCGGATTGGGATGAACTTGCGCTCATCACCCCCTCACGTATGGCTTCAACCTCTGTCCATTAAGCGTGAAAGTGCCCTTTTCCTCATGTGTGACTTCCATTGCTCGGATGCATGTATCCTTGTTATAGTGAATGGTCGGACCATCTAGACTTAAGTTTTCCGGGAAAAGCCTAAGTCTAGAGTTGAACAACAACACTTTCTGAACTTCAAAAACCTTTACCGGATGTGCTTGTCGTGCCACCTTTTTGTTTTCTCTTTATAGTTAGGGCATTTTCATATGCTTCCAGACGAAACTCATCCAGCTCGTTCAAAGTCAGCATTCTCTCCTCTCCCATGGCTTTTAAATCCATGTTCAACTGTTTGACGGCCCAATATGCCTTGTGTTCAAGTTCCACCGGCAAGTGGCATGCTTTCCCATACACCAATCTGAATGGAGACATACCAATTGGGGTTTTGAATGCGGTGCGATAAGCCCATAAAGCATCATCCGGCTTAAGTGACCAATCCTTCCTCGAAGCATTGGTATTTTCTCTAAAATCCCTTTCAGTTCTCTATTTGTGAGTTCTACTTGCCCGCTTGTTTGTGGATGATAGGGTGTTGCCACTCTATGTGTCCTCCATACCTACTGCAAATGCATCCATTTGCCTATTGCAAAAAATGCGTTCCTCCATCACTAATTATTGCTCGTGGTACTCCAAACCTTGAGAAAATATTCTTTCTCACAAAATTAATCACCACCCTAGCATCATTAGTTGGCAATGCAACTGCCTCAACCCATTTAGACACATAGTCCACAGCTACCAATATAAACGTGTTCCCATAGGAACTTGGGAAAGGACCCATGAAATCAATCCCCCACACGTCAAAAATTTCCACCACCAGGATGTTGTTCAACGGCATCTCATCTCTTTTGAAATACTCCCCATCCGTTGACATTGGTCACACTCTGGATCATCGGAAGGAATCCTTAAAGAGGGTTGGCCAATAAAACCCAGTTGTACACCTTGACTGCTTGTTCTAGCTCCCCAGAAATGGCCACCCACTTCCCTCTCATGACAATGTCTTAGAATGCTCTCCATTTCTTCCTGGGACACATCTCAGTATCATTTGGTCGTACGATGTACGTACGGGAGGGAATGGTCTTCCCAAAAATAGTATTTTAAATCAGAAAAAATTTTCTCTTACATTGAAATGTCATACCACTTGGGAGCACCCTTGATGATAGATAATTTGCAAAGTCCGCATACCATGGTGCTTCATCCACTCTCATCAGTTTCTCATCCGGAAATGTTTCTGAAATTGGCATTTCCACCTCATCCCCCTTGATTGGTCTCTCAATTCTTGACAAATGATCGGCTACTACATTTTCGACCCCTTTTTGTCTCGAATCTCCAACTCAAACTCTTGAAGTAGTAGAATCCATCTTATCAACCGAGGGTTTTGCTTCTTGCTTCGCCAAAAGGTGTCGAGTGCTGAATGGTGCATGTAGCGATTACCTTCGCACCTAAAAGATAAGAAACGAAACTTGTCAAAAGCAAACACCACGACCAATAGTTCTTTTTCGGTGGTGGTGTAATTGATTGTGCATCAACAAGTGTCTTGCTAGCATCTTGAATTACATGCAACACTTTATTTTTTCTACCCTAGTACTACCCCTAAAGCAAAATCACTAGCATCACACATTAGTTCAAATGGCGGTCCCAATCGGGAGGCTGCTATAATAGGTGCGAAACTAGCAATTTCTTTAAAGTTAGAAAAGCATGCATGCAATCATCATCAAAATCAAAAAACAACATCTTTATTTAAAAGATTGCCACGGGGGTTTAGAGATCTTAGAAAAAATCCTTTATGAAGCGTCTATAAAACCCGCATGTCCCAAAAAGCTTGGTTGCTTTGACATTTGATGGCGGTGGTAGCTTCTCAATTACTTGTCTTCGGATCAACTTCAATCCCATCCTTGGAAATTCTATGCCCGAGCACAATTCCCTCTTGGACCATGAAGTGACATTTCTCCCAATTCAGCACCAAATTCGTTTCCTTGCATCATTTGCAAAACAAGAGACAAATTTGTTAGACAATTGTCAAATGATGACCCAAAAGCGAAGTCATCCATGAAAACTTCTATGAATCTTTCCACCATGTCTCCAAAGATTGACATCATGCATCTTTGGAATGTTGCTGGTGCATTGCACAACCCAAATGGCATTCTTCGGTAGGCAAAGGTGCCGTAAGGGCAAGTGAAGGTCGTTTTCTCTTGATCCTCGGAGGCGATGGCAATTTGGTTATATCTGAATAGCCATCCGAAGCATTAATATGCATGTCTGCCAACCTCTCCAACATTTGATCGATGAAGGGCAATGGAAAATGATCCTTCCTTGTCGCCTCGTTCGGTTACGGTAATCAATGCACACTCTCCAACCCGTTACCGTCCTTGTTGGAATCAGCTCATTACTTTCATTCTTCTCACGGTAATCCCTCCTTTCTTAGGAACAACTTGCACCGGGCTCACCCATGGACTATCGGAAATCGGATAGATTATCCCGCATCTAAGAGTTTCACCACTTCCTTTCTCACCACTTCCTTCATTGAAGGATTCAATCTCCGTTGTGGTTGTACCCTCGGCTTAAAGTCATCCTCCATGAGAATCTTATGCATGCGAATGAGGGTGAGATACCTCTAATGTCGTAATGGTCCATCCAATCGCGATCTATGTTCTCTCAACACTCTAATCAACTTCTCTTCCTCTAAGGCACTCAAATCTGCACTAATGATCACCGGATAAGTATCGAATCTCCAAGATAGACATATTTGAGGTGAGGTGGTAAAGGGTTTCAGTTCAAGCTTTGGAGCTTCTTTATTATTTTCCTTTGCCTTCTCTTTGTCAAAGTCAAATTCCTCAAATTCTGCATCTTGACTCTCCTCAATTGGTTGGAGTGCTTCTAACATTCTAGCACAATCGTTCCTCGTTGAGTCTTCAACCTCTACTGTTTTCGATTTTGCTATACACGCTTCTAGAGGCAATTCGGGATGTTTTTCTTCCATGGACTCCACAACAAGTTCATCCACCACATCCACACTAAAACATGAGTCCGCTTCGGCGGAAACTTCATCGCATCAAACACATTAAAAGTTCTTGTTTCATCCACGAACCCTTAATGACAACTTTCCTTCTGCGTCAATCGTGCTCTCCCGTAGGCCAAGAATGGTCGGCCCAAAATGAGAGGAATCTCCTTATCCTCTTCCATGTCTACTACAAAGTCGCTTTGGAAATATTATTTTCCCCACCTTCACTAAAACATCTTCAACTATCCCCCTCGGGTGCTTTATCGACCGATCCGCTAGTTGCAACGACATTGTCGTTGGCTTCACTTCACCTATTCCTAATCTCCTGAAAACAGAAAAAGGCATCAAATTTATACTAGCTCCTAAATCACAAAGCACCACGATCAAAAGTAATATCCCCTATAACACAAGGAATAGTAAAACTCCTGGATCTTTGAGCTTTGGGGGTAATTTCTTACGGAGGATTACTACACTCTTAGTTAGCATCACCGTTTCCTCATCTTCTAATTTCCTCTTGTTGAAAGTATCTCCTTGGGAACTTCGCATAGCTCGGCATTTCTTTGTATTGCATCTGCAAAAGGAATGTTAATATGCAATTTTTTAAAAAATTTCAATGAATTTCGAAAATTGCTTATCTGATTCTTCTTCTTCAATCTGAGGAAAAGGCACGGGTGGAGTGTGATGAGCTAATTCTGGTGGTATCTCGGGGAATGGCAATTTCTCCTTCTTCTTTTGCCTTTCATCCTCTTTCTTGTTCTCTTCCCCTAAAGCACCTGAATTCTCTTCACAAATAATCTCTTCATCCATTCTCTCTTCATACTCTTCCTTTAGGGTTGCTCTCCTTCTTTCGTAGGTGGCCTACTTCTTCTAAAACTGTCCCACTTCTCAAAATGATTGCATTTGCTTGTTCACGTGGGTTGGTCTTTGTGTTGCTAGGTAGAGAACCAGTGGTCTATCATTGACTTCTCGGCCAATTGGCCCATCGTACCTCAAGATTCGAATGGGACGCCCCTTGGTTTCTAAAGTTTGTTCTCGTCTCATTCATGAACCACAGACTCTTGCATGAATTTACCGAACAAATCCTCCAACGACACTCTTGGATCTCCCGGTTGATTGGTTGCCCCTCCGGTAGGTTATTTGGAACTTGCCTCTGGTTCCATTGATTACCTGTTGGTTTTGATTTCCCCAAGCCGATTTGGATGATGTCTCCACCACCAGGGTTGTATGTGTTGGAGAACGGATTGTTCGGCTGTCTTTGATTTCTGCCAAGTAATTTACTTGCTCCGTTGATGAAGATGACGGTGCAAATGTGTTTCCGACTTGGCACTCATTTGCTCACATGGTTTCTGCACAAAAATCACATGTTAATTGAGGTGCTTGTGCGAATTTACTGCATAGTTCCCAAGCTTTGTTTTTGGAGGGCGTGAGTTGGGTGAGATGGTGTGAAAGCATCTACTTCATGAAGACCGAAGATTTCCTCGTAGTTACTCTCTCATTCGGTCTTTGATAGTTGTTGCTTGCCAAAACCTCAAGCAACTCATAAGCCTCTTGGTGTCTTGATTACTAAAGCTCCTCTGATGCATCCACCATGGTTTGCACGTTACCCATCAAACCATTATAAAATGTTTGGACTTGAAGCCAAGCAGGGCAAACCATGATGTGGGCACTTCCTCATCAATTCCTTGTATCTCTCCCAAGCCTCGTACAACGACTCGGCGTCATCTTGTAGAAAGCGATGTGATATCATTTCTCAACTTTCTTGACTTATTTGGAGGAAAGAACTTGGTCAAGAATTTTTGTGCGGATCATTCCATGTTGTAATCGTTCCGGTGGTAATGCCATTAACCACCCCTTTGCTTTATCTCCCAATGAGAATGGGAATAAACGCAGCCTAATAGCATCATCCGACCTCCATTCGACTTGAAGGTGTCGCAAATTTCAGGAAATTTGCAATGTCTTGATCGGATCCTCCTTCAAATCACCGTTGAATCTTACCGACTGCTTGGATCATCTGGATGATTGCCGGCTTGATCTCGAAGTTGTTAGCTTGTACTGTAGGTCTCGTAATACTTGACCCACTTCCGTTCACTGTGGGAACTGAAAATTCCCTCAGTGTCCTATTTTCTGGTTCAGCCATTTCAACTACAACTTCTTCCGTTTCAGCGGTAAGTGTATCTCTTTCTCTTCTCTCTGTTTAGTCTTCGTACAGTCCTCTCAAGCTCAAGGTCAACAGGAACCACTGGTTGACGTCTTGCTCTTCGCATAAACTGAATGAACACAAGTGAAAGAAGAGTGAAATCACAACTCTAACAAAAATTAAAAATAAAAATAAAACTTCAATCTAGTTAAACTCTAGGAAAAACTTAATGTTAACTTAAAAACAGTCCCCGGCAACGGCGCCAAAAACTTGATGCGTGTTTCTTACAACATGCAAAACTAGCAAGTGCACTAGTCGCTCAAGTAATAGAGTGATGGGTAGGATATCGTTCCCACGAGGACTGGTAGCAAAGCACTAAGTTTCCTATGGTGTTAACAAGTTGAAGCAACGAAAATCTTGGATTTGTGGGAGCAATTTGTAATTGAAAGAAAACAAAATAAAATCTAACAAGTAATAAATTCTTAAAAAGGAAAGCAAATGGAACACAAAGATTCAATTTAAGTAAAGCGGGTAGGGTTTTGACTTCGTTTGGATTATTTATGGGTTATACCTAAAAGTTACACTATTTTCACATTCACATGCAATGGTTGTAAATCGGATTCACTACTATGATAACATACCCTCTCGGGCTATGTTTTCCTATTCATCATTATTAACATTCCGCACCCAACAAATTGAAGGTTAATAATTCTAAAGCATGAAGCACAAGAATCCTAAATTGATTTCATTAATTCTTGAATCTATCTCTAGCATCCAATACTATAATGGTTATTACCCATGAAGCTTAACATGAATTATTTCTCAATCTCATCATGTTCATCACATACAACAATTAATTTGAGTAACACACAACCAGCTTATTCACATGAAAATAGCACAAACACATACTCAACCCATTTCAAATCCAAACTACAATCAAAACCCTAACCCATAGAAGATTAGTTCATAGCTAATTTAACAGAATAAAAACGGAAAATAAAAGTAAACTGAATAAACATAATGAAACTAAGATGAAAGAATAGAAAACTCCCCAAAAGATGAATCTTCCAGTCAAAATCTGAACTTTTTCTCTAACAATCCGAAAAAACTCAAGCTTTTTCTCTCTAGGAAAATGTAAAAGGCGGCTAACCTAATCATTGAATCCCTTTACAAAAAGTTTTTCTTTTTCTTTTATACCTAGTCCTAAAAACCCAGTCAAAACACGCACACAGCGTGCGTTTACAAAACTGTAAATTTTGACTTTCGCGCGGCGAAGAATGAAAAAACCAAAATCGAATCTGCCTAACTTCGCCGCGGCAGACAATTTCTTCGCGGGCGAGCTCCTTCAAAAGTTCTGAAATTTACAGCCGCCACTGCTTGCCTCTTCGTCCGATTCTTGATTTTCGACTCTTCACCTTGGAAACAAGCTTCATCGTGCATTGTCCTACTCGGAACTCTCTTATCTTGAAATCCTTCAATTACGAGTCAAAACTGCCAAATTTTGCCTTTATTTGCTAAAAGAGTCCATTTTAACTGAAACACGAAAAGTAGAAATTACGCACCACTTCAGGTAAAAATGCACTAGAAAGTATCTGAAATCCGACAAAAAGATCATATAAAAACTGTATAATTTACGGATTATCAATTTGCAAAATACCTCCTAATCCACTATTGAAGTTTCTGTTGTAGTGGAAGCATGATGGGCACTTGGTTCATTCAATGTTGAGTGAATGAATGATTGGCTATAGTGCAGGCACTTTGGTCATTCGATGTTGAGTGCATGAATGATTGGCTATAGTGCAAGTGGGAGATTGTTAGAGTAGGTGCCCTAGAGCCAATCAATTATTGTAGAATTGACTCTTTGTAATAATGTTCATTGGTCAATAAAAGGCATTTTATACTATGTCGCGTAAATCATCATTATATATATTGATATATGTCCTTAGAATGGTGGAACTGTGACAAGGGTATCAAGTGTTTCAAATCTTGATAGTGAGAACCCTATGAGCACATAAGGTGGCCATTCTAGAAACGTCCGTAGCCCCATATTATTTTGAAGTAAGGACACAGATAATACGGTAAGGCTATCATAGTGTTGAACGACCCTGTCAAAAGGTAGTGACTAATCTCACTTGTCAAGGTTTTTTGGTGACAACGAGTAGGCAAGTTCATTGGACTGACCCATCAGAGGATTCCATATGGATGGTAACCTCAGTGTCTATGGAACAAATCCTCTAACAAATGCTGGTGCATGTGATCCTTAGACTTGAGATCACCGGAACGTCTTGTGCACCAATTGGTGTAGTTTGACACTAGCCTAGTGCAGTTCTATTCAGAGCTGTCAATACGATAGTGATTGACTACATCAAGGAGTGTATCAAGACTATGGTGGATTGACAGAGGATCCATCACTCCCGGGTATGGGAGAAAGTTATCTCACGGTGCAATTCAGTAAATGGCAATGACACTAAAACTGTGGCCATAGTGGGATTGAGTTGTTGCTCTATCCAGTTTATAGTACAGGTCATTGGTCTAGTAACTGAATACACAATATCGAGAGTAACAAAAGGTTGACACTATTTCTATGCCTCGGTCTCGTCGAGATAACGGATGATGAAAGGATCGAATTGTACGATAACCATATCATTGATAGGTAGCTACTTTGTTGAATTTGAATCTATTGGGTGACCATGATGCCTTGCTAGGGGCCAATATTGGTCTGTGTATAGTGAGACGATTAATTGGTGTTAATAATGATACTATACACTACCGGTATGATGAGGAGCCTATGGGTCACACACATAGAAGATAATTTAAGACTCAGGAAGTAAGAAGAGCGTTTTCATTTTTTTAGGCGAAAGGGTATTTTGGTAATTTCACAGTGCAATTAAATTTGCTGAGGTCGTAGCTTTTATTTAATTTGTTAGAAAAATTAAATAAGTGAGATCACGTTTAAATATATGTTTGCATATATTTAAATAAGTTATCATTATTGTTAAATGTTAATATATTAAATATATATATTAATTGATTTTAATTGACATAATGATGAACTAATATTAAAATATCTAATTGGGAGTGTTTGGAAACATGGGGTGTTTGGGTTGGAGCCCAAGCCTATTCCATAAGGGAATAGGGCAATTAAACTTGTACTATAAAAGAAAAAGGTTTCTTTGTGAATAGGTAAGATTTTTAATTCATTCATTGATTGAAAAACAAAAACCTCCAGCCCTAAAATACTCTTCCACGCCAGACTTGGTTTTGATTGAAAATCAAATACATTTCATTTCTTCTTTGTTCTTAAGACTAAAGAGGATCTAGCAAATCCCTCTTTAGTTCCTTTCGATTATCTTCGTGTGGACTACATCGGTTTGATCCTACACTTGGGTCAGTAGCAAAACACGTTCAGAGACAAAGTTGGAGGAGCCTCCAAACGTGCGTATGATTTCTTAAACTCTAAACTAATTTTTTGCAGTTTTTGGTTTATTTTGATATAAATTGTAAATTTGTACCCTGATCTTGGTTCTATGGAACTATCCGTGTTGTTATTAATCTTTTGTTTTCTGCTATGTCAATGGATTGTTTCCTAATAGGATGGAGATCCCTTGCAGTTGGTGTTGCCCTTAAAATAAGTCTTTGGAGCTTCAAGCTTCAAGCTTTGTAGTTGCTTCTCCAACCTTGATGGCTAAGTTGCATACATTCCCAAATGAATGATAAGGCTGCAACTCCACTTTGTGAGCTATCTCCTTTTGCAAACCTCCCAAAAATCGAGTTATAGTTTGCTCATTCTCCTCCAGAATATCACTTCTCATCATAAGACCTTCAAATTCCCTTATATTCTCCTCTACTTTCTTATCTCCTAGCTTAAGACTGTACAAACTCAAGTAGAGATCTTACTTGTAGTTTTCGGGCAAGAATCTCTTTTTCATCATTCTTTTCAATTTATCCCAAGATCTCACTTTATCTTTCCCCTCTCTTTCCTTCTTCTTTCTAACAATTTTTCCACCATAGGGAAGCATATCCCTTGAATTTAAGAATGGCTACTTTGCATTTGTTTTCATCTGAGTAGCCTTTGAACTCAAACACCCTTTCAATTCTCATTCAACCAATCAATGAAGTCAGTGGGATCCAGACTATTGGAGTGGGTGCCCTAGAGCCAATCAATTATTGTGGAATTGACTCTTTGTAATAATGTTCATTAATCAATAAAAGGCAATTTTATTCTATATTGCATAAATCATTATTATTGCAATATGTATTGATATATGTCCTTAGAATGGTAGAACCATGACGAGGGTATTAAGTGTTTCAAATCTTGATAGTGAGAACCCTATGAGCACATATGGTGGCCATTCTAGAAACGTCCGTAGCCCTAGTATTATTATGAAGTAAGGGCACAGATAATACGGTAAGGCTATCATAGTGTTGAACAACCCTATCGAAAGGTAGTGACTGATCTCACTTGTAAATGTTGTTTTGTGACAACCTGGTGCAACACATGGGTGCTTGCTATAGGCGATTACACCGCAACAAGTTCACTAGACTAACCCACCAGAGGATTCCATATGGATGGTAACCCTACTGTCTATGGAACAAATCCTCTAACGAATGGTGGTGCATATGATCCTTAGACTTGAGATCACCGGAGCGCCTTGTGCACCGATTGGTGTAGTTTGACACTAGCCTAACGCAGTTCTTTTTAGAGCCGTCAATACGGTAGTGATTGGCGGCATCAAGGAGTGTATCAAGACTATGGTGGATTGACAGAGGATTCATCACTCCCAGGTATGGGAGAAAGTTATCTCATAACGCAATTCAGTATATGACAATGACATTAAAACTGTGGCCACAATGGGATTGAGTTGTTGCTCTATCCAGTTTATAATACGGGTCATTGGTCCAGAAACTGAGTAAATAATATCGAGAGTAACCGAAGGTTGACACTATTTCTATGCATTCATCTCATCGAGATAACGTATGATGAAAAAATCAAATTGCACGGTAACCATATCGTTGATAGGTAGCTACTTTGCTGAATCCGAATCTATCGGGTGGCCATGATGCCTTGCTAGGGGCAAATCTTGGTCTTTGAATTAGTGAGATGATTAATTGGTGTTAATCGCGATACTATACACTACCGGTATGATGAGGAGCCTATGGATCACACACATAGAAGATAATTTAAGATCCAAGAAGAAAGAAGGGTTTTTTCGTCTTTTAAGGTGAAAAGGGTATTTTGGTAATTCCACAGTGCAATTAAATTTGCTGAGGTCGTAGCCTTTATTTAATTTGTTAGAAAAATTAAATAAGTGAAATTACGTTTAAATGTGTGTTCGCACATATTTAAATATATTATCATTATTGTTAAATGTTAATATATATTTAAATATATATTAATTGATTTTAATTGAGATAATGATGGAAAATAAAATAAATCAAATTGGGAGTGTTTGGCAACATGAGGCGTTTGGATTGGAGCCCAAGCCTATTCCATATGGGATTAGGGCAACTTAATTAACTATAAAAGGAAAAGTATGTGTTAATTAATTGAATGAATTGATTTTCTCTTTGAAATTAAAACACACACAGCAGCCCCATCTCCTCCCACGCCAGATTTGGGTTTTGGCCTAAAATCAATTCTATTGATTTGCTTTCTTCATAATCTTGAAGCAAAAAAGGATCTAGCAAATCCCTCTTTGGTTCTTTTGAGATTGTCTTCGTGTGGACTACGCAGGTTCGATCCTACACTTGGATTGGTAGCAAAACATTCGTCGACAAATTTGGAGGAGCCTCCAACGTGTGTTTGTTTTCTTTAAACTTAGATTTATTTTTCTGCAGATTTTATTTAATATGAATTGTAAAATTATACCCTTGATCTTGGCTCATGTAAACGATCTCTATATTATATTTGTTTTTGTTTCCACTGCGTATACGAGACTGTTTACTAACACAGACTTCCTCCAAATTCGGGCATATTAATCTTAAGTCCCCTATCATCATCAACAATTCTCTTCCTCACAACAACACCAGAATCGCTAGAATCACTATGATGGCTAGTTTCATCTTTATGGTGAAATACATATCAATTGGTATTAGACCTATGGTTGTGGAGTGGAATTTGTGTTGAATTGTGTTTGTGGAGATCAAAAGTTGTTTGAATATGTTGAGTGCAAGGTAGAAACCTTTTTGGCCTAATTTTCCCATTTCCATTGCAATTGCTTTTTCTCTTTCCTCTTACACCTCACCAACTCCTAACTAACCACTTTACACCTCATCCAAATCCATCCAAATCCAACTAAACCCATTCCATTTCAACCAAAACACTAAACACTATCCATTTACCTAAATACCATTAATTAACCTAATTACCACTATTGCCAAAACACTACTTACAGATTACTATTCACCTAAAACCAAATTATCCAAAATTCATCCTTTACCCTTACCACCTCATATATCAGTATTCCATACCCAAAATTTCACTGTTCACTTCCGGAGTTATTGTTCACAATAACTTAAAACTCCATTCTTCATGTCAAACAAGAGTGGATTTTCTTCCTCAATGCCCCCTTGGGAAGTTCCTTTCATGAAAACCCAAGAAGACCTTAAGAAACTTGAAGAAAGAATGAACCAAATGGCACAAGTCCTCATGACTCATATAGCCCCATGCACACCACCTACAAACACCCCACCAAACCAACCACCTCCCCATGAAACCAAACTACCCTTCCATGAGTCCGACTCACCCCTAAGAAGAATCACACCCCATATGAGACCATCTTGTGAAGTATGTATGATTTCATAAAATTTAGTTACGTCCATTCAGCAACACAAAGACACTACGAAAGCTTTTTACGAGAACTTTTGTGGCATATATATTGGGAATTTTGCAATTACGATGAGATTTCTACTTTCGTATTGGGTGAAGGGCATACTTTACTTGCATAAAATCATGAGGCGTCAAAATCACAAGTTGAAAACCCTATGAAATCCTTTTGCGGGAAGTTTTGCGACACATATATGTGATGAATTTCATATATACGATGACACTTGTACTTTCATATTGAGTGAAGGACATGTTTTTTTTGGGGGGGTAAGCCAAAGGACACGGTTTACTTGCATATATTCGAGTTATGTCACAACAGGCAATTTTAAAATGCTATGAAAGCCTTTTACGAAAACTTTTGCGACATGAATTTAGTGAATTTTACGAATACGAAAAGGTTTGTGCTTTCGTATTGAGTGAAACACAAGGTTTTCTTGCATAAAATCGAGTGGCATCACAATCGGCAACTCGAAAACACTACAAAAGCCTTTCACCAAAACTTTTGCCACATATATATAGTGAATTTTGCAAATACAATGACGCTTGCACTTTCGTTTTGAGTGAAGCACATGGTTTACTTGCATAAAATTGAGTTGCATTCGGTAGCACGAAAACGCTATGAAAGCCTTTTAAGAGAGCTTTAGCATCATATATATAGTGAATTTTGCAAATACAATGATGCTTATGATGCAAATAAGGCTATCATGGTTGCCAAAAATACTTGTGAATTTTCGGCCCAAAGGGATAAAGCCTTTATTGATGTTTTGGCCCAAGGAGGCAAGATGGCCCAAGATGGATTTTATTGCTTCAAGCCTAATCCGATCCAATTTGTGAGTTTTGCTCCTTTACTTGGGATTAATCTCATCACATGGGTTAATTCCCATGAGGAGTAGTTTGTGCGACAAAGAGAAGTCCAAGGGAAGACAAAATGGCCATGTGGGAGCATTAATTGCAAGAGGGATAAAGAAACATAGGCTACCACACTCTTTCCTAATTTGGCATGGACAAGGTTGGAAGGTTTGGACGGCTCATTGTCCCTTACCCAAAGAGGAAAGTCACATGATTCTTTGATTTCTCCTAGGATTGACTTCAAATATTTTATGTTATTTCTTGTTTGCATTTTCCTATATAATTTTAAACTATTTTGAATTTCAAAGTCTCTCTAGGCTGACACATTTATGGCTGTGATTGACTAGAGTTGTTTTATGCCACATGGATGGCTTAGATCTTTTGTAACTTAGGGAAACTTTGTAAGGCCATTTATAAGGGCCAAATTTTCTCCATGTAATTGAGATTTGATGAATGAAATTCAGTTGCTCTTAAGAGTGTTATTCTCCTTTATCCAACTTTTGCTAAGGGTTGGTGGTAGATCTCCTTGGCTGGTGGTGTAACCTTTAGGCCTTGGACCACATTAGCATTTGTCTTTAATTCTTGTTGTTTGTTGCTTGTTTAGTTACATTTGTTCATTTAGCTGAGATTGTGCAAGGTGATTGAAGCTTTGGCTGATTGTTCTTGGAGTTGCCTTGTGTAGTTACGATTGTGTTGCCATCATCTCACTCTCATTTCATCACATAAGGTTCAACTTGTACTTTTGTTTTGAGTGAAGCACACGGTTTACTTGCATAAAAACAAGTGGCATCACAGTCTGCAATTCAAAAATGGTATGAAAGGCTTTTACCATAACTTTTGCAGCATATATATAGTGAACTTCACAGTCACAAAAGAGATTTGCACTTTGATTCTAAGTGTAAGACACGTTTTACTTACATAAAATCAAGTTCCGTCACAATCGGTCACACGAAAAATGCTACGAAATGAAAGTAAATCGGTGGGTAAACGCAAAGGAAATAAAAAATATTTCCCATCGATTACTTTGAATAACCTAAGATCAGGGTCTGATATGTATATATTTTATAAGCTTAAATTGAAAAGAACAAATATAACATTAATCCAGACAAGGATCAGAGATCTTACGCATGTTTGGAGGCTCCTTCAAATGCCTCTGAATCTACTTCGCTACCGATCCAAGAATAGGATCAACGAACTGTGATCCACACGAAGACAATCCGAAGAACCAAAGAGGGATTTGTTAGATCCTTTATTGGCTTCAAGAATCAACTTGAAATCAAAGAAAACTTTAATTCAAAAAGGCAAGGCAAACGTGGTAGGGTAGAGAAAAAAGGGCTGCCTCTTTTTCTCTCATTTTCATGGAATGAATGAAAAATTCATTCATTCTTTAACACACATGCACTTATATAGTGCATGTGTCAAAACCCTATTCCAATGAGGAATAAGCATGGGCTCCAACCCTTGTATCCAAACACCCAGCTTGTGGTATTTTTATTTTAAATTAATTATTATTATAATTAAAGTTAATTAATATATTTATAAAATATATCAACATTTAATTAACAATAATAATTCATTTAAATATATCCATATATATATTTAGATATAATCTCACTAATTTAATTTTAATATTAAATTAAATGTAGGCAACAAACTCAGCATATTTAATTGTACCGTGAGATTACCAAAATACATTTTCGTCCTAAAAGATGAAAATGCCCTTTGCACAAACCGATTCTTAAATTATCTTCTATGTGTGTGACTCATAGGCTCCTCATCATATCGGTAGTAAGTAGTATCGCGATTAACACCAATTAATCGTCTCACTACACAGAGACTAAGATTGGCCCCTAACAAGGCATCATGGCCACCCGATAGATTCGGATTCAATGAAACAACTACCTATCAATGATATGGTTACCGTACAATCAAATCATTTCATCATCTGTCATCTCATCGAGACTGAGGTACAGAAATAGTGTCAATCTCAGTTATCCTCAATATATTTGTATTCAGTTATTGGACCAGTGACCGGAATAATAAATTAGATTGAGCAACAACTCAATCCCACTATGATCACAAATTTAGTGTCATTGTCATTAACTGAATTGTCAAATGGGAAGCATGGTGAGTAGCATCAGGCTAGCTGTTCGAGTGGTGGGGGAGGCGAAAGAAATCCCCTACGGGGGGGGGGGGACGGTGCTTGTGAGTCACGTACTGGTGGGCACCGCGAGGAACTCCTGTGTGGGGCCGCGGGCGTGACAATAAAAAGGCGCATTTTTATTGTGAGAGCCCCCTCATCTTGGACCATGGGCTATCCCAATCTTGGCCTACTACGGCCTCATGGGCTTTCCACATGCGCCCCGTCATCTTGGGCCTCACTTATCCAGATATCCTCACCTGCAAGTGGGTTTCTTTCGCCTTCCCTATCTCTCAGCCTGATGATACTCATCTCTCTTGTCACAAGTACTTAGCCTGCAGGTCTTGTGTTCGAGAGATGGGGAAGGCAAAAGAAACCCACTTGTAGGGGTGGGGATATCCGGATGAGTGAGGCCCAAGATGACGGGGGGCATGTGGAAAGCCCATGAGGCCGCAGTAGGCCAAGAATGGGATAGCCCATGGTCCAAGATGAGGGGGCTCTCACATGTAGCCAATCACTACTGTATTTATAGCTCTAACTAGAACTACGTTGGGCTAGTGTCAAACTACTCCAATCGGTGCACATGACGCTCCGGTGATCTTAAGTCTAAGGATGACATGCACCACCATTCGTTAGAGGATTTGTTCCATAGACACTAGGGTTACCATCTATATGGAATCCTCTGGTGGGTCAGGCCAGTGAACTTGCCTGTAGCAAGCACCTATGTGTTGCACTAGGTTGTTAGAAAACAACCTTAACAAGTGAGATCACTCACTGCCTTTCGACAAGGTTGTTCAACACTATGATAGCCTTACTGTATTATCTGTGTCCTTGGTCAGAATAATACTGGGGCTATGAATATTTCTAGAATAGCCACCATATGTGATCATAGGGTTCTCACTATTAAGATTTGAAACACTTGATACCCTCATCATGGTTCTACCATCCTAAGGACATATATCAACACATACAACTATGATTTACATGATATAGTAGAAAATGCATTTTATTGATTAATAAACAATATTACAAAGAGTCAATTCCATAATAATTGATTGGCTCTAGGGCACCTACTCCAACAATCTCCCACTTACACTATAGCCAATCATTCATGTATTTAACATCGAATGACCCAAGTGCCTATCATGCTTCTGCACAGAAACTTCAACAGTGGGTTAGTAGGTATTCTGCAAATCTGCATATTCCCTTTTTTATTGATCTCATAGATCAGATTGAATCAACTAAGTGTTTGGATTATTGGTGAGACCGTGATTCCTCAGCCACAATAATGGCTTCATTGTTATCACAGCAAAACTTTACTGGATCATGAATGCTTGGAACCACATCAAGTTTAGTAATGAACTTATTAATCCAAATCCCCACACGACTACATTAAATAATGCGATATACTTAGCATCAATTGTAGAATTTGCTATAGTACTCTGATTCAAGCTCTTCCAGCTCACTGCAGTTCTATTGAGACAAAATTTCAAGCGAAAATCATCTTTATCCTTTTGGAAATAACATCACTGTATCCTCTTACAATGAGTTCATCTTTCACTCCATAATCTAAGAACATATCCTTAGTCCTTTTCAAGTACTTAAGGATGTCCATTGACACTCATTCAGTGTCACTCACTTGGATCTGATTGATATCTTCTACAAGTACTGAATGCACATAAGACATCAATCTGAGTACATAACATCACATTGCCCACTTGGATCCGATTGATATCTTCTGCAAGTGTTTAATGCATATGAGATATCAGTCTGAGCATACATCATGGCATTGCTCACTTGGATCCGAATGATATCTACTACTAGTGCTTAATGCACATGATACATCAATCCCAGCATACAACATGGAATTGCTCACTTGAATTCAATTGATATCCACTACAAGTGCTTAATGCACATGAGACATCAATCTGAGCATACAAGATGAATCCAATTACTAACGCATATGGGATCCTCTTCACTTTATCTCCCTTATCCGTGTGGTTTAGGAGGAAGTTTGGATCCCACTGACTTTATTGATTGGTTGAATGAGATTGAAAGGGTGTTTGAGTTCAAAGGCTGCTCGGATGAAAACAAATGCAAAGTAGCCATTCTTAAATTCAAGGGATATGCTTCCCTATGGTGGAAAAATGTTCGAAAGAAGAAGGAAAGAGAGGGCAAAGATAAAGTGAGATCCTGGGATAAATTGAAAAGAATGATGAAAAAGAGATTCTTGCCCGAAAACTACAAGTAAGATCTCTACTTGAGTTTGCACAATCTCAAGCTAGGAGATAAAGAAAGTATAGGAGAATATAAGGGAATTTGAAGGCCTTATGATGAGAAGTGATATTCCGGAGGAGAAGGAGCAAACTATAACTCAACTTTTTGGGAGGTTTGCAAAAGGAGATAGCTCACAAAGTGGAGTTGTAGCCTTATCATTCATTTGGGAATGTATGCAAGTTAGCCAGCAAGGCGGAGAAGCAACTACAAAGCTTGAAGCTTTCCGCCCCAAAGACTTATTTTAAGGGCAACACCAACTACAAGGGATCTCCATCCTACTCCAAACCCTATGTCAACACTAAAAAAGAAAAGGGTAAAGAAAAAGTTAGCGTGGCCACCAAGGAGAAGCCATGGTTTCTGACTCAAGGAGGTACCCGAGGAGACTTAATGGACAAAAAATGTTTCAAATGTCATGGCTATGGTCACTTCCAAGCCAATTGTCCTAACAAGAGAGTCATGTCAATTAAGGCGATACAAGAGATTGAAGAGGTTGTCCAAGAAGAAGAGAGTGAAAACGAAGAATTCGAGAGTGGAGAAGAGATTATTGAAGAAGCTGATGTTGGTGATGCTTTGATTTTGAAGAGGGTTTTTGTTAGAGTAGGTGCCCTAGAGCCAATCAATTATTGTAAAATTGATTATGTAATAAATGTTTATTTATCAATAAAAGGCATATTCTTCTATATCGTGTTTGTAATGATATATGTCCTTAGGATGGTAGAACCATGACAAGGGTATCAAGTGTTTCAAATCTTGATAGTGAGAACCTTATGTTCAGATATGATGGTCATTCTAGAAACGTTCGTAGCCCCAGTATTATTCTGACCAAGGACACAGATAATACGGTAAGACTATCATAGCGTTGAACGACCCTGTTGAAAGGCAGTGATTGATCTCACTTGTCAAGGTTGTTTGCCGACAACCTGGTGCAATGCTGTAATAGCTGCTTCCTACTCAAATACTCATAAAATATACATATTAAAATACATATAAAATAGTATAAAGAGTTGGGCCCAAATTCTTTCTTTTATTAAACATATACATTCTTTACACAAAATTTGTATCATGTACAAAAGTTAGCAAAAACATGATGGACAGTGTAACCACTTCCCCTCGCGTGCAGACGTCCATCCGATCGTGTCCTCACCTAGATCCTGCAAACATAGGAAACAACGGGGTGAGCACTAAAACAATGCTTAGTAAGTAAATCTTCTACTCATCTAACCATATAACTCTCTCTAATTCTTTCCTTACAATGCTCATTTACTCTCTCTCTTATACTTCTCTCTATTTTCTCTTTCTCATAACTATTTTCTACTAACTCTCTTTTGTAAGTCACAACCTCATCTTATCGGAGGCACGGCCGGGACTCGCTCCCACTCTCCGTGACTTCTACTCGTTCTAGCCGATCGGACTCGGTTATGCATGGATGTAATAACTCCTTTACACTAAGGATACTCATAGAAATACATAAAGTAAAATACATTTGTATCAACAAAAGTAGATGGACCCAAAATTTTCTTTTAGTACATATAAACATTCTTATTATCAAATAAGATATCATTTTACAAAAAGTTATCAAAAAAAGTGGACAGTGTAGCTATTGCTCCTCGCTTGTCGACGCCAATCCGACCGTGTCCTCACCTAGATCCTGTAAACACAAAGAAAAACAACGGGGTGAGCATAAAAATAATATTCAGTAAGTAAATCCTCTACTCGTCTGTCCCCATAACTCTTTTTCTTAATTCTTTCGTTACACACTTCTCGTCTCATTTATTTTCTCTTTCTGTTTCTCTTTCACACAACTCTCTTTTAATAATTTTCTATTGTAAGTCACGGCCTCATCTTACCGGAGGCACAGCCAGGTGGAGTTCACAAAGCACCAACTCCCTCTTCGTAACTCTACTCATTCTCTCTTTATTCATTCTCACTTGAATGTCACGGCCTCATTTTACCGGAGGCACGGCCGGGTGGAGTTCTCTTCGGGTGGAGTTCACAAAGCACCAACCCACTCTTTGTGTTTTTCCCATTCTCTCTACTCTTAGAGTAGTTCATTCATAAAGTTCTCTACTCTTTCTCAAGCTACTTCTCAATGTACAATTAATGTATAAGGATGGTTCATGCTTAAAATTTCTTACTTAAGGCACTTATGAAAGGCACAAATGCAATGTTGCATCAAGATAGTCATTCTGCATAGGTCACACTCAAGAAGGCATAACTTGAGTTATACACATCAGATTGCTACGTTTGTTGTCTCTTTTTAAAGCTTAGAGATAGGGCTACAACTGTTATGTTTTGGTCTCAACCCAGTTCAATCTGTAAGATGCCCAAGAATCACTCAAAAGGTCAAGGCTGTGACAGGGTAACCATGGTAACATGTTCTCACTTAGGCATTCCATCAAACATTACATGTGCATAAGCAAACCCTAATTTAATTATCATTCAATTTGTTTCTTAACAATCCAAAAATGAGAGAAAATATCTCTTGTAGCATCACCATACCTACATGGCAAACACACTCCCAAAATTTCCTCCAATTCTTCCAATTTCAACCCATCATCAAACCATCACATACACTTCTCATATTCAAATATATCCAACAACAAGGATAATTCATATCAATCTCATCTCAATTGCTCAATAACAATAACATATGCATACTTAAAAGAAATCTCTACTCACTTGAATTCTTAAACTTTAACTTGAGTTGGATTTTGAGTGGAATTTACTTACCTTATGCTTGAGTCTTCTCTACTAAGCTCTCTACTCTTGTTGGATTCAAAACTTCTTCTAACCCTAAGCATAAACTTCATAAGAACTCAATTTTTACACAAATAAATCATAGATAAAGAGCATGAATTCTTACCTTTTGAAGTCTTGAATCAAAACCCTATTAAAAATGTAATAGCCGCTTTCTACTCAAATACTCATAAGACATATACATAACAAAATACATATAAAATAGTATAAAAAGTTGGGCCCAAATTGTTCTTTTATTAAACATCTACATTCTTTACGCAAAAGTTGTATTATGTATAAAACTATCAAAAACGAGGTGGACAGTGTAGCCATTTCCCTTCGCTTGCCGACGCCCATCCGACCGTGTCCTCACCTGATCCTGCAAAACATAGGAAACAACGGGGTGAGCACTAAAATAATGCTCAGTAAGCAAATCCTCTACTCATCTAACCCCGTAACTCTCTCTCTAATTCTTTCCTTACAATGTTCATTTACTCTTTCTCTTATACTTTTCTCTATTTTCTCTTTCTCATAACTCTTTTCTACTAACTCCCTTTTTGTAAGTCACGGCCTCATCTTACCGGAGGCACGCTCGGGACTCGCTCCCGCTCTCCGCGACTTCTAATCGTTCTAGCCGATCGGGCTTGGTTATGCATGGATTCGGAACCCTTGGCCATGTAAGTGTATAAACTATCTCTCGGGTACTCTCGATTATAGCCCTCATCCGCATGTACTCTCATGGGCTACACCACTTTCCTCTCTCATACTCAAGCCGCTCTTTTGTTGCGGCGTACATACGAATACTCTACCCATTACTCACGGGTTCCCCATCGCACAACCTACTCTATTCTCTTTTTCTCTCTTTTCTCTTAATGAAGCTCACACTCAAAGTTCTCTACTCTTTCTTTAATGCAATTAATGCATATGGATGACTCATGCTCATTAATGCACTCATGAAATGCAATTATGCCATGTAGCAATAATTAAGGTTCTCTACTCTTACTCATGCCTTACTCAAGCATTTCATCATACAACTCATGTGCATATAAAACTCTACTTGATCTATAACTCTTCTCCCCTCTTTAATCATCCCAAAATGAGAGAAACTCCCTCATACTTTCTAAGTTCCTGTCAAAGAAAAACACTCCCAAAGGGTTTTGGCTCATAACTTTCTCTAACTTCCATCAAACCCAACTCAAGCTCAACTCAACATCATAAAATCTCAACTTTTCTCATAACTCAATTATATTCAACAATAAATATAAATAACCACCCATCTCATTACAATTTCTCAATAAACATAATACATACACATACATACACAAATCTCTACTCAAAAGAGTCTTTAAATCTCAACTTGGGTTGGATTTACTTACTTTGTAAGTAAGTAACTTCTCTAACACTTCTCCTTTCCCTTGTTGTCTTGTCTTCTCTCTACAACTTTAAACAATAACAATAACAACAATATAAGACTTCAATACAACTATAAGCAAACTCACATCTAAAGCAAGAATCCTTACCTTAGGATGCTTTAGATTCAAGCTCTACTAAAATTACCCCAAAAACTCCCAAAAACTCCTTAGAAATCTTGGAGAATTGAATGGAGAATTGAAAGAAAGTAGAGAATGAGAATGGCGGTGGAAATGGGTGAAATGAAAGGATAATCCTTTGTTAGCTCAATTTACAAACAAACATTCCCATTTTACCCTTGCTCTTCCTTGAAAATTCCATCTTTGTCCTTTAATTCATTACAAACACACCCCCAACTCCAACGCATTCTCTACTAAATTTCCTTACATTTTACTCCCCACTTTTTCTGTTAATTAGGGGTAGAATAGTCATTTTCCCCTATGGAGAATGCTTTAGAAACCTCAAAAAACTTTTCTGCCATCCCGTCGCCGCGGCGAAGAAAGTTCCATCGCCCCGACAAAAAATTATAGAATAGAAATCATAACACAGAGTTGGCGTTGCCACGGCGAAGACTATTCTTCGCCCTGGCGAGGACTGTAATACCAAGATTCCTCAAATCTCAACCAATTTCAAGGCAAACACTCAACCAACTCAACATACCATTTCAACCAAAGACCAACCAACCAAAAATAACAACATACAAACTCAATTGAAGCTGGATCAATGAACATTTAAGTAATGCAACAAATCTTAACTATGTACCTCAAGCGGGGCGTTACAATTTAGCTAGCCTGATGGTACTCACCATGCTTCCCAAATGACAATAGCCCCTGGGTCTTGGGTTCGAGTGGTGGGGGAGGCGAAAGAAATCCCTTAAGGGGGGACATATTCCCAGTGAGTCACGAAGAGTGGGTTGGTGTTGTGTGAACTCCACCCGGTCGTGCCTCCGGTAAGATGGGGCCGTGACAATAAAAGGTGCCTTTTAAATGTCACGACCTAATCTAACCTTGGGCCAAACTGGGGATCACAAAGCACCCACTCTCGTGACGATTCTACTCAGTACTGTCCCCCCCCAAGGGATTTCTTTCGCCTCCCCCACCACTCGAACCCAAGACCAAGGGGTTATAGTCAATTGGGAGCAAGCTAGCCTGATGGTACTCACCATGCTCCCCAATTGACTATAGCCCCTTGGTCTTGGGTTCGAGTGGTGGGGGAGGCGAAAGAAATCCCTTAATTGGGGGGGGGGGGACAATACTGAGTAGAATGGTCACGAGAATGGGTGCTTTGTGATCCCCAATCGGGCCCACGGTTAGATTGGGTCGCGACACATACTCTTTCAATTATCGAGAGGTATATGCTATTCACCCTACCTAACTGCATTAACACAACACCAAGTCCTTGCAATGAGGCATCTGTATAAATGTCATAATCTACACCCTCCTGCGGTAACACTAATATATGAGTTGTCGTTAACCTCTCCTTCAATTCCTGAAAGCTCTCCTCACATGCTTCTGACCATGCAAAAGGAGTTCTCTACTTGGTAAGAGCAGTCAACGGTTTAGCCAATTGGGCGAACCCCGTTACAAATCGCTGGTAGTAACCTGCTAGGCCCAAGAAACTTCTAACCTCTTTTACTGTCTTTGGCCTTTGCCATTCTAGGATTGCCTTGACTTTACTAGGATCCACTGAAATTCCTTCACTAGAAACAGTATGGCCCAGAAATATCACCTGATCAAGCCAGAACTCACATTTAGAAAACTTGGCATACAACTTCTTTTCTCTCAATTGCTGTAGTACAAATCTCAAGTGTTCCTCATGCTTTTCTCTTGACTTCGAATAAACAAGGATGTCATCAATAAATACCACTATAAACCGATCTAGACAATCATGGAACACCCTGTTCATTAAGTCCATAAATATTGCTGGGGCATTAATTAACCCAAACGGCATCACTACAAACTCATAATGCCCATACCTTGTACGGAAGGCAGTCTTAGCCACATCTTGCTTAGCCACTCTTACTTGATGGTACCCTGACCTCAAATCAATTTTGGAGAACACTGCAGCGCCTTTCAACTGATCATACAAATCATCTATACGAGGTAGAGGGTACTTATTCTTCACTGTCACTTTATTCAATTCTCTATAATCAATACACATCCGTAGGGACCCATCTTTCTTCTTCACAAACAGAATTGGGGCTCCCCAGGCAGAATGACTTGGTCGGATAAAACCTTTATCTAAGAGCTCTTGGAGTTGCTTTTTTAATTCCTGGAGCTCGACTGGGGTCATTCGGTAAGGGGCTTTAGAAATCGGCGCTGTCTCTAGTGCTAATTCAATACTAAACTCAACTTCTCTTATCGAAGGCAAACCCAGTAAGTCTTCCGGAAATACATCTAGAAATTCCCGAACTATTGGCACACTCTGCACTTCTGGTTGTGGGACATCTCTACTTTGCACCACATGAGCTATATGCCTTGAACACCCTTTCTTAACATCTTTCTAGCCTTCATACTACTAATCAACATACTTAATTGATGGCCCTCTCCGAAACTAAACTTATCTCCACTATCAAGATTAAATCTCGCTTTCTTCTTCTGACAGTCAATTTCTACTCCTATACATCCTTAGGAAATCCATACCCAAAATTACATCAAAGTCGGGCATATCAAACACTATCAATTCAATTGCTAACTTTCGACCATGGATCACTACAGACTCTCCTGACAGCATCTCATGGGTCACAACACTAACCCCATCAGGTAACTCTATCTTAATGGGTTGGCTCACTCTAGTAGGTTTCAAACCTAACCTCTCTATCATCCCATACGATATAAAAGAATGAGTGGCTCCTGAATCAATTAAGGCATATAAAGGAATAGCATGGAATAATAACTGACCAGTAACTGCTGATGGGCTGGCCTCTGCTTCACCTGGTGCCACTGTAAACACTATGGCATTAGTAGTACCTCCAAAACTCTGTGCGGGTGGTGGAAGAGGAGCTTTACAATCTCTCATCAAGTGCCCTGGCTGTCGGCACCTATAACACACCCTCTAGTCCCTCAGACACTCTCCTAGGTGGTTCCTCCCACATTTAGGATATGGGGGAACTCCATTGTTCTCGGCCTTTTATTCTGCCAATCTGTTCTGTTCTTCTTCAGCTGAAACTTCTTCTTATTCTTCACTTCTCCGTTTCTTACATTTTAAAATCTTTCTCTCTGTGGGGCAGGAGATGGTTCACTTGATCCTCCTATCGAGGGACCTGCTGGGGTGATTTTGTTCTCAAATATTTTCGCCCTCATTGCTTGCCTCAAGGCCTCACTATAAGTTTGAGGGGGATTAGCACCCGTCATTATACCACGAGCTATCTTCAGCTTCAACCCATGGACAAACTTATCTTTTCTCAATTCTGGAGTACCGTCTATTCCGGGTGCAAACCTGGCAAGGGAATTAAATCTCACTAAATACTCTTTCACTGTACTAGATCCCTGCTATAAACTGATAAATTCTTAGACCTTCTCATGAACTCGGTCCTCTGTTCTGTACTTAACCTCAAACTCTTGTCTGAATTCTTCCCAAGTCATCACTGCCACATCATGGGTATCTTCTATTAATTCTGACCAAATTCGGGCATCACCCTAAAATAAGAAACTCGCATATCGGATCTTATCCAAGTCCGTCATGGGAAACAAGGCTGTTATACGTTCTACGGACTTAAACCATTCCTCTGCTACTACCGGGTCCGTAGTACCCTTAAACACTAACAGTTGATGTTGACTGGGAAGACCATAAATTGGTTCAATTCTTTTCATGTACTAGGGGAGGTACCGGTTCTCTTTCTATAATAGTGGTTGGTGGTACCTGCACGAGGGTTCCAATCTCCCTTGGCTCTGTGCAATAACTTGCTGTACAATCCCCCGAACTCTAGCTTCATCCAAGGGAGGGGGTGTAGCTTCTGGTGGATTAGAAGGTTCTCCCTCATTCATCACACCCTTACCACGCTTTTGATTACTACGCATCATCTACAAAACAACCGCATTTAATCAATTTGAGAAACACTTATAGTAAGGAAAGAATTAACTCACACAATTGGTTATCGGACGTCGTGGCGATGAGAATAGTACACTGTCAAATCCAAAAATCTCTGCTCTGATACCAAAAATGTAATAACTCCTTTATACTAGGAAACTCATAGAAATAATAGAGTAAAATACATTTATATCAACAAAAGTAGATGGGCCCAAAATTTTCTTTTAGTACATATAAACATTCTTATTATCAAATAAGATATCATTTTACAAAAAGTTATCAAAAACAGTGGACAGTGTAGCTATTGCTCCTCGCTTGTCGACGCCAATCTGACTGCGTCCTCAGCCTAGATCCTGTAAACACAAAGAAAAACAATGGGGTGAGCACACAAATAATGCTCATTAAGTAAATCCTTTACTTGTTTGTCCTCGTAACTCTTTTTCTTAATTCTTTCCTTACACACTTCTCGTCATTTATTTTCTCTTTCAGTTTCTCTTTCACACAACTCTCTATTATTAATTTTCTATTGTAAGTCACTACCTCATCTTACCGGAGGCATGGCCGGGTGGAGTTCACAAAGCACCAACCCGCTCTTCATAACTCTACTCACTCTCTCTTTATTCTTTCTCACTTGAATGTCACGGCCTCATTTTACTGGAGGCACGGCCGAGTGGAGTTCACAAAGCACCAACCCACTCTTCGTGACTGTCGAGTGGCGTTCACAAAGCACCAACCCACTCTTTGTGTTTTTCTCATTCTTTCTACTTTTAGAGTAGTTCATTCACAAAGTTCTCTACTCTTTCTCAAGCTACTTCTCAATGCACAATTAATGTATAAGGATGGTTCATGCTTAAAATTTCTTACTTAAGGCACTTATGAAAGGCACAAATGCAATGTTGCATCAAGATAGTCATTCTGCACAGGTCATACTCAAGAAGGCATAACTCGAGTTATACACATGAGATTGCTATGGTTTTGGTCTCGTTTTAAAGCTTGGAGATAGGGCTACAAATTTTATGTTTTGGTCTCAACCCAGTTCAATCTTTAAGATGCCGAAACATCACTTAGAAGTTCATGGCTGTGATAGGGCAACCATGGTAACATGTTCTCACTTAGGCATTTCATCAAACATTACTTGTGCATAAACAAGCCCTAATTTAATTATCATTAAATTTATTTCTCAACCATCCAAAGATGAGAGAAAATCTCTCTTGTAACATCACCATAACTACATGGCAAACACACTCCCAAAATTTCCTCCAATTCTTCCAATTTCAACCCATCATCAAACCATCACATACACTTCTCATATTCAAATATATCCAACAACAAACATAATTCATCATCAATCTCATCTCAATTTCTCAATAACCATAACATATGCATACTTAAAAGAAATCTCTACTCACTTGAATTCTTAAACTTTAACTTGAGTTGGATTTTGAATGGAATTTACTTACCTTATGCTTGAGTCTTCTCTACTAAGCTCTCTACTCTTTTTGGATTCAAAACTTCTTCTAACCCTAAGCATAAACTTTATAAGAACTCAATTTTTACACAAATAAATCACAGATAAAGAGCATGAATTCTTACCTTTTGAAGTCTTGAATCAAAACCCTATTAAAAATCACTCAAAAGCCCTCAAAATCCTTGGAGGATTGAATGAAAATTTGAGAGAAAATGGGGGAGTAGTGTGGCGGTGGAATTAAGGAAATAAGGGTTACAAACCCTTATCATCTTATTTTATAAACTTACTTTCCCATTTTGCCCTTACACTTTTTTGGAAATTCCATCCTTGCCCCGTAGTCAATTACCATAATGCTCTCATTTTTATTGCATTCTTTATGAAATTCTACCTCTTTTCACTCCCCACTTTTTCAACTAACTTTGAGTGAAAAGACCATTTTACCCTTAATATAAGTTTAAGGCATTTTCTTCATATTCTCTTAAAATAACTTTAATAAAAATTAACTAAGGGCTATAAAACATAATTTAAATCATTTACCTCCATGTTGGGCGTTACAATGGATTCGAAACCCTTGGCCATGTGAGTATATAAACTCTCTCTCGGGTACTCTCGGGTATAGCCCTCATCCGCATGTACTCTCGCAGGCTACATCACTTTTCTCTCTCATACTCAAGCCGCTCTCTCTCTTTGCGGCGTACATACAGGAATACTCTACCTATTACTCATGGGTTCCCCATCGCACAATGTAATGCCCCACTTGAGGTACATAGCTAATGTTTATTGTTTTGCTCTTATTTGAGTTGGTATATTGTTCATATTGTTTGGTTGGTTCTTGGTTGGATGGATATTGTGAGTTGGTTGAGTGGTTGCCCTGAAATTCGTAAAGACTTAGCGAATTTTTATGTTACAGAATTCGCGGGGTGAAGAAGAAGCTTCACTGCGGCGATGAAGTCTTGTAACCTATGGTGTAGGTTCTGGAAGTTTTCGCCGCGGTGAAGGGCTTGATAAAATGTGTATTGAGTTTCTAGAAAATTCTTCCTTTGGGGCATAATGACCATTCTACCCCTAATTAGTAGGAAAAGTGGGGAGTGAAATGTAAGGAAATTACATGGAAAATAGTTTAAGTGGGGGTGCATTTGCAAAGAATTCAAAGGGCAAAAGTGAAATTCCTAAGAAAGAGTAAGGGTAAAATGGGAATGAATGAAGATAATTTGAGCTAAAAAGGGGTTAAGTTTAGTAAACCCTTCATTCACTCTTCTTCCACCGCCTCTTCCATTCTCCATTTCCTCTCAATTCTTCCTTCAAGCTTTCAAGGATTTTTGAGGGTTTTTTAGTTGGATCTTGGTAGAGAATTGATCTAAGGCATCCTAAGGTAAGAATCCTTGCTCTAGATGTGAAATTTACCTATAAAGGTGTTAAGGTCTTAACGTGTTATTGTTGAAAGGTGTAGAGAAAAGACATCTACCAAAGGAAAAGAGAAGTGTTAGTGGAATGACACCATCACAAGGTAAGTAAATCCCAATTCAAGTTGATATTTGAGAAATTCTTTGAGTAGAGATTTATTTATGCATGATATATGTTATGTTATTGAGAACTTGTGTTGAGATGAGTAGTTATTTTGTGGTTGTTAAATACACTTTAGTTGAGAAGTGTGATGTGTGATGAGAATGTAATTTGTGATGAAATTGGAGGAGATTGAGAAATCTTTTTGGAAGTGTTATGTTATAGCAGTGATTATAGCTTGGTGAGGGGGTTTTCTCTCATTTTGGATGGTTCAAGAAAGGGATAGACTTATAAATAAAGTGGAGTGTAGGTATGCACACTAGTCGTTTGATGAAATGCCTAAGAGAAGTATGAGCATGAGTTGTGAACCTTAATTTTTGCAACATTGCATATTGGCATTTCCTAAGTGCATTAATAAACATGAACCATCCATATGTATTAATTGTACATTTGAGAAGTAGTTTGAGAAAGAGTAGAGAACTTTGTGACTAACCTACTTTAAGCTTTAAGCTACACTATGAAAACTAGTTTGAGAAATAGTAGAGAACTGTGTGAATAGTAGAGAGAATGAGAAGAGCACTAAGAACGGGTTGGTGCTTTGTGATCTCCACCTGATAGTTATGAAAAAGGGTTGGTGCTTTGTGATCTCCACCCGATAGTTATAAAAAAAAAAGGTTGGTGCTTTGTGATCTCCACCCAATAGTTATAAAAAAAAAATTGGTGCTTTGTGATCTCCACCCGATAGGTATGAAAACGGGTTGGTGCTTTGTGATCTCCACCCGATAGTTATGAAAAAAGGGTTGGTGCTTTGTGATCTCCACCTGAAAGTCATGAAGAGTGGGTTGGTGCTGTGTGAACTCTACCCGACCGTGCCTTCGGTAAGATGAGGCTGTGACATATAACAGAAGTTAAGAGAGCTGTGTGAAAGAGAAAATAAATGAGATGAGAAAGAGTGTAAGGAAAGAATTAAGAGAAAGAAGTTACGGGGATAGTCGAGTAGAGGATTTATTTACTGAGCATTATTTTGTGCTCACCCCGTTGTTTTCTTTGTGGTTGCAGGATCTAGGTGAGAACGCAGTTGGATGGGCGTCACAAATGAGAAGCAATAGCTACACTGTCTGCTGTTTTAATATCATTTTGTAAATAATAGTTTATTTTGTATAAAGAATGTTTATATGTAATAAAAGAAAATTTTGGGGCCCATTTACTTTTACTAATATTCATGTATTCTACTTAATATATTTCTATGCGTGCCCTAGTATAAAGCAATTATTACACATAACCTACTCTATTCTCTTTTTCTTTCTTTTCTCTTAATGAAGCTCATACTCAAAGTTCTCTACTCTCTTTCTCTAATGCAATTAATGCATATGGATGACTCATGCTCATTAATGCACTCATGAAATGCAATTATGCCATGTAGCACAAATTAAAGCTTTCTACTCTTACTCATGCTTCTCTTGAGCATTTCATCAAACAACTCATGTGCATACAAAAATCTATTTTAACAATAACTTTTTTCTTCTCTTTAATCATCCAAAAATGGGAGAAAAACTCCCTTATACACTCTAAACTCCTATCAAAGAAAAACACTCCTATAGGGTTTGCTCAAAACTTCCTTTAACTTCAACCAAAACTCAACTCAACATCATAAAAATCTCAACACTTCTCATATTCCAATATATTCAATACTCATCAATAACTATAATCTCATCTCATCTCATCTCAACAAACATGATACATACACATTCATTCATACATAAATCTCTACCCAAAGGAGTTCTTAAATCTCAACTTGGGTTCGATTTACTTACCTTGTGAATAAGTGGCTTCTCTAACACTTCTCCTTCCCTTTTTATAGCCTAGCTTCGCTCTACAACTTTAAACAACAACAATAACAATATAAGATTTCAACACAACTATAAGCAAAGTTACATCTAAAGCAAGAATCCTTACCTTAGGATGCTTTAGATGAAATCTCTACTAAAAATTACCCTAAAAGCTCCCTAAAACTCCTTAGAAATCTTGGAAGATTGAATGGAGGATGGGAAGAAAATAGAGAATGAGAATGGCAGTGGAAATGAGTGAAATTGAAGGGTTTACTACACTTAGTTACTTGTTAGCTCAATTTACATACAAACATTCCCATTTTACCCTTGCTCTTCCTTAAAAATTTCATCTTTGTCCTTTAATTCATTACAATCACACCCTCATCTCCAACACATTCTCCACTAAATTTTCTTACATTTTACTCCCCACTTTTCCTGCTAATTAGGGGTAGAATAGTCATTTTACCTCTATGGAGAATTCTCTAGAAACTTAATTAACCTTTTCTGATGTCCCTTCGCCGCGGTGAAGCAATTTCCATCGCCCGCGAAAACTTACAGAGCCGACACCACAATTACAAAGCCAACATCATCGCGGCGAAGACTGTAATTACAAGATTCCTCAAGTCTCAACCAATTTCAAGGTAAACACTCAACCAACTCAACATACCATTTCAATTAAAGGCCAACCAACCAACCATGACAACATACAAAATCAATTGAAGCTGAATCAATGAACATTTAAGTAATACAGCAAATCTTAACTACGTACCTCAAGTGGGGCGTTACAATTCTCCCCCCTTAAGAGAATTTCATCCCCGAAATTCACACGAATAACTCCGGGTACCCATTTTGCATGGCCTGTTCCACCTCCCAACCTTGTGATTCCTCCAAAAGACCTTTACGAGTGGAATACTCTTGTTCCGAAGCTCTTTAACCTTCCGATCTAAAATCTGTACTGGACGCTTCTCGTACACAAGATTCTCTGCTAAATCAACATCTTTTATACTCAAGATATGGGAGGGATCACTTACATACTTTTGCAGCATCGAGACATGGAAAACGTCATGTATCTTGTCCATACTAGGTGGTAGTGCTAATCTATAGGCAAACTTCCCAACTCGTTGCAATATCTCAAATTGACCAATATATCTTGGTGCTAACTTCCTTTTGCTCCCTGAAGTGCATTACTCGTTTGTAGGGGAAAACTTTCAGAAACACTTTATCACCCACTTGGAATTCCACTTCTTTTCCCTTTTAAATCGGCATAACTTTTCTGTTGATCTTGGGCTTACTTCATTCTGTTTCTGATTAACTTGACATTCTCTGGCCCAAGAGCTGTACTCAACTCACCCTTTTCGTCGATCTCATCCCAATGTAGTGGAGACTTACATCACCTACCATACAAAGCCTTGTAAGGCGCCATTTTAATTGTAGAGTGGTAAATGTTGTTGTAGGCAAACTCCAATAAGGTAACATTTCATGCCATGACATCCTATAATCCATGCGGCAGACTCTCAACATATATGCTCAAGCACCTGATTCGTTCTCTCTGTTTGGCCATCTATCTGAGGATGATAGGCAGTACTGAATGCCAAATGGGTACCCAAATTTCTCTGTAAACTAGCCCAAAAGCAGAGACAAATCTAGAATCTCTGTCTAACACTATAATCTTGGGCACACTATGTAACCTGATTATCTCTTTCATGTAGATCTGAGCCAACTGATCCGTGGTGGTACTCTCCTTTACTGGAAGGAAATGGGCGGACTTAGTTAATCTATCCACAATCACCCATATAGCATTATACCCTTTCTGTACTCTAGGGAAGACTGTGATAAAATCCATCGAAATGCTCTCCCATTTTTATTCTGGAATACTAAGTGGCTAAAGCAACCTTGATAGCCTTTGGTGTTCTGCTTTCACCTGTTGGCAAGTTAGACATTTAGCTACAAACTCCATAATGTCTCTTTTCATACCTGGCTACCAGAAGTCTTTCTTTACATCTTGATACATCTTGGTCGCTCTAGGATGGGCAGTGTATGGTGTGTCATGAGCCTCCATAAGAATTCTCTTTCTCAACTCACTATCTTGAGGAATACACAACCGATTCCGAAAATAGAGGACACCATCTACCAAGTGAAATTATGTTACCTTGCCCTCATGCACTTGTTGAACTATTTTCTAACACCACTCATCGGCCACTTGCTTTTCTTTGACTTCTTCCCGTAAGGTAGACTGAACCTCTAACCTGGCAATCCTTCCCGGAATCACTTCAATCTATTCTTTACACAACTCTTCTACTAGCCCTTTCTGCTTAGTGAGCCGGGACAAATAGGCTTTTCTACTCAAGGCATCAGCAACTACGTTGGCTTTTCTCGGTTGATACCTGATCTCACAATCATAGTCCTTAACCAGCTCTAACCACCTTCTATGTCTCATATTCAGCTTCTTTTGAGTGAAGAAGTACTTTAAACTCTTATGATCAGTGTAGATGTTACTCTTTGCACCATAAAGGTAATGCCTCCAAATCTTTAAGGCAAAGACCACGGCCGCCAATTCTAAGTCATGCGTAGGGTATCTTGTCTCATATTCTTTCAATTGCCGAGAGGCATAAGCTATTGCCCTGCCTAACTACATTAACACCGCGCCAAGCCCTTGCAATGAGGCATCCGTATAAATATCATAATCTACACCCTCCTGTGGTAACACTAACACTGTAGTTGTTGTTAACCTCTTCTTCAACTCTTGGAAACATTCCTCACAAGCTTCTAACCATACAAAATGAGTCTTTTATTTGGTAAGAGCTGTTAATGGTTTAGCCAATTGGGCGAACCCTTCAACAAATCGTCTGTAGTAACCTGCCAGGCCTAAGAAACTTCTGACCTCTTTTACTGTCTTCGTCCTTTGCCATTCAAGGATTGCCTTTATCTTACTCGGATCTACTGAAATCCCTTCCTTTGACACAATATGGCCCAAAAATATTACTTGGTCGAGCCAAAACTCACACTTAGAAAATTTAGCATACAACTGCTTTTCTCTCAACCGTTGCAGCACTATTCTCAAATGTTCCTCATGCTCTTCTCTCGATTTGGAATAAACCAGAATATCATCAATGAACACCACTATAAAATGATCCAAACAATCATGGAATACCCGGTTCATCAAATCCATAAAAACTCCTGGGCATTTGTCAAGCCAAACGGCATCACTACAAACTTATAGTGCCTATACCTTGTACGGAAAGTAGTCTTAGCTATATCTTGCTCGGCCACTCTTACCTGATGGTACCCTGACGTCAAATCAATCTTGGAGAATACTGCTGCTCCCTTCAACTGGTTAAACAAATCATCTATTGGAGGTAGCGGGTACTTATTCTTCACTGTCACCTTATTCAACTATCTATAATCAATACACATCCGTAGTGACCCGTCCTTCTTCTTTACAAACAGAATTGGGGCTCCCCAGGGACAATGACTCGGTCGGATAAAACCTTTATCTAAAAGCTCTTGGAGTTGCTTCTTTAATTCTTGAAGCTCTGCTAAGGCCATTCGGTAAGGGGCTTTAGATATTGGTGTTGTTCCTGGTGCTAGTTCAATACTAAACTCAACTTCTCTTTCCGGTGGCAAACCTAGTAAGTCTTCCGCAAACACATCTAAAAATTCTCGAACTATCAGCACCCTCTGAATTTCTGACAGTGGAATATCACCACTTTGTACTACATGAGCAATGTATCCAGAACACCCCTTTCTCAACATCTTTCTAGCCTTTACACTACTAATCAACATACTCAACCAATGGCCCTCTCCAAAACTAAACTTATCTCCACTATCGAGATTAAATCTCGCTTTCTTCTTCCGACAATCAATTTCTACTCCATACCTCCCTAGGAAATCCATGCCCAATATCACATCAAAGTCGGGCATATTAAAAACTATTAAGTCAACTGCTAACTCCTGACCCTAGATCACTACGGACTCTCCTAATAACATCTCCTGAGTCAACACACTCACCCCATTAGGTAACTCTATCTTAATAGGTTGACTCACTCTAGTAGGTTTCAAATTTAATCTCTCTATCATTCCATGAGATATAAAAGAATGGGTAGCTCCAGAATCAATTAAAGCATGTAAAGGAACAGCATGAAATAACAACTGACCAGTTACGATTGATGGACTGGCCTCGGCCTCACCCTGTGCCACTGTAAATACTTTGGCATTTGTACCTCTAGAAGTCTGAGCTGCCGGTGGAAGAGGAGCTTTATAATCCCTCATCAGATGCCCTGGCTGTCGGCACTTATAACACACATTTCTGTCCCTCAAACACTCTCCTGCATGGTTTCTCCCGCATTTCGCACAAGGGGAAAACCCTTCTGTCCTGGGCCGTTTGTTCTGCCAATCTCTTTTATTCTTCCTTGGTTGGAACTTCTTCTTGGCCATTACTTATCTATTCCTTGTGGAATCTACTCTCTCTCTCTGTGGGGTGGTGGATGGCTCACTAGATACCGTTAGAGCCAACCCTTCTGCAATGTATTTGTTTACATAGATCTCTACCCTTAAAGCCTGTGCTAGAGCTTCACTGTAGGTATGAGGGGGCTCGGCTCTTGTCATTACATCTCGAGCAATATCTGATCTCAACCCTTGCACAAACTTATCTCTCCTTAACTCCGGTTTATACACTATCCTGGGTGCAAAGCGATCAAGGGAGTTGAACCTTATTGAATATTCTTTCACAGTGCTAGTCCCCTGCTTCAGATTAATAAACTCTTGGACCTTCTCATGTATTCGATCTTCTGTTTGGTACTCGGCCTCAAACAATCTTTTGAATTCCTCCTAGGTTATCGAGGCCATATCATGAGTCTCCTTCATTAATTCCCACCAAATTTGGGCATCTCCCTTAAATAAGAAACTGGCATATCTGATCCTCTCGCAATCGTTCATGGGAAACAGTGTGGTCGTCCGCTCTACAAACTTAAACCACTCATCTGCCTCTAGCGGGTCCTTAGTACCTCTAAATGCTGGTGACTGGTGCTGGTTTGCAAGCCCCTAAATCGGATCAACCCAAGTCTGTACTGTCTGAGGTACTGACCCTTCTCGCTCTTGTCTTGTGGGCGGTACTCTACTGGGGGTCTCGGTTCTCTCCTGAACAACTCTCCCCTAACTCTCCGCTAATACCTGCTATACAATGGTTCGAATCCTTGTCTCATCAAGGGTAGGGGGAGTTGGTTCTGGTGGGTTAGAGGATTCTTCCTCGTTCATCGCACTCTTACCCTTCTTCCTGTTACTACGCCTCATCTACAAAACAACCACACTCAATCAATTCAACAAACACTTAACGTAAGGAAAGAATTAACTTACACTGTCGGCTCTCAGACATTGTAGCGACGAGAATGGTACACTGTCAAATCCAAAAATCTCGGCTCTGATACCAAAAATGTAATAGCTGCTTCCTACTCAAATTCTCATAAAATGTACATAATAAAATACATACAAAATAGTATAAAGAGTTGGGCCCAAATTTTTTCCTTTATAAAACATATACATTCTTTACACAAAATTTGTATCATGTAGAAAAGTTATCAAAAACATGGTGGACAGTGTAACCACTTCCCCTTGCGTGCTGACGTCCATCAGACCGTGTCCTCACCTAGATCCCGCAAAACATAGGAAACAACGGGGTGAGCACTAAAACAATTCTCAATAAGTAAATCCCTACTCATCTAACCCCGTAACTCTCTCTAATTCTTTTCTTACAATGCTCATTTACTCTCTCTCTTATACTTCTCTTTATTTTCTCTTTCTCATAACTCTTTTCTACTAACTCTCTTTTGTAAGTCACATCCTCATCTTACCGGAGGCACGACCGAGACTCGTTCCCGCTCTCCGTGACTTCTACTCGTTCTAGCTGATCGGACCCGGTTATGCATGGATTTGGAACCCTTGGCCATGTGAGTGTATAAACTCTCTCTCGGGTACTCTCGGGTCTAGCCCTCATCCGCATGTACTCTCATGGGCTACACCACTTTTCTCTCTCATACTCACGCCGCTCTCTCTCTTTGTGGCGTACATACGGGAATACTATACCCATTACTCACGGGTTCTCTATCGCACAACCTACTTTATTCTCTTTTTCTCTCTTTTCTCTTAATTAAGTTCACACTCAAAGTTCTCTACTCTTTCTCTACTCTCTTTCTCTAATGCAATTAATGCATATGGATGACTCATGCTCATTAATGCACTCATGAAATGCAATTATTCCATGTAGCACAAATTAAAGCTTTCTACTCTTACTCATGCTTCTCTTGAGCATTTCATCAAACAACTCATGTGCATACAAAACTCTATTTTAACAATAACTTTTCTCTTCTCTTTAATCATCCAAAAATGGGAGAAAAACTCCCTCATACACTCTAAACTCCTATCAAAGAAAAACAATCCTATAGGGTTTGCTCAAAACTTCCTTCAACTTCAACCAAAACTTAACTCAACATCATAAAAATCTCAACACTTCTCATATTCCAATATATTCAATACTCATCAATAACTATAACCTCATCTCATCTCATCTCAACAAACATGATACATACACATTCATTCATATAAATCTCTACCCAAAGGAGTTCTTAAATCTCAACTTGGGTTCGATTTACTTACCTTGTGAATAAGTGGCTTCTCTAACACTTCTCCTTCCCTTTTTATAGCCTAGCTTTGCTCTACAACTTTAAACAACAACAATAACAATATAAGATTTCAACACAACTATAAGTAAAGTTACATCTAAAGCAAGAATCCTTACCTTAGGATGCTTTAGATGAAATCTCTACTAAAAATTACCCAAAAGCTCCCTAAAACTCCTTAGAAATCTTGGAAGATTGAATGGAGGATGGGAAGAAAATAGAGAATGAGAATGGCAGTGGAAATGAGTGAAATTAAGGGTTTACTACACTTAGTCACTTGTTAGCTCAATTTACATACAAACATTCCCATTTTACCCTTGCTGTTCCTTGAAAATTTCATCTTTGTCCTTTAATTCATTACAATCACACCCTCATCTCCAACACATTCTCCACTAAATTTTCTTACATTTTACTCCCCACTTTTCCTGCTAATTAGGGATAGAATAGTCATTTTACCCCTATGGAGAATTCTCTAGAAACTTAATTAACCTTTTCTGATGTCCCTTCGCCGCGGCGAAGCACTTTCTATCGCCCCGACGAAAACTTACATAGCCGACACAGCAATTACAAAGCCAACGTCACCGGCGAAGACTATTCTTCACCCCGACGAAGACTGTAATTCCAAGATTCCTCAAGTCTCAACCAATTTCAAGGCAAACACTCAACCAACTCAACATACCATTTCAATTAAAGGCCAACCAACCAACCATGACAACATACAAACTCAATTGAAGCTGAATCAATGAACATTTAAGTAATACAGCAAATCTTAACTACGTACCTCAAGTGGGGCGTTACAAATGCATGGGTGCTTGCTAGAGGCAAGTTCACTAGACAGATCCACCAGAGGATTCCATATGGATGGTAACCCTAGTGTCTATGGAATAAATCCTCTAACGGTTGGTGGTGCATGTGATCCTTAAACTTGAGATCACTGAAGCGCCTTGTGCATCAATTGGTGTTGTTTGACACTAGCCCAATGTAGTTCTATTCAGAGCTATCAATACGGTAGTGATTGGCTACATTGAGAAGTGTATCGAGACTATGGTGGTGATGCTTTGTTTTGAAAAACAAACATGCAATGTGTTGCAAGTGCACTAGTTGCAACAAGTAATAAAATGATGAGTAGAGTATCGTTCCCACCAGGATTGCGTGTCAAGTACTAATTTTCCTAATTTGTATCAAGTTGGAGCAACGAAAAATAGTTGGTTTTGCAGGAGACAATTAAGCTGAAATTAAAACAAAACTCACAACGTAATTTAAAATCTAAATAATGAAAACAATATCAATTCAAGAAAAATATCAATTAAGACAAAGCGGTTAGGGTTTTGACTTCACTAGGATTTTATGACTTAACTTACGATTTCTTTTACTTCTACACTCACATGCAAGGATTATAAATCAGACACCCTAACATGTAAAACATTACTATACCTTCTTAGGCTATGTTTTCCTACTTATCCCTATTAAGCTTCCGCACCCAACAAAATGAAGGTTAATAGTTCCAAGTTCGTTAAGCTAAATGGAATCCTAAATTGATTTCATGGATCTTCAAACTTATCTCTAGCGTTCAATCAATCAATGGTATTTACCCTAAGAGGCTAATACATGATTCACTTCTTAGTCTCATCATGCTCAACAATTAATTTCCATTAGAACAAGAGTAACTACATAATCCATGCAATAGAATGTAAAAGCAACATCAATTTATTGATTAGACATTAAAATCCCAATTATATCAAAACCCTAACCCAATAGTGAGTTAGTTCATACTAAAAATAAAGCAAATCAAAATAAAAGTTGTAAACACCGAGTTTGACATGATGGAATAACGAAAAGAGAACAAAATCTTCCCTATTTGATGAATCCAAAGACTTTCAATCTCCAATCTTCTATTTTCCTTCCCAAAAGTGTCAAACCCCTTCAAAAATAACCAAGTCCCAATTATATAGTTGACCCCAATACCCTAAGACTCATCCCATACAATTAAAACGCACAGTTTTAATAAACTGAAAATTGCAGACTTCGTTGCGGCATCAAGTTGGATTTTAATTCACTACCTGACCCAAGAATTTCTTGCCGCGGCAAATGATGAGAATGCAAAATGTCATACCCCTAATGTCTAGTCTTTTATACCTATTTGCTGCCTAAAATGTACTGATTATTATGCTATTTTGATTTAGGAAGCAAATGGGAGCGTCAATTGCAAAACGGAACTAATTAAGTGAATTCAGACAGTTTCGACATTGTTTCGTAATCTGGGCATAACTATCTCATCTGCGCTCCGATTGAGATGATTCAAAATTCTGTGGAACGATAAGAAAGATATCTACAACTTTCATGTTTTTAGATTTGAGAGATACTTGGTGCATCAAGGTTGTAATCGGGCTTGAAGTGGACGCATCTGCACTGCCGATGTTCTAGAACATTCCGCCTCGTAATGCAAGTCCAAGAGGTAGTTTATCATTGGAAGATTTGAAGACATGTGGCACACAAGTTACAGCTGGACACACCACTTTCTTATTTTTATTTTAGGACTTTATTGTATTTTCAATTAATTAGAATTAGATTAGGATTAATGTTATTTTAGGATATTAGAATATCTTTTAGAGATTGAGTGGGATTAAAAGACTGGAACTGGATATTTTGTGAGGGAGATCAGATTAGGTTTGGGGGGACCACGCCTCTCTCTTCTCTTCTCTGGAATTTTTCTTTCTTTTTGAGTTTTTGTTGATGGCCATGGGCGGCTAAAACTTTTGTAACCTTGGTCGTCGGAAATGGAGACCTCGGAATCAACCAACTATGAGATCTAATCTATGTTATTTTAGTGTTCAATTTTCATGTTTGAGTATTGAATGTTATTATGTGCATATTTTCATGATTGATGCATTTAATTACTAGGAGGCCTACTAGTGTATTATTTGTTGAAATCTACCGCTAAGTTTGACATCAAATTCGTAATTGTTTGATCCCTCCAACTTGTGAAGCAATTAGGGTTAGTAATTTGCTGCGTCAGGAATTAAGAACCTTATGAAGAACATTCAACTAAATTAAATACAACCGCTTGAGTTTGTGTTGTTTAGCTTCATCGATCTCTCTAATTCTTAAGGCTGCCACTAGATTAAATCTTGAGCGCTTGTCTAGGGTTGTTTAGTGGTAAGATTAATTAAGAGCGCTTGTTTCCTGATGGTAATGCAAAATGTCATATTTAACCCCCTTAATGTTTAGTCTTTTATATGTATTTTTTTCCTAATTGTACTCATTATTACTTTATTTTGGTTTAGGAAGCAAATGGAGGTGTTAATTGAAAAACGGAATTAATTAGGGGAATTCGGACAGTTTCGCCACTGCTTCGTATTCTGGGCATAATTCTCTCATCTGAGCTCCGATTGAGATGATTCTAAATGTGGTGGAACGCTAAGAAAGATATCTAAAACTTTCATGTTTTGAGTTTTTAGAGATACTGGCTGAATAAAGGTTGTAATCGAGCTTGAAATTGACGCATCTGCGTTGCCAACGTCCTGGAGCGTTCTGATTTGTTATGCAAGTCAGTCTGTTATTGCATGTTTTGAAGACATACATGCTGCACGAAAATTACAGCTGGAAACACCACTTTCCTATTTTATTAGGACTCTATTTTATTTTATTTCCAATTAGAATTAAATTAGGATTAATGTTATTTTAGGATAGGAGAATATTTCTTTTAGGAGATTGAGTGGGATTCGAAATCTAAAATTGGATTTTAAAAGGGAGATCAGATTAGGTTTGGAGGGACCACGCCTCTCTCTTCTCTTCTCTGGAATTGTTCTTTCTTTTTGGAGTTTTTGGTTGATGGCCATGAGCGGCTAAAACTTTTGTAACTTGGTCGTCGGAAACGGAGACCTCGGAATCAACCAACTGTGAGATCTAATCTATTTTATTTTAGTGTTCAATTTTCGTGTTTGAGTATTGAATGTTATTCTGTGCATATCTTCATGATTGATGCATTTAATTACTAGGAGGCCTACTAGTGTATTATTTGTTGCAATCTACTGCTAAGTTTGATATCAAATTCGTAATTGTTTGATCCCTCTAACTTGTGAAGCAATTAGGGTTAATAATTTGCTGCGTCAGGAATTAGTAATCTTAAGAAGAACATTCAACTGAATTAAATACAACCGCTTGTGTTTGTGTTGTTTAGCTTCATCGATTTCTCTAATTCTTAAGGCTACCACTAGATTAAATCTTGAGCGCTTGTCTAGGGTTGTTTAATGGTAAGATTAATTAAGATCGCTTGTTTCTTAATTAATTACAATTAAGGAGAGATAGGAAAATAGTTCCAACGGTGAATATTCAGGTATGAATTGATTTAATTTTGCATCAATGATCAGTTGTAAGATTCCGATGGTGGATGTTGACGGAGACCAAGTTTCGTCATTTTAATTGATTTCGATTTGAGTTGTTTTCTTTTCCTGGAAATGTTTTCTGTTTTTACAAAAACCCCCACACAGCCTTATTTACATCAGCGAAAATTCGGCTAGACACTCTTCGTGGGATCGACCCTTGCTTACACTACTACGTGTATTTTTAGGTTTTAATTCTGGGTGCCTACGATAGCACGCCATTTCCTAATTAATTAAAATTAAGGAGAGATAGGAAAATAGTTCCAATGGTGAATATTTAATGTATGAATTGATTATTTTTGCATCAGTGATCAGTTGTGAGATTCCGATGGTGGATGTTGACGGAGACCAAGTTCCGTCATTGTAATTGATTTCAATTTGAGTTGTTTTCTTTTCCTGGAAACGTTTTCTATTTTTACAAAAACCCCCCAGCCTTATTCACATCAAAGAAAATTCGGCTAGACACTCTTTGTGGGATCGACCCTGACTTACACTACTACGTGTATTTTTTAGGTTTTAATTATGGGTGCCTACGACAGCACACCAGCGAACTTTTCTGAACTATTCTGAATTTATGAAAATGGCCTCTGCTTGCTTCTTTGCTTGAATCTTCAATCATTGTGATCTCTAATAGGAACAAGCTTCATAGTGCTTCGAATCCGCATTAGAACATTCCAGAATCCTGAAATTTGTTTGATTATGGGTCCAAAAACTCAATTCCACTCAATTTTGCTCTAACTGCACATTTTGGCTTTAAACATAAAATACTTGAAATTAAGTAGCAATTCAAGCACAAATTTAAGAAGAAGTATCCAAAATCCAGCCAAAAAGCATAAATAAAACAGTATAATCCTAGGATTATCAAATACCCCCCAAACTTAAGGTATGCTCATCCTCGAGCATCAGGCACAAGACTCGACAAAAGAAGAACAACTAACCGACAGAAAAAGACAACAAAGTTGTAACTACAAATTTGAAATCAAAATCAACACAAAGATATGCCTAGAATTGATGTAAGTCTCAAAAGTTGTTGAAAAATTATTATGAGAAAATGCTTAACACTCCAAGAAGTTATATGTTGATTGACTATCTTTCTCTATCGGCCTCCTGAGGAGGTAATCCCCACTTCAGTCCACCTTCCGACTTCCCGGATTATTTTATATAGAAATGCAAAGTTTATCAAATGGTGGTAGACTCCATAAGCCTAAGTATCGAACTACTCTCCACTAATGTGGACCAGACATCACTAAAGATCAAAAGGTCTTTGCAAGCTTGTAACGTTAGGCTCGATTAGTTGGTCTCCAAGGAAAAGGATAGAATAACAAAGTAAGAAAATTCGGTTTTCCTCATGCAAACACTAAGAGCAACATCAATCTTCGCTTTCTTTCTCAACCGCCAATCAAGGTGTCAACCATTTTATAATCCTCAAACATGTGCAATTCTTATTTTTGATTCTGAATTGAAACTCTCAAATTTCTAAATTATTTATTATTTATTATTTATTATTATTATTATTGTTATTATTATTATTGTTATTATTATTATTATTATTATTATTATTATTATTATTATTATTATTATTATTATTATTATTATTATTTTGAATGTGACATTGATTTATTGAGGTCAATTTACTCCTTCTTCTTGCCCTTTTTGCGACCCCCAAACTTATTATTTTGGTTCGTCAAAATCTCAAACAACTCTCCAAGCTCTTTTGTGTCTACATTAGGTCCAGAATTCTCTTAAAGGTTGTGAAATGTGTTTAGGGGGAAAAGTTTGGGCATTTTTGGTTGCACAAGAAGAATAGGACAGTAATAATCTCATAAGGCTCAAATGGGTGACTAGGGACAAATTTTTTCATGGTCGGCTGGAAAGGCTCAAACGTTCCGAAAAATTGCCTAAATCATTTCCTCAATAATGTCTATTCCTAGAATTTCGCCTCAAGCACTTCTCAACTAGGTTCTAGAGCCCACCAACATTATCAAGACTTCACCTAACCACATAAAATGTTTCTAAGCATGCCGAAATAATGAAAATGGTGGTTGAACCACTCAACAAACCTCTAGAAAAGAAAAGTTAATCAACCAACCTAAACTTGAAGCAATGCTTAACATTTTCCATAAATAAAATCTCAACAATCCTATTCTCATCATAGACTTATGCAATTCATCATTGGCAACAACAATACAAAACACAAAAACAAACTAAACACAATTTTTCAAAATTTCCTACCCCCAAACTTAAAATGACGTTGTCCCCAATGTCACATCATGCACATCTCAGGAATAGAAAAACAAAATTAAAGGGTACAAGATATTTCCCTGATTAATTCATGAAGACTGATTTTCGTTCAACATCATGCACACCCATTCCTTTGCTTCCTCATCATCATCATTTGTAAAACAAATGAAAATCTATGGGGCCCACTGCGTTAGAAATCTTCACTGATTAGTATGAAAAAATTACAATCTAATCTCACCCTTATCAAACTAAACCAGAAAATTCAAACAATAACAATTCAACAATTAACAATCTAACAAAGGAAATTTGGTTCCAATGTACAAAACAAAAACAAAAATAAAAACAAAAACAAAAAGGAATGAGAGTAGAAAATATAAAACAAGTGTTTCAGGCTTCATTCTTTGTCTTCCTCTTCTCCTTCGACGTCATCATCTTCTTCCATGGCATCATCTTCTTCCTCCTCTTTGCCAATCTTGCCATTGGAAGTTTGATACATCAATGCCCAAATTGGTGTAGCAGTTGAATTGCATCTCGTACAACATTCTGGTCAGACATGCTATCCAATCTTGACGTCGTTCCATTCTGTTCACTTTGTCCAAGATTTGTTGCAACAGCTCCCTTGTCGTGGATGTTGAACTAGGTGTTGTGGTCGTTGTTGTGGTTCTTGGTCTTTTCAAGTTAGAGCTGGTTCCTTCACTGGTGGGACGTTTTAGGAGCTTGTAATAATAGTTATGATCGAGGGATGGGGCAGGATGAAGAAGTGGTTCATCATCTACCTTCTTTACTCCTGCTCGAGTGCAAATCTTAGTGATGAGATGTGGGAAGGCAAAGTTCCCTCGCCTTGGTTTAGCTGCATGTTGTATACTCTTTATTATGATATTCCCCACATCCATCTTCTTTCCAGTGGCAATGGCATAGAGTAAGACTACTCGCTCAAAAACCACTGTACTGTAGTGTGTTTCTGGGACCATTTATGCACAGACAAAGTACTGCTACAATCTAGCCATGGGAATAAAATTAGTTCCTTTTTATGCTTCTCCTTCCCTTAGAAATTTCCCAAGAGGTAACTAGCTTTGCAATAACCCTAAGAATCTCATCCTGGTTAATCTCTTGCTTTTTGAATTCTACATACTTATCACAGTCAATTTGATCAATCTTGTAAAATTCATTGATAATCTTCGCACTAATTTGCACCTTAATACCCCTCACATATACATGCTTGAGCTCACACTCAGGGAAGTTTGCATAAAACTCTCTTACGATTAGCTCTAGGGCTAAATGCTTAAGTATTAGTGTATATTAGTGTATGCCCTAGAAACCATTCGTGTTGTTGGTTTCAAAGCATTGTGTCTTGTATATATATATCATAAATAATAGAAGAAAGAGTTCTTCAATTCATATATGTAAATTGCTTCCTTTATTCAGTCATGCATTTAAAATAAAATATGTATATGAATAGTCCAGATGATTCATTTAATTGGTAAATGAATTATCGAAAAGGGTTCCATACGGAAGCAATATAATTTAGGAAACTATATTGCATCGTAGGCATACTAGATGCTTCCGAAAGATATCATGAGTTGATATAAGTACGGATGACGATGATAGTCATGTCATTGGGGCATTGGTATGGATTAGCGGTTGGTGAACTATTTTTCGAAATTGACCGAATAACGATAAATCACTTGGAAAAGCATGTAGTCAATGATTTATCGTTTGGTTATATCAGTACACGATGTAGTTCTTTGACCTGAGACATTGTGGTCGGATCTGATAAGGATGTGTATAGTTCATACGGTGTATAAGTACGAGACTAGTCATGTTTCGTATGATAAAGCCTAATTTGTCATGCGTTGTTCATATGCAGAAACGAATGATGGTTAAGAAGGGATCCATTGACTCGAAAATATAGTATTAGGAGTACCGTTGACTCCATCCAGGTTCGAGTTCCTGGTCGAACGTCGATAAATGTCAGAAATCAGAATCTCTGGCCAGAGTCTATTATTAGTCATACAAAAACAAGTTTGTGATGACGAGTTCCAGACATATTGATCGACGATTCGATAGAAGATCGAGTTTAGGATTTTGACGTTCCATGAATCCGTGCTCGATTAGGATATATCAATGGAGGGACTTCACCTGCATGGTACATATGATCTGAAATGGGTTTGATGAAGTATTTCGTCATCGTGGTTTAGGGACTATGGCATATTGCTAGATGTTTACCATAGTCGTTAGGCCTCCGGACAGGTTTCTGGATTCATCCAGAACTGGCTCACGGCTAATCCATGGTGGACCTACATGGTCACACCAATAGCCTTGAGAAGTTAGAGAAGGATGAGAGAGAGAAATGATTATTCGAAAAGGGCTAGCACCTTCCGAGGGTAATGACGGGATTTCTATGGTAATAGTTACATAGAAAATTGTTTGTGACATTTTAAGGGTTAAAATGGTCAAGTAATAATTAATAATATTTAATTATTATATCTTAAAACGTTAAGATAAATGAGATGAACTAAAATAACCTTTTAATAGTTAAAGGGCAAAAGGGTAAACTAATGGGTTGTTAATGTAAACTAGTTTAGTTTACTTGGACCCTTGAATAATATTGATTATTCAAAGGGTGACATAATAAATACTTGGGCTGCCTTTTAAAATAAGATTTTATTGGGGTTTGAAAGTGAAAAACAAATAATTACAAAATTGCCCAAGTATATATAAATGCAAATGGTTGCATTTTAGATCATTATTCACTTTGTTCACTCAAAAAGCAAACTAAAAGCTCTCTCCCTAGCCACGACCACTCTCTAACTCTCTCAAGGTGGTGTTAAAGTGTGGAGGTCTCATCATTTTGAGTCTTCATCAACCCAAAGCAAAGGAGTAGGTAAAATGCTTTTTCCATGCTTTGTTTGAAAACGTTTTTTGAATCCAACCTTTCATGCTTTCATTCTTCATTTCCACCACTCTTCATGCATGTTGTACTTTCAAATGGTATCAGAACTAAAAGCTCTTTGCATGTCGAATTTATAAACAAAAATGACATTTTCCAAGTGTTCTTGTGTTTATCATGTATGAAAGTGACATGCATGTTCTTGTTTTGGCCTAGTAATAAGATAATGAAATGTTTATTGTTTTTTCCTAGGAATGCAATTCGGCCATGACATAAAATGTATAAAGATGTTTTTGATTTTTTTTTAATTTGAAGCATGCAAGAATCATTATATGTTTAATTTATATATACATTTTATGGTGACAAAAGTGTTCATGCATGGCTTGATTAGTGCATAGAATTTTTCTTGCTAAATTCGGCCATGCATGTTTTTTGTTCATTTGATTCTTGTTTTATTCAAATAAGTTTGTAATGTGTTTTGGAAGTTGTTCCATAAAGGGTCTAAATGTATGCTTGGATGATGGTTGTTGCATGATGATTTATTTAGAAAAATGTTCATGCAAGTTCATTTCCATGACTTTGATTAAATGATTTATGCTTTGACATGCTAAATGTGTTGTTCTTTAATTTGGTTAAAGTATATTTTTGCATGAAATGTATGCAAATGTTGCAAGTGTTTAGTGGTGGAAATTGACGTTAGCATAAAGTTATGGATTATTAATTCATATGATGAATTGTGATATTATGGGTATATGATGGCGGTAATTTTAATGTATGATGTTTAATTTGATTAAATTATCTAATAATGCATCATTGCATGGCATAAATTATTATATTTTTGAAATGTAATAATTTAGTTTTTTGAATGGTTTCAAAAATTGATGATGCAAGATGATATGATTGTCTTTGAGAAGATAAATTTGTCATAAAAAATATTACTTTAGTTAAAAGTAACTTGTGTCATAGAATGATTGCTCTTGGAGTAATAAAACTCATTTATCTATGCTATGCATGACTTTTGTGAAAAGTATTGAAATGATGTTAACAATTAAATAATATATCTTTGGGTGGAATATGACAAAAGTGTTTGTGTAATGATTCCTTTGAAATGTGTAATTGTTGCATGCCCCAATGTTATGATTAAATTACCACATGAATATATGTATATATAATATCTATTAATATATGAGATATATTTATATTTATATATATTAGTGAATATATATATATATATATATATATATATTTTAAATAATTGTTTATATTAATGCCTTTAAATAATTGTTTATTATTCTTGGTATGAATGTTTAATATTTATTTATGTGATGGATGAATATTAGATTAGAGGGTTGATCATGGGCGCCATTTAGTTTTAAAAAATATTCAAAAGTGTTTGTAATATTCTTTTATTAAATGGCTTGTAATAATTAAATTTTATTTATTTATTTTAATTGGGCCTGCGTGCCTAAGATCCAATTTGTAATTGAATCGGCTAGAAGGGAACCCGAAAGCATCCGAATGACGATCCAATCGAAGATATAGTATCAAGGTAAATAGTTTGCCTTTAGGATGTATTTTCGAAAAGCCCCATGGTCAACCCGCATGCTTTAATTTATGCATATATGTGATATGTATGAATAGTTAATTAAACATGGCATGTTAAAAAATGAATTAACTAAGGTTAAACCTAAGTCTCCCCAAATTAAAATTATTAAATCCAAGTCTCCCATTGTGGGATAACTAAATTCTTTGATATAAATTTTAATATCCCAAGATTTCTATTATGTGAGGGATATGATCTTTATATCATAGATTTAAGTTGATCTTGTTCTTGGATGGATATTTTCACCTTGACCAAGATTTCTATTATGCGAGGACATGATGAAAATGCCATCCTAAGAAAGCACAATGGTTCAGATTTAACTAGCCTAGGGTACCAAGAATTCTATTATGTGAGGTATCCAAAGCTAGGACAAGGAATATGAATCAAACCTTATATAGTGATATAAAAGGAAAATAGTTTCCTATTTATTATACTTAATTAACCAAGAATTCTATTATGTGAGGTTAATTGAATTTGATAAGAAATTGATTCCCCACTGTGAGGAAACGATCCATTGACGCAGTGGAAAACAAAAATTAATAACAACACGGATCATTCCAAAGAACCAAGATCAGGGTACAAATTTACAGTTTATATCAAATTAAGAATCTGCAGAAAATTAGTTTAGAGTTTAAGAAATCATACGCATGCTTGGAGGCTCCTCCAACTTTGTCTTTGAACGTATTTTGCTACCGATCCAAGTGTAGGATCGAACCAATGTAGTCAACACGAAGATAATCACAAGGAACTAAAGAGGGATTCGCTAGATCCTCTTTAGTCTTAAGAAACAAAAAAGAAGTAATCAAAGGAATTTGATTTTTAGGCAAAAACCCAAATCAATGGTGAGTGTTTATTTCAAGGGGCTAGAGTTTTTCCTTTCAATGAATGAAATGAAATAATGAAAAATCTGTTCTTTTATAGTGCAAATTTAATTGCCCTATTCCCTTATGGAATAGGCTTGGGCTCCAACCGAAACACCCCTTATTTCCAAACACTCCCATTTAGATATTTTAATTTTGTTTATCATTATCTCAATTAAAATCAATTAATATATATATTCAATATATATTAACATTTAGCAATAATGATAACTTATTTAAATATATGTGAACACATATTTAAACGTAATCCCACGTATTTAATTTTTCTAACAAATTAAATAAAGGCTACGACCTCAGCAAATTTAATTGCACTGTGAAATTACCAAAATACCCTTTTGCCTAAAAAAAGATGAAACACCCTTCTTTCTTTTTGGCTCTTAAATTATCTTCTATGTGGGTGACCCATAGGCTTCTCATCATACCGGCAGTGTATAATATTGCGATTAACACCAATTAATTGTCTCACTATATACAGACCAAGATTGGCCTCTAGCAAGGCATCATGGCCACCCGATAGATTCAGATTCAACAAAGTAGCTACCTATCAACGATATGGTTACCGTACAATTCGATCCTTTCATCATCCGTTATCTCAACGAGACCGAGACATAGAAATAGTGTCAACCTTCAGTTACTCTCGATATTGTGTATTCAGTTCCTGGACCAATGACCTGTATTATAAATTGGATAGAGCAACAACTCAATCCCACTGTGTAACAACTGCTGTAAACTAGTATAATGCGTGCATAATAACAATAGAAAATGGGCCCAAAACTTTTCTTTTTATTATAAGTAATATGTCCTTTATACACAAAAAGCATCATTTACAAAAAGCCATTTTAAAAGACAAAAACAGGGGAAACAGTGTAGCTATTGCTCCTCGCTTGCCGACGCCCCTCCGACTGCATCATCACCTAGATCCTGCATCCACAAAGGAAATTTCATGGAGAATATGTTAGAGTGGGGGTGTGAGTGTAAAGAATCAAAGGACAAGGATGGAATGTCTAAGAAAGAGTAAGGGCATTATGGGAATGAATGAAGATATTTTGAGCTAAAAAGGGGAATAAGCTTTGTAACCCCTTTATTCTTCATCTTCCACCGCCTCTTCCATTCTCCATTTCCTCTCAAGTTTTCCTTCAATCTTTCAAGGATTCTAAAGGGCTTTTTGAGTGATTTTGGTAGAAAGCATCCTAAGGTAAGAATTCTTGCTTTAGATGTGAATTTTACCTATTAATGAGTTGAAGTCTTGTAGTATGGTTGGTTGAGATTGTAGAGAAAAGGCAAGTTACCAAAGGTAAAGAGAAGTCTTATAGTATGGTTGGTTGAGATGAGTATTTGCTTTGTGGTTGTTGAATACACTTCATTTATGAGAAGTGTTGAGATTGCATGATGTGTGATGAGTGAGATGAAATTGGAGGAGATTGAGAAATCTTTTTAGAAGTGTTTGTCCTTGACAGGAATTATAGCTATGTGAGGGAGTTTCCTCCCATTTTGGATGGTTACAGAAAGAAGTAGAGTTATTGTTATAGTAGAGTTTTTATATGCACATGAGTTGTTTGATGAAATGCCTAAGAGAAGTATGAGCATGCATAGTAAACCTTAATTCTTGCAACATTGCATATTGGCATTTCATTAGTGTATTAATGAGCATTAACCATCCATATGCATTAGTTGTGCGTTGAGAAGTAGCATGAGAAAGAGTAGAGAATTTGAGTATAAGTTACTCTAATGAGAATGAGAAAACTCCAAGAGTACAGTAAAAGAGAGAATAAGCACTAAAGAATAAAAAAAAAGAGTAGTGCTAAACGAGAGAATAGAGTAGGTCATGCGATAGGGAACCCATGAGTGATGAGTAGAATCGTCACGAGTAGTGGGAGCTTTGTGATCTTCCAGCTGTGCCTCTGGTAAGATGAGGTTGTGACACTCGAGAGAAAGAGAGAGTACACTCACATGGCCAAGGGTTTAGAATCCATGCATAATCAAGTCCGATCGATAGAGAATGAGTTAAGGTCACGAGTAGTGGGAGCTTTGTGATCTTCCGGCCGTGCCTCTGGTAAGATGGGGCCATGACACTTGAATGAGTATTGGTCACGCAAAGCAGGATTGAGTTCCCGATCGTGCCTTCGGTAAGATGGGGCTGTGACATATGAGTAAGTAGAAGTCACGTAGAGTGGGCTAGAGTTCCCGGCCGTGCCTCGAGTAAGATGAGATCGTGACATTCAAGTGAGAAAGAATGAGGAAACATGAGAAAGAACAAAGAGAGAATGAGTAGAGTCACGAAGAGTGGGATGGTGCTTTGTGAACTCCACCCGGCCGTGCCTTCGGTAAGATGAGGCCATGACATATAATAGAAAGTTAATAGAACGAGTTATGTGAAAGAGAAACAAAAAGAGAAAGGTGTAAGGAAAGAATTAAGAGAAAGAGTTACGGGGATAGATGAGTAGAGGATTTACTTACTGAGCCTTTTTGTGCTCACCCCGTTGTTTCTATGAGTTTTGCAGGATCTAGGTGAGGACGCAGTCGGATGGACGTCGGCAAGCGAAGAGAAATAGTCACACTGTCTACCAGTTTTTGATGACTTTTTGTATATAATACTTTATTTTGTGTAAAGTATATGTATATTTAATGAAAGAAAAATTTGGGCCCATCTAATTATGTTATTATCCATGTATTTTATTATATGTATTTTTATGAGTATATGAGTAAAAAGGAGTCGTTACAACTTGCCTATAGCAAGCACCCATGTGTTGCACCAGGTTGTCACCAAACAACCTTGACAAGTGAGATCAGTCACTGCCTTTCAACAGGTCGTTCAACACTATGATAGCCTTACCGTATTATCTGTGCCCTTACTTTAGAATAATACTGGGGCTACGGACGTTTCTAGAATGGCCACCATATGTGCTCATAGGGTTTTCACTATCAAGATTTGAAACACTTGATACCCTCATCACGGTTCTACCATTCTAAGGACATATATCAATACATACAATGATAATTTACACGATATAGAATAAAATGTCGTTTATTGATCAATGAACATTATTACAAAGAGTCAATTCTATAATAATTGATTGGATCTAGGGCATCTACTCTAACAATCTCCCACTTGCACTATAGCCAATCATTCATGTATTTAATACCAAATGATCTCAATGCCTTTCATGCTTCTACTGCGACAGAGGCTTTGTTAGTGGATCTGCGAGATTGTCGCCAGTATGCACTTTACTGATCTACACATCTTTCCTCTCAAGTATCTCTCTAATGAGATGGAATTGTCTTAGTATGTGTCTGGCTTGAGAAATTGCTCCATTGTTGTCACAATAGATGTCTATAGGATTAACAATCGTGGGAACCGATACCAAGTTTAGTAACAAACTTCTTAATCCAGACAACCTCCTTGGCCGCATCTGACAATGCAATATACTTAGCCTCCATTGTAGAGTTCGCTACAGTGCTTTGCTTGGAGCTCTTCCAGCTCACTACACCCCAATTGAGACAAAATAAAAACCTTGATTGCGATCAATAATCATCTTTGTCCGTTTGGAAACTAGCGTAACTGTATCCTCTTACAGTGACCTCATCTTCCCCTCCATAAACCAAGAACATATCCTTAGTCCTTTTCAGGTACTTAAGAATATTCTTGACAGCCATCCAGTGACACTCACCTGGATTCGATTGATATCTACTACAAGTGCTCAAAGCACATGAGACATCAATCCAAGTACATAGCATGGCATACATGATGGATCCAATTGCTGATGCATATGGGATCCTCTTCATCCTATCTCTCTCATCTTGTGTTCTAGGACACAATTCCTTAGAGAGATAAACACCATGTGACGTCGGAAGAAATCCCTTCTTGGATTCTTCCATACTGAATCTTTTCAGTACCTTGTCAATATATGGACTCTGACTTAGGCCAAGCAACCTACACGATCTATCATGATAGATCTTTGTACCAAGGATGTAGGCTACTTCCCCTAAGTCCTTCATGGAGAAACACTTGAATAACCAAGTCTTTACCGACTGCAAGTTTGGTATATCATTCCCGATCAGAAGCATGTCATCGACATACAACACTAGGAATACTACTGCAATCCCACTCACTTTCTTGTAAACACAAGGCTCATCTTCGTTCTTAATAAAACCGAATTCTTTTATGGCTCCATCAAAACGAATGTTCCAGCTCCTTGAAGCTTGCTTGATTCCATAAATGGATCTCTGGAACTTGCATACCCTATTAGTTTGCCCATCAAGAATGAAACCATCGGGTTGTGTCATATACACATCCTCTTCAAGGTTTCGGTTCAGGAAAGCTGTTTTGACATCCATTTTCCAAATCTCATAGTCATTATATGCAACAATTACAAGCATAATCAGGATGGATTTAATCATGGCAACCGGCGAAAAGGTTTCTTCCTAATTAATACCATGAATTTGTTTGAAAACTTTGGCAACCAGTTGTGCCTTATAAGTATGCACCGTGCCATCCATGTCAGTCTTCTTCTTGAAGACCCATTTACACCCTATGGGTTTTACCCTTTCAGGTGGTTCCACCAGAGACCATACTTGGTTCTGGTACATGGAGTCCATCTCAGATTTCATAGCTTCAAGCCATTTAACGGAATCTGGATCCGATATAGCGTCTTTGTAGGTTCTAGGTTCATCATCTTGGTAGACTAGTACGTCACCATGTTGAGTCACAAGATAATCGTATCTCTCGGGCTCATGGCGTACTCTCCTAGATCTATGTAGCTCCTGTGCTACCTGAGGTAGTTCATTTTGATCCACAAGTTGTGGAGTAACCTCCTCTTGATGTTCAACCACCTTCAGTGGCACATCATCTTGTCCTTCGTCTAGTATATTTTGTGGTTCTAGAACTTCATCGAGTTCTACTTTTCTCCCGCTAGTACTTCTTAAAAAAACTCCTTTTCTAGGAAGACACTAGAACGAGCAACAAAAATTTTGCACTCTTTTGGGTGGTAGAAATAGTATCCTTTGGTTTCCTTTGGATACCCAAAAAATATACATTTATAGGATTTTGGGTCTAGCCTGTTCAAAGTCAATTTCTTAACATAAGCTTCGCAAACCCAAATCCTTAGATAAGACAAGCTGGGCTTTTGCCCACTCCATGCTCATATGGAGTCTTATCTACAGACTTTGATGGCACACAGTTCAAGATATGAGTCGCAGTTTCTAAGGCATAACCCCAGAACAATGCAGGTAAATCACTAAAACTCATCATGGACCCAACCATATCAAGGAAGGTCATATTCCTCCTTTTAGACACTCCATTGTGTTGGGGTGTATACGGAGGGGTGAGTTGTGATACTATCCCACATTCCTTCAGGTATTCAAAAAACCCTGAGCTTAAGTATTCACCTCCTCGATCCGATTGAAGAGCTTTAATACTCTTGCCCAACATATTCTGTACTTCATTCCTAAATTCCTTGAATTTATCAAAGGCTTCAGATTTATGTCTCATAAGGTAGACATAGCCATATTTACTGAAATCATCAGTAAATGTGATGAAGTATGAAAATCCACCTCTGGCCTCAACTGTTAGTGGACCACATACATCACTATGGATGATGCCTAATGATGCGTGTTTAATACAACATGCAAAAATAGCAAGTATACTAGTCGCAAAAAGTAATAAAGTGATGGGTAGGATATCGTTCCCACGAGGACTGGTAGCAAAGCACTAAGTTCCCTAACGTTAACAAGTTGAAGCAACCGAAATCTTGGATTTGTGGGAGCAATTTGTAATTGAAAGAAAACAAAATAAAATCTAACAAGAAATTAATCCTTAAAAGGGAAAACAAATGGAAACACAAAGATTCAATTTAAGTAAAACGGGTAGGGTTTTGACTTCGTTTGGATTATTTATGGGTTATAGCTAAAAGTTACACTATTTTCACATTCGCATGCAGTGGTTGTAAATCGGATTCACTATTATGATAACATACCCTCTCGGGCTATGTTTTCCTATTCATCATTATTAACATTCCGCACCCAACAATTTGAAGGTTAACAATTCTAAATCATGAAGCATAAGAATCCTAAAGTGATTTCATTAGTTCTTGAATCTATCTCTAGCATCCAATACTATAATGGTTATTACCCATGAAGCTTAACATGAATTATTTCTCAATCTCATCATGTTCATCACATACAACAATTAATTTCAGAATAACACACAACCACAACTTATTCACATGAAAATAGCATAAACATATATTCAACCCATTTCAAATCCAAACTACAATCAAAACCCTAACCCATAGAAGATTAGTTCATAGCTAACTTAAAAGAATAAAAACGGGAATCAAAAGTAAACGTAATAGACATAATGAAACTGGAATGAAGGAATAGAAATCTCCCAAAAGACAAATCGTCTCTGTTGAAATCTGAATGTCTCCTTCCCAATCCGAAAAATACAAGCTTTTTCTCTCCAAAATTGTAAAAAGACGGCTAACCTTATCACGAGAGATCCCTTCTAAAAAGTTTATGTTTTTCTTTTATACCTAGTCCTCAAAACCCTACCTCCAAAAATAAAAAACACACGAAATCGTGCGTTTACAAAACTTAAAATTTAGACTTTCGCCGCGGCGAAGAAAGAAAACCACAACTCGATTCTGCCCAACTTCGCCGCGGCGAAGATAATTTCTTCGCCGGGGCGAAGTTCCTTCCAAAGTTCTGAAATTTACGGAACTGCCACTCTGCTTGCCTTTTCGTCCGATTCTTCGATTTTCGACTGTCACCTTGGAAACAAGCTTCATCGTGCATTGTCCTGCTCCGAACTCTCTTATCTTCTGGAATCCTTCAATTTAAAGTCAAAATTGCCAAGTTTTGCCTTTATTTGCTAAAAGAGTCCATTTTAACCTGAAACACGAAAAGTAGAGAATTACGCATCAATTCAGGTAGAAATGCACTAGAAAGTAATTGAAATCCTTCAAAGAGATCATATAAAAACTGTATAATTCACGGATTATCAACTACCCCCAAACTAAAGAGATGCTCGTCCCCGAGCATACAATACAAAAATTGACGAAAACAAAGACAAAAACGAAAAACAAAAATACGTAAACATGCACCCACTCTGAAAAACCAAAATAAAATGAATTAAAAATGCTGTAATGAATTGCCTAGACATTGTACAAATCTCACAAATTGTTGAAAGTTTATTATCAGGAAATGTTCGACATTCCAAGAAGTTATGGGCTACATCGACTGTTTTCCTCAATAAGTCCACCAAGTAGGTAATCCCCGCTTCAATCCATCTTCCAACTTCCCGGATTATTTTATGCAAAAATTGTAAAGTTTATCAAATGGTGGCAGACTCCATAAGCCTAAATATCGAACTACTCTCCACTAATGAGGATTATACATAGATGAGAATCAACAGGTCTTTAACAGCTTGTAACTTTAGGTTCGGGTCATGGGTTCCAACAAAAGGATAGAAAACAAAGTAAGAGAACTCGGTTGTCCTAAAGCAAAACTCAAATCACATCGAAACCCACACTTCTCAACACCAGCCGACATGTTTACTCATTCCCAGTCTTCATACGCGTATTCTTAAATTTTGGATACCATAAATGCAGGGGAAACTCGTTTAAGGTGTACGTGGCGTTGTTAAACCCGAGGTCGCCAAATACCGCTAGGCGCTTTTAAGGTAGGGTTCTCGTTTCAGCCACAGATACCCTTAAACTAGGCAAGATTGTGTTCACAAAAATTTTTTTTTTTTTTTTTTTTTTTCACACACAACACTAGAATTGAATTGAGGTGACTACCTCCTTGTTTTTATTCTTTTATCTCAACCCCCACATCATTCTTTTTGGTCTCTTCTTCATTTTCCTTCTCTTAACCCCCAAACTAATCTTTCACTAAATTGTATACTCGCTTGCTTCTCGGTTTGCACTAAGACCGAATTCTCCAAAAGGTATGATAAAGTGTTTAGGGTAAAGGAATTTACACATCTGTTGTTTTCTAAGAAAAATAAAGTAAAATTCCAATGGCTCAAATGGGTGACTAGTGAAAATTTCAATCATTGGTTGGCTAGAAAGGCTCAAACGCTTCCAAAAATTGCCTAAATCATCTCCTCAACCATGTCTAATCCTAAAATTTCGCCTCAAGCATTTCTCAAATAGGTTCTAGAATCCACCAACATTATCAAGACTTTGCCTAATCACATAAAATGAATCTAAGCATGCCGAAAAATGAAAATCGTGGTTGAACCACTCAACAAACCTCAATCAATCCACTAATAAACGCCAACTTGAAGCAATGCTTAACATTTCTTAACAATAAAAATTCAACAATCTTATTCTCATCATTGATTTATACAACTCATCATCGGCAAAACAAAACAACTACACGAAAAAATACAACACAAAACTAAGTTGTTTTTTTTTCTTTCAAAAACTTTTAAGGTGTACGCGGCGTTGTTAAACCCGAGGTCGCCAAATACTGCTAGGCAGTTTTTAAGGCAGTTACTGGTTTCCAGCCAATATACCCTTAAACTCAAAATCTATTCCCTACCCCCAAACTAAATATAACATTGTCCCCAATGTTCCATTATGCATAAGTCAGGAATAGAGAAAAACAGCAACTGAAAAATAAATGAACAATAAAAAAAAAAAAAAGTACAAGAATGCTCCCTGGTTAAGTTATGAATCGTCGTTCCACAATGTTCAACCTTTCTTCGGACTTTCTATCATCCAGAATCTGTCAAAACAAAAACTGTGATGTCCCTTATGTTAGACGAATTCACAACTATAATGAAAGTATTACAACCTGTCTCGCCCTTTTAACACTAAAAAAAAACTAGACAACTAATACAAAAACAAAATCCAAACCAAAATAAAATGAGTTAAAGTTTCAACTGGACAAAAATTAAATGAAAGTAACAAAACATAAACATAAACAGGTGTTCCGGTTCTCTTCTTCCTTCCTCCGCTCTTCCGCCTCTTCTTCCTTCCTCGATTCTCGGCGTCATCCGAGTTCCAAGCCAACCCACTGATATGCGGAAGTGTCAACATTCAGATCCTTGAAACCTTTCGTTAACATTTCATGAATGTTCTGTGTTCGCTCCATCATCCAATCGCTGCCTCTTCATGTATTTCGTCATCTCAGCATTTCTTGCATCATTGCTTTCGAGACCCCGTGGAACCGGATGATGTGGCCATGCTCGCTCTCCTCTTTGCCCCTCGCCGTTGGTTGGGCATCCGCCGCCGGTCAAGATGTTTGGTGTAATAGTCGTCATCTAGAATTGGAGCCGGATAAATACGCGGCTCATCATCGCAACCTTGACCCCTCGCCGCTTTGGCACATGGCGTGATGAGATGCGGGAAACAAGAGCTTGATCGTCCCCTTTTGGGATGCAATCCCGATATCGTGATAAATGATGTCTCCCACATCCATACTCTTTCTTGTGGCAATGGAGTACAACAATTCCGCCTTCTCAAGAGTCACTCTGTAGTGCGTCCTCCGGCATTAGTTTAGCACGACAAAGACTGCCACAGTAGAGCCATTGGTGTCAATGTGTCCCTTTGAGTGTCTTTTTTCTGCTTTTCGACACCGCCCATGCTACCCCTGGTTTTGCAATGGCGGTAATATAATATCATCATTACGACTTGTTCTTTTGAACTCCCCATATTGATCATTGAAAATTTCGGGCAGGTTGTAGAATTTGTTGATCTCTTGTGCTGAAAATGGCACATCCTCTCCTCTGACAAACACAATATCATCCTGCCTTTCGGGGAAGTTGGCATAGAACTCTCTGACCAACGGTTCTACTGCCGGCTCCTCAGGCGCACTCATGAACATGGCCCAATTTCTTCCCCTACTCCATTCCACAGCTTGTTTTGCTGTCAATCCACGCTCAGGGATGAAACCCTTATCTTTTTGTGTGATCACCTCCTCATAACGTTTTCGGGCTGCCTCGTTCACAAACCGGTTGTCTACTTTCTTCCCCTTGCCTGTATGCTTAATTTTCGGAGCCATTGATTCACTGAAATTCAATCCAAAATGTTAACCCCAATGAATTACCCCTTTAAAAAAAAATAGCCCTGTTCAACCTGCAGTAAAAATTAATTCACACTTCCAAACATTTTCAATTCAAACCCCCAAACTACGATTTTTTCTATTTTAAGATGTACGCGGCGTTGTTATACGAGAGGTTGCCAAATCTGCTGATTCCAGCTTGCTACGAGATGCCATATGCTGGCGGTTTTTAAGGCTGCTCGGTTTCCAGCCAATATACCCTTAAAATAGATTTTACATCACAAATTCAAAACAATCCACACTTCTAAAATTCGCAACTTCACCCCCAAACTACGATTTTTCAATTCAACACAAACACTCCAAATAATCAATGACTATACTTCTAACAATCAATTGGCATATAAACTTCTTAACATGAATCACATCACAACTCAACAAACCCAAAATTATCTCAAGAATAAAGTTCACAAAAATTTTAGATCTACGAATATAGACTAAAAAATTTTCCAAAATAAAGCTTTGGGTTTTCAAATCTTACCAATGTGAAGTCGTTTGCACCACCAATTGACTTAGAAACGATCCAAACACAAAAACCCCAAATTTTTTTATCCAAAAATTTTGTGAAATTTTTGTGAAAATTGTTGTTGAAATGGGTTGATTTGGTGTTTAGGAATGATGTGGAGTGATTATTTTGGTTGGAAAAGTAGAATAGAAGTGAAAGATTTGAGGATTGAAAATTTTCTCTCAACTCACAATGGAAGGCGGCGTGAAAAATGAAGGAAGAAAAGTGAGTATTTGTAGAAAGGAGCTTCGCCGCGAAGAGGTTTCTTCGCGGCGAAGTTCATCACGCATGAACCCTAGAATTTTCCCAGTTTCGCCGCGGCGAAGAAAATTTCTTCGCGGGGCGAAAACTTCCCGAGTTTAAGGCTCACTTCGCCTCGAAGAAAACTTCGCCGCGGCGAAATGCCTTAGTCAAATTTTCAAAAATTTCTACCTTTACTTCGCCGCGGCGAAAACAATTTCTTCGCCGCGGCGAAACTCTCCAGTAGCAAACCTGGGTTTCGTCATGTCTCTTCGCCGGGGCGAAAAAATGTATTTCGCCGCGGCGAAGTCTGAAAATTCTGGATACCTTCCTTTGCTCTAGACTTCACCTGAAACATTTGAAAATAACACAAACATCAAATTTTATACATACTAATAATGAAATAAGAAAACAATTCAAACAACAAAAAGTTAAAATTAAAAAGTTAAAACGCTTGGGTTGCCTCCCAAGAAGCGCTTGTTTATAGTCGGAAGCTTGACTTTTTCCATCCTTTAGGTTGGGATGTCCAGTCGGATTGGGATGAACTTGCAGCTCATCACCCCCTCAACGTATGGCTTCAACCTCTGTCCATTAACTGTGAAAGTGCCCTTTTCCTCATGTGTGACTTCCACTGCTCCAGATGCATGTATCCTCGTTATTGTGAATGGTCCGGACCATCTAGACTTAAGTTTTCCGGGGAAAAGCCTAAGTCTAGAGTTGAACAACAAAACTTTCTGCCCAACTTCAAAAACCTTTACCCGGATGTGCTTGTCGTGCCACCTTTTTTGTTTTCTCTTTATAGTTCCGGGCATTTTCATATGCTTCCAGCTAAACTCATCCAGCTCATTCGAGTCAGCATTCTCTCCTCTCCCGCGGCTTTCAAATCCATATTCAACTGCTTCACGGCCCAGTATGCCTTATGTTCAAGTTCTACCGGCAAGTGGCATGCCTTCCCATAGACCAATCTGAACGGAGACATACCAATTGGAGTTTTAAATGCAGTGCGATAAGCCCATAACGCATCGTCCAACTTCCGTGACCAATCCTTCCTCGAGGCATTGACTGTCTTTTCTAAAATTCCCTTCAGTTCTCTATTTGACAGTTCCACTTGTCCGCTCGTTTGTGGATGGTAGGGTGTTGCCACTCTATGTGTCACTCCGTACTTGCTCAGCAGGGCATCCAATTGCCTATTGCAAAAATGTGATCCTCCATCACTAATAATCGCCCGTGGCACACCAAACCTTGAGAAAATATTCTTCCTCACGAAATTTATCACCACCCTAGCATCATTCGTCGGCAATGCCACTGCCTCAACCCATTTAGACACATAGTCCACGGCTACCAATATAAACGCGCTCCCATAAGAACTTGGGAAGGGACCCATGAAATCAATCCCCCATACGTCAAAAAATTTCCACCACCAGGATGTTGTTCAACGGCATCTCGCTCTTTTTGAGATACTACCCATCCGTTGACATTGGTCACACTCGAATCATCCGGAATGAATCCTTAAAGAGGGTTGGCCAATAAAACCTGATTGTAGCACCTTCGCGCTGTTCTAGCTCCCCGAAATGGCCACCCACTTCCTTCTCATGACAATGTCTTAGAATGCTCTCCATTTCTTCCTCCGGGACACATCTCCTCATCATTCTCACATAATGTCAGACAGAATGGCTCTTCCCAAAAGTAGTATTTTAAATCAGAGAAAAATTTTCTCTTTTGTTGAAACGTCATACCACTTGGGAGCACCCTTGATGATAGATAATTTGCAAAGTCCGCATACCATGGTGCTTCGTCCAACTCTCATCAGCTTTTCATCCGGAAATGTTTCTGAAATTGGCATTTCCACCTCATCCCCCTTGATCGGTCTCTCAAGTCTTGACAAATGATCAGCTACTACATTTTCCGACCCCTTTTTGTCTCGAATCTCCAACTCAAACTCTTGGAGTAGTAGAATCCATCTTATCAACCGAGGTTTTGCTTCTTGCTTCGCGAAGGTGTCCGAGTCTGCGAATGGTCGTGTAAACGATTACCTTCGCACCTAAAAGATAAGAACGAAATTTGTCAAAAGCAAATACCACACCAACAGTTCTTTTTTCAGTTGGTGGTGTAATTCGTTGTGCATCAACAAGTGTCTTGCTAGCATACTGAATTACATGCAACACTTTATTTTTTCTCTCTAGTACTACCCCCTAAAGCAAAATCACTAGCATCACACATAAGTTCAAACGGCACTCCCCAATCGAGCCTGCAATAATGGGTGCGTAAACTAGCAATTTCTTTAAAGTTAGGAACGCATGCATGCAATCATCATCAAAATCAAAAACAATATCTTTATTTAATAGATTGCACAGGGGTTTAGAGATTTTAGAAAAATCCTTTATGAAGCGTCAGAAACCCCCGCATGCCCTAAAAAGCTTCGGACTGCTTTGACATTTGATGGCGGTGGCAGCTTCTCAATTACTTCTGTCTTTGCCCGATCAACTTCAATCCCATCCTTGGAAATTCTATGCCCGAGCACAATTCCTTCTTGGACCATGAAGTGACATTTCTCCCAATTCAGCACCAAATTCGCTTCTGCATCGCCGCAAAACAAGAGACAAATTTGTTAGACAATTGTCAAAAAGATGACCCTAAAAACCGAGAAGTCATCCATGAAGACTTCTATGAATCTTTCCACCATGTCTCCAAAGATGGACATCATGCATCTTTGGAATGTTGCTGGTGCATTGCATAACCCAAACGGCATTCTTCGGTAAGCAAAGGTGCCGTAGGGGCAAGTGAAGGTCGTTTTCTCTTGATCCTCCGAGCGATGGCAATTTGGTTATATCCTGAATATCCATCCAGAAACAAGAATATGCATGTCCCGCCAACCTCTCCAACATTTGATCGATGAAGGGCAATGGAAAATGATCCTTCCTTGTCGCCTCATTCGCTTTACGGTAATCAATGCACACTCTCCAACCCGTTACCGTCCCTTGTTGGAATCAACTCATTACTCTCATTCTTCACAACGGTAATCCCTCCTTTCTTTGGAACTACTTGTACGGGCTCACCCATGGACTCGTGGAAATCGGATAGATGATCCCCCGCATCCAAGAGTTTCACAACCTCCTTTCTCACCACTTCCTTCATTGAAGGATTCAATCTCCTTTGTGGTTGCACCCTCGGCTTAAAGTCATCTTCCATGAGAATCTTATGCATGCGTAATGAGGGTGAGATACCTCTAATGTCAGAATGGTCCATCCAATCGCCGCCTATGTTCTCTCAACACTCTAATCAACTTCTCTTCCTCTAAGGCACTCAATTCTGCACTAATGATCACCGGATAAGTATCCGACTCTCCAAGGTAGACATATTTGAGGTGAGGCGGTAAAGGCTTCAGTTCAAGCTTTGGAGCTTCCTTATTATTTTCCTTTGCCTTTTCTTTGTCAAAGTCAAATTCCTCAAATTCTGCATCTTGACTTTCATCAATTGGTTGGAGTGCTTCTAACATTCTAGCACGCTGCTCGCTGAGTTTTCAACCTCTACTTGCTGATTTCGCTATACACGCTTCTAGAGGCAATTCGACTGTTTTCTTCCATGGACTCCACAATGAGTTCATCCACCACGTCCACACTAAAACATGAATCCGCTCGCCGAAACTTCATCGCCTCAAACACATTAAAAGTCACTGCTTTCATCCCTGAACCCTTAATCAAGAATTCTTCCTTCCCCGCACGTCAATCGCTCTCCCGTGGCCAAGAATGGTCGGCCCAAAATGAGAGGGAATCTCCTTATCCTCTTCCATGTCCAAGACTACAAAGTCCGCTGGAAATATTATTTTCCCCACCTTCACTAACACATCTTCAACTATCCCCCTCGGGTGCTTTATCGACCGATCCGCTAGTTGCAACGACATTGTCGTTGGCTTCACTTCACCGATCCCTAATCTCCTGAAAACAGAAAAAGGCATCAAATTTATACTAGCTCCTAAATCACAAAGCACACGATCAAAAGTAATATCCCCTATAACACAAGGAATAGTAAAACTCCCTGGATCTTTGAGCTTTGGGGGTAATTTCTTTTGGAGGATTGCACTACACTCTTCCGTTAGCATCACCGTTTTCCTCATCTTCCAATTTCCTCTTGTTCGAAAGTATCTCCTTCAGGAACTTCGCATAGCTCGGCATTTGCTGTATTGCATCTGCAAAAGGAATGTTAATATGCAATTTTTTAAAAATTTCAATGAATTTCGAAAATTGCTTATCCTGATTCTTCTTCTTCAATCTCTGAGGAAAAGGCACGGGTGGAGTGTGATGAGCTAATTCTGGTGGTATCTCGGGAATGGCAATTTCTCCTTTTTCTTTTGCCTTTCATCTTCTCTTGTTCTCTTCCCCTAAAGCACCTGAATTATCTTCACAAATAATTTCTTCATCCATTCTCTCTTCATACTCTTCCTTTCCGGGTTGCTCCCTTTCTTTCGTAGGCTGGCCTACTTCTTCTAAAACTGTCCCACTTCTCAAAATGATTGCATTTGCTTGTTCACGTGGGTTGGTCACTGTGTTGCTAGGTAGAGAACCCTGTGGTCTATCATTCAGCTTCTCGGCCAATTGGCCCATCTGTACCTCAAGATTCGAATGGACGCCCTTGGTTTCTAAAGTTTGTCCTCGTCTCATTCATGAACCCTGTAGACTCTTGCATGAATTTACCGAACAAATCCTCCAACTTTGACACTCTTGGATCTCCCGGTTGATTGGTTGCCCCTGGCTGGTTATTTGGAACTTGCCTCTGGTTCCATTGGTTACCCTGTTGGTTTTGATTTCCCCACGCCAGATTCGGATGATGTCTCCACCCTGGATTGTATGTGTTGGAGAACGGATTGTTCGGCTGTCTTTGATTGCCTGCCAAGTAATTTACTTGCTCCGTTGATGAAGATGACGGTGCAAATGTGTTTCCGACTTGGCACTCGCTGCTCACATGGTTTCCTGCACAAAAATCACATGTTAATTGAGGTGCTTGTACAGCAATTTACTGCATAGTTCCCAATCGTGTTTTTGGAGGGCGGTAAGTTGGGTCCGAGATGGCTGTGAAAGCATCTACTTCATGAAGACCCGAAGATTTCCTCGAAGTTACTCTCTCATTCGGTCTTTGATAGTTGTTGCTTGCCAAAACCTCAAGCAACTCATAAGCTTCTTCAGGTGTCTTATTCTGTAAAGCTCCTCCTGAAGCTGCATCCACCATGGTTTGTACATTACCCATCAACCCATTATAGAATGTTTGGACTTGGAGCCAAACTGGCAAACCATGATGTGGGCACTTCCTCATCAATTCCTTATATCTCTCCCAAGCCTCGTACAACGACTCGGCATCATCTTGTATAAATGATGTGATATCATTTCTCAACTTCGCTGACTTCGCTGGAGGAAAGAACTTGGTCAAGAATTTTTGTGCCAGCTCATTCCATGTTGTAATTGTTCCCGGTGGTAGTGCCATCAACCACCCTTTTGCTTTATCTCCCAACGAGAATGGGAACAACCGCAGCCTAATAGCATCATCCGACACTCCATTCGACTTGAAGGTATCGCAAATTTCCAGGAAATTTGCATGTGCTGATTCGGATCCTCCTTCAAATCTCCGTTGAATCTTACCGACTGCTTGGATCATCTGGATGATTGCTGGCTTGATCTCGAAGTTGTTAGCTTGTACTGTAGGTCTCGTTATGCTTGACCCACTTCCGTTCACTGTGGGAACTGAAAATTCCCTCAGTGTCCTATTTTCTGGTTCAGCCATTTCAACTACAACTTCTTCCGTTTCTGCAGTAAGTGTATCTCTTTCTCTTCTCTCTCTGTTTAGTCTTCGTACGCCTTCTCAAGCTCAAGGTCAACAGAACCACCTGGTTGACGTCTTGCTCTTCGCATAAACCTGAATGAACACAAGTGAAGAAAAGTGAAATCACAACTCTAACAAAAATAAAATAAAAATAAAATAAAAATAAAACTTCAATCTAGCTAAACTCTAGGAAAAACTTAATGTTAACTTAAAAACAGTCCCCGGCAACGGCGCCAAAAACTTGATGCGTGTTTAATACAACATGCAAAAATAGCAAGTATACTAGTCGCAAAAAGTAATAAAGTGATGGGTAGGATATCGTTCCCACGAGGACTGGTAGCAAAGCACTAAGTTCCCTAACGTTAACAAGTTGAAGCAACCGAAATCTTGGATTTGTGGGAGCAATTTGTAATTGAAAGAAAACAAAATAAAATCTAACAAGAAATTAATCCTTAAAAGGGAAAACAAATGGAAACACAAAGATTCAATTTAAGTAAAACGGGTAGGGTTTTGACTTCGTTTGGATTATTTATGGGTTATAGCTAAAAGTTACACTATTTTCACATTCGCATGCAGTGGTTGTAAATCGGATTCACTATTATGATAACATACCCTCTCGGGCTATGTTTTCCTATTCATCATTATTAACATTCCGCACCCAACAATTTGAAGGTTAACAATTCTAAATCATGAAGCATAAGAATCCTAAAGTGATTTCATTAGTTCTTGAATCTATCTCTAGCATCCAATACTATAATGGTTATTACCCATGAAGCTTAACATGAATTATTTCTCAATCTCATCATGTTCATCACATACAACAATTAATTTCAGAATAACACACAACCACAACTTATTCACATGAAAATAGCATAAACATATATTCAACCCATTTCAAATCCAAACTACAATCAAAACCCTAACCCATAGAAGATTAGTTCATAGCTAACTTAAAAGAATAAAAACGGGAATCAAAAGTAAACAGAATAGACATAATGAAACTGGAATGAAGGAATAGAAATCTCCCAAAAGACAAATCGTCTCTGTTGAAATCTGAATGTCTCCTTCCCAATCCGAAAAATACAAGCTTTTTCTCTCCAAAATTGTAAAAAGACGGCTAACCTTACTGCCAGCGAGAGATCCCTTCTAAAAAGTTCATGTTTTTCTTTTATACCTAGTCCTCAAAAACCCAGCCCAAAAATAAAAAACACACGAAACTGTGCGTTTACAAAACTTAAAATTTAGACTTTCGCCGCGGCGAAGAAAGAAAACCACAACTCGATTCTGCCCAACTTCGCCGCGGCGAAGATAATTTCTTCGCCGGGGCGAAGTTCCTTCCAAAGTTCTGAAATTTACTGGAACGCCTGCTCGCTTGCCTTTTTCGTCCGATTCTTCGATTTTCGACTCGTCACCTTGGAAACAAGCTTCATCGTGCATTGTCCTGCTCCGGAACTCTCTTATCTTCTGGAATCCTTCAATTTAAAGTCAAAATTGCCAAGTTTTGCCTTTATTTGCTAAAAGAGTCCATTTTAACCTGAAACACGAAAAGTAGAGAATTACGCATCAATTCAGGTAGAAATGCACTAGAAAGTAATTGAAATCCTTCAAAGAGATCATATAAAAACTGTATAATTCACGGATTATCACCTAACAGCTCAGTAGCCCTTTCACCTTTTCCTGTGAAAGGAGACTTGGTCATCTTGCCTAACAGGCATGACTCGCATACCTCAAATGACTAAAAGTCAAAAGGGTCCAAAACTCCATCCCTTTGAAGTTTTGCAATACGGGTCTTGTTAACATGACCCAATCTATAGTGCCAGAGGTATGTCTGGTTTTGATTGCTATGTTTAACTTTCTTGATTTCAACATTGAGAATATCTTTATTGTTTAAATCAAGAACATATAATCCATTATATAACCTTGCAATTCCAAATACAATACCATTCAAACTAAAGGACAAAAATCCACATCTCAAAATGATACCTTACATTATCCAAAGCGGATACTGAAATAATATTTCTAGAAATAAAAGGTACGTGATAACAGTTTTGTAGAAGGTACAGCCAATGCAGCCACATGTGCTCCATTTCCAACTCGTAGGTCCACCTCTCCCTTGGCGAGCACTCTACTCTGCCTTAGTCCCTGTACATCAGTACAAATGTGAGTACCACATCCTGTGTCCAATGACCCAAGATGTTGAGGGAGAAAAGTTAATGTCAATCATAAACATACCTGAAGTCATAGCATCTGACTTCTTCTTGCTTGCGAGGAAAGCCTTGTAGTGTTTCCTCTAGTGGCCAGGCTTGCCATAAAAGAGGCAGACTACTTTGCCCTTCCCTATGCCACTCTCAGGCGCAAGAGCAACCTATCTTTTGGGCTTGGGCTTGGGCTTGGGCTTGGGCTTGGGTTTGGGTTTGGCCTTGGCCTTACCCTTGCCGTTATCCTTTCCTTTAATGGCAGCAACCAGTAAAATAGGCTTGGACTTCTTCAAGTCATACTCTGCAGTCCTCAGCATGTTCAAAAGTTCCGACAGGGTTTTCACCATCGTGTTCATATTGAAGTTCATTATGAACCTGTGCAGAAGAGTCTGGCAAGGATTTTGGAATCAAATCCATTTATAATTCTACATCCAACTCAAATCCCAAAGTCTCAAGCCTTTCTATGTGCTCGATCATCTTGAGCACATGAGGACCAACTTGAGCTCCCTCAGTCAGACGACTCCCAAACAATGCTTTCGACACCTTGTACCTCTCATGTCGAGCATTTCCTTCGAAAAGCTCCTTGAGGTGTAGATGATGGCCGCATCGTCCATATTCTCATGCTGCTTTTGTAGTACTGGTGTCATCGATGCTAACATCAAACATTGAACGCCATCATCATCATCAAGGAACTTTTAATAAGTATCCTTTACTTCCTGAGTGGCATCAGGATCAGGCTCAGCCATGTATGGCTTTTTCAAGGATATACAATTTCTTTTCCAACTTGAGTATAATCCGAAGATTACGATACCAGTCTGAGAAATTGGATCATCCAACCTGTTTTCTTTCTTGATTATCAGTCACAGGTTCATTATGCTCATTTTTTGTGAATCTACAATTGCAGAAAAGATAAAGTCATTATAAAGTTCAATATTATTTAATATGGTCTTTTATTAAACGATGCTCCCATTATTTTACTCAAGTCAATAGCCTTCACTATTAACTCGGGAAAGCTCATTGACTTTCCTAGTGGACTGAGATCCCATCCAGCCCATTTCAAACCTTTGCCTTGGCGAACAAGCCAAAATGGGTTGATTAGGTCGGCCAACAAACTTAATCCACACCAGTTGATAGCTCCTACTATCAACCTCAAATGTGACGAAGCCAATAAGCCAATCACACAATCCAATGGCCCCAACCATCGTCCTCAAGTGTGATTCTCAGTATCAGTAGAGTGGACACTACATGCCTCCACGTACACATAATATATGTACTTCTCTACTTTGCCTATGACGCGTTTATCAACCTTCGCTTTGGCGAACAAGCAAAACCATCATTTTAAGTTGACCCATCACCATTAAGGAAAACTCCAATGCATTTTAACCTCCCATTGGTAGAAGTGTAGCTTTCGTTTTGGCGAACAAGGTTTCGACGAATAATGGTTTGATTAATACCATGGTGATGGAAGGCTTACGCGACTTAATATCCTTTAATTGAGGATTTGTTATTTAATGTCTCACCAGATTATTATCTTTGTTAGAATGACATCGTTCGGCATGTTATTGAACATTCAACCTTAGCATGCATTCTAAACAAAATATTAAAACGTGCCGGTACATGGCTCAACTAAAACTGATTTCCTCGAGCCTAGAGGAATCGGTAGGTCACCTAGGGTCTTGTAATGAATATCTTAAGTCTTCAAGTATGATTGCCTCTTCCTTTGCTCCGCCTCAAGTACATTACAAAAACATCATACTGAATTTACAATAAAATTAATCTTAAAGTAATTTTACATCAATAAATTTAGAAACCTCGATTTACATTCGAAGGGAATGAGATGAGAAGAGAATGTACATCAAGAAGGGGAAGGAAGGCAGGACACGCAGGCCCTATTTTTAAAACTTACAACCATACATACCCAAAATAATTTAAAACATTCACCATAGGTCAAAGGGCTCATGTACCAGACACCATGCAATATACAAACATGTACATAACATACATTTAAAAAATAATCAATTTTTGAATTGGGTGGGTTTATTAATTAATTACCCTCTTATATGTGTAGAATGATTATTGGCTTTATAGGTTATTAAAAACTACAGTTTGGTCCCTTTGCGAAAAATACAAAATTGGGACAACAATAGACTTTGCCACGGCGAAGATTTTAGCTTCGCCGCGGCGAATAATTCCAGTATGTATGTTTGCCGCGGCGAAGCTTTAAAATCCCAAAATGCACAGTTCGCGTTTTTTGTAGTTTTTCATTTAATAACACGAATCCAAATCAAATCGAATGCACAAACATTCGACCAGGATACCAACCAACCAATATAACATTCATCAACACATTATTAATTCAATTTATCAATTGAATCATTCATTCAACAATAGATTTTTCAGATTTTGTAGATTTAAGAAAAGAACAAGCTTTCATGGCAGATTTTGTGTAGATTCATCAAGGCAACATATTATCAATCAAATACATGTAATCAACCATTCATAAAAACTGTAAAATCTAGTACCCTAGGCTCTGATACCACTGTGAGGAAACGGTCCATTGACACAGCAGAAAACAAAAATTAATAACAACATAGATTGTTCCAAAGAACCAAGATTGTGGTACAAATTTATAGTTTATATCAAAATAAGAATCTGCAGAAAATAAGCTTAGAGTTTAAGAAATCATACACACGTTTGGAGGCTCCCCCAACTTTGTCTCTGCACATATTTTGCTACCGACCCAAGTATAGGATCGAACCAATGTAGTCCACATGAAGATAATCGCAAGGAACTAAAGCGGGATTTGCTAAATCCTCTTTAGTCTTAAGAAACAAAGAAGAAATAATCAAAGGAATTTGATTTTTAGGCAAAAACCCAAATCTGGCGTGAGTGTTTATTTCAAGGGGCTAGAGTTTTTAATTTCAATGAATGAAATGAAATAATGAAAAATCTTTTCTTTTATAGTGCAAATTTAATTGCCCTATTCCCTTATGGAATAGGCTTGGGCTCCAACCCAAACACCCCTTGTTTTCAAACACTCCCATTTAGATATTTTAATTTTGTTTATCATTATCTCAATTAAAATCAATTAATATATATATATAATATAATATATATATATTAACATTTAACAATAATGATAACTTATTTAAATATATGTGAACACATATTTAAATGTAATCTCACTTATTTAATTTTTCTAAAAAAATTAAATAAAGGCTACGATCTCAGCAAATTTAATTACACTGTGAAATTACCAAGATACCCTTTTGCTTAAAAAAAAGATTAAAACACATTTCTTTCTTTCTGGCTCTTAAATTATCTTCTATGTGTGTGACCCATAGGCTCCTCAACATACCGGTAGTTTGTAGTATCGCGATTAACACCAATTAATTGTCTCACTATATATAGACTAAGATTGGCCCCTAGCAAGACATCATGGCCACTTGATAGATTCGGATTTAGCAAAGTAGCTACCTGTCAACGATATGGTTACCGTACAATTCGATCCTTTCATCATCCGTTATCTCAATGAGACTAAGGCATAGAAATAGTGTCAACCTTTGGTTACTCTCGATATTATGTATTCAGTTACTAGACCCAATGACCTATATTATAAACTGGATAGAGCAACAACTCAATCCCACTGTGGCCACAGTTTTACTGTCATTGTCATTTACTAAATTATGCCATGAGATAACTTCTCCCGTACCCGGGAGTGATGAATCCACTGTCTATCCACCATAGTCTTGATACACTCCTTGATGTAGCCAATCACCACCGTATTGACAACTCTGAATAGAACTGCGTTAGGCTAGTGTCAAACTACACCAATCGATGCACAAGGCACTCCGGTGATCTCAAGTCTAAGGATCACAGGCACCACCATTCATTAGAGGATTTGTTTCATAGACACTAGGGTTACCATCGATATGGAATCCTCTGGTGGTCAGTCTAGTGAACTTGCCTACAGCAAGCACCCATGTGTTGCACCAGGTTGTCACCAAACAACTTTGACAAGTGAGATCAGTCACTACCTTTCGATAGGGTCGTTCAACACTATGATAGCCTTACCATATTATCTATGCCCTTACTTTAGAATAATATTGGGGCTTTAGATGTTTTTGGAATGGCCATCATATGTGCTCATAGGGTTCTCACTATCAAGATTTGAAACACTTGATACCCTCATCACGGTTCTACCATTCTAAGGACATATCAATATATACAATGATGATTTACGCGATATAGAATAAAATGCCATTTATTGATCAATGAACATTATTACAAAGAGTCAATTCTACAATAATTAATTGGCTTTAGGGCATATACTCTAACACCCACTAAAAAAATTTAATCCAACGAAAATTTTTAGATCCTATTTAAGGGAGTGTAGGACTCGAATAAAATAGTGGGAGCTAATTTGATTACGCATTAAAAGGTTTAAAAGATTACAAGACACTAATAAAATTATTTTTCTTTGCAGTTTCATCTTTGTGATATATAATCGAAAAATGGCCAACAATGTTCTCCTAAGGATAATGGATAATAACATGTTAACCGGACCCAACCTTAAGGATTGGCTAAGAAATCTTAGAATTGTTCTAGATTTTGAAAGAATTGCTTATGTCCTGGAAGCACCTCTTCCACTTGATATTGAACCGGATGCTCTACAAGCTGAGCTTGATGCTTTTGAAAAGTGGAGAGAGGATAGTATGAGGGCTAGAAATTACATGCTAACCTCAATGAATAGAGAACTTCAAACTAAGCATGAAAAGGTTTCGAATGCTTATGATATCCTCACAACTCTACAAGAGTTGTACAGCGAAAATCCAAGAGTGGTTGAGTATGAGTTATGTGCATCCTTCTTTAGCATGAAGTTAAGGGAAGGGGTACCTCCAGATGATCAAACTCTTAAGATGATCAATGGATTAGGTCGACTGGATGGATATGGGGTGGTCATGCTAGACCGCCTCAAAGTGAATTTGATTCTACAATCCCTTCCTCAAAGTTATAAACCGTTTATAACTAACTACAATCTCAATAGGATTGAGCGAAACCTCTCTGAATTGCTAAATGAACTTAAAGAATTTCACAAGTAGAATGTGAAAGGGAAAGGACATAAGGATGCCTTTGCCGCCTCAACCAGCAGGGCCAATAAAAGGCCCAAAAAGCAACCAAAGAGAGGTCCAAAAGTTGGACCCAAGAATAAGAGCTTCGAGAAGCCAGCGGCGAAGGTAGAGAAGGCCAATGCAAAGGGAAAATGTTTCCACTGTGGAGAAGACAGACACTGGAAGAGGAACTATCCTCAATACTTAAATAGTCTGAGGAAAGGCAAAGGAAAACCAGGTATGAACCAATGTCTTATGATTGAATATGAATTAAATATTAATTCAGATAGTCATTCCTAGATATTAGATTCAACAGCAACATCTCATGTTTTTATGTCTTTGTAGGTACTTCAGAATAGTTCTGAGGTGACAAAGGGCGAGATCATTTTGAGGATGGCAAATGGGGCATGAGTTGTAGCCGAGGCCATGGGAACTTGCCCACTAAGACTACCTTCAGGGCATGTTTTGAATTTATTTAAAGTATTGTACTTTGAAAAAGCCACTAGAAACATCATTTCTATTTCGGCTTTGTGTAAAGTAGGTTACTATGTAATGTTTAATGGAAATGAATGTTCAATACATTTTGGAAATGTTTTAGTTGGCAAAGCTATGAATACATATGGTTTGTATGTCTTAGAACTAAATGACAATGCTTCAATCAATATCATTTCTAATAAAAGAATCTCGATCTGAATCAAATCCTAAAATTCTATGGCATCATAGATTGGGTCATATAGGAGAGAAAAGATTAGTACAACTTAGAGAAAGTGGGATCCTAAACTCATTGGGTTCTGAACCCTATCCAATCTGTGAATCATGTCTCCAAAGAAAGATGACTAAGTCTCTTTTTAAGAGTAAAGGAGAGCGAGCTAAAGAACTATTAGAACATATACATACAGATGTGTGTGGACCATTCAATACTTTAGCCAGGGGAGGATTTGAATACTTCATTACCTTTACAGATGATATGTCACGATATGGGTATTTGTATTTGATGAAATACAAATCTGAATCTTTTGAAAAATTCAGAGAATTCAAGAATGAAGTAGAAAATCAAACGGGAATGAGTATTAAAATACTACAATCAGATCATGGGGGTGAATACTTCAGTACAGAGTTTTAAGAGTTCTTAAAAGAAAATGGGATCATCTCACAATTGACTCCTCATTATACACCCCAGCTTAATAGAGTGTCTGAAAGAAGAAATCGTACCTAATTGGATATGGTACGATCAATGGTGAGTTTTACAGACTTGCCAATGTCTCTATGGGGATATGCTCTCCAGACCGTTGTGCACACCCTTAATAGGGTCCCGTCTAAAACTATCCAGAAAGCAACGTATGAGATATGGTATGGAAAACGTCCAAGTCTGACTTATATGAAGATTTGGGGATGTCCATCTTATGTTAAATTGGTTAAATCTGATAAGCTGGATGTTAAATCTGAGAAGAGTCGGTTCATTGGATATCCTAAAGATAGTTTAAGATATTACTTTTACTTCCCAGGTGATCAAAGAGTTTGGATCAGTAGAAATGCACGCTTCCTCGAGAACAAGTTCTTGGAGGAAGGCGGTTTTGGAAGAAATATTGAACTCAAGTAAGAGTTCGAAGAGCCAAGAACCGAGATTGCTGAAGATAGAACGTCCACTCAGCGAAACTCAGTGTCAGATACTATGGTTCTAGTACGAAAGTCTTCTAGAATATCAAAACCTTTAGAGAGATATGGGTTCCTACATGAGTAAGGATTTTGAATCTTGCTTAGTAGGAGTAGATGATCATGGTGATGATCCTAGAAGCTACGAAGAAGCAATACTGGATAGTGATTCAGGAAAATGGCTGGAAGCGATGGATTCTAAGATAGAATCAATGCATGTCAATCAAGTGTAGTCACTTGTGGATCCACCAGAAGGAATAGTTCCTATAGGTTGGAAATGGGTCTACAAGAGAAAAGTTGGCAAGGATGGGGAGGTAGAGACCTTCAAAGCTTGACTGGTGGCGAAAGGTTATACTCAGAAACAAGGATTGGATTATGAGGAAACCTTCTCGCCTGTAGCTATGATTAAATCCATCCGTATAATGCTAGCCATCACAACATACCATGATTATGAAATTTAGCAGATGGATGTCAAAACAACTTTCCTCAATGGGTTTATTGAGGAAAACATCTATATGGAACAACTGATGGGTTTTGTATCCTCTGCTGAAAGGCATAAGGTATGAAAATTGCATCGATCTATTTATGGATTGAAGCAAGCTTCAAGAAGCTGGAACATTCAATTTGACGACATAATCAAATAATTTGGTTTGGTCAAGAATCCGGATGAGCCCTGTGTATAAAAATGGGTTAAAGATCATGCCATCACGTTTCTCATATTATATGTAGATGGCATACTTTTGATGGGAAATGATATAGGCATGATAATAGAGGTTAAGGTTTGGTTGTCCAAAACCTTCTCGATGAAAGACTTAGGAGAAGTGACCTATGTTATTGGAATTCGTGTCTATAGAGATAGAACAAAAAAGGTAATTGGATTATCCCAAAAATTGTACATAGAAAAAATGTTAAAAAGATTAGCATGGAGAACTCTGAGAGAGGTCTCTTGCCTTTCACTCATGGTCTTCATCTTTCCAAGGAGATGGGTCCAAAGACCGATGAAGAGCAGCAGTGGATGCGTAATATGCCTTATGCATCTGTCGTAGGCAGCTTAATATACGTAGTACTATGTACAAGACCTGATATAGCTTATGCCGTAAGTGTTACGAGCAGATATCAGTCAAATCTAGGGGAGAAACATTGGTCGGTTGTAAAATCGATCCTTAAGTACTTGAGAAGAACTAAGGATCTAGTTCTGAGTTATGGATGTTCAGAGTTAAACATTCAAGGATACTCAGATTCTGATTTCCAATCAAATATTGATGATAGAAAGTGTACGTCAGGGTACATTTTTATATGTAATGGAGGTGCTGTTAGTTGGAAAAGTTCCAAACAGACAACCATAGTTGACTCCACTACAGAAGCTGAATACATTGCTGCTTCAGAAGCAGCGAAGGAGGCTGTTTGGATGAGAAAGTTTGTAATGGAACTTGGTGTGGTTTCAAACATGGCTTACCCGATAAGCATGTTCTGTGGCAATATTGGAGCTATTGCACAGGCAAAGGAACCAAAGGCACACCAAAAATCCAAACACATTCAGCGTAAGTATCACACTTTGGGAGAATTCGTTGGAGTTGGAGAGATTATAATTCTAAAGACACCTTCAGTAGAAAATGTAGTTGATCCACTAACTAAGGTGATGACACTGAAGCAATTGGACCATCATCTTGAGAAGATGGGTATGAGATACAACATCGAATGACTTTAGTGCAAGTGGGAGTTTGTTAGTGTATATTAGTGTATGCCCTAGAAACCATTCGTGTTGTCGGTTTCAGAGCATTTTATGTTGCATCTATATATCATAAATAATAGAAGAAAGAGTTCTTCAATTCATATATGTAAATTGCTTCCTTTATTCAGTCATGCATTTAAAATAAAGTATGTATCTGAATAGTCCAGATGATTCATTTAATTGGTAAATGAATTATCGAAAAGGGTTCCCTACGGAAGCAATATAATTTGGGCAACTATATTGCATAGTAGGCATATTGGATGCTTCCGAAAGATATCATGAGCTGATGTAAGTACAGATGACGATGATAGTCATGTCACTGGGGCATTGGTATGGATTAGCAATTAGTGAACTGTTTTTCGAAAGTGATTGAATAACGACAAATCATTTGGAAAAACATGTAGTCAATGATTTATCGTTTGGTTATATCAGTGCATGATGTAGTTCTTTGACCTGAGACATTATGGTTGGATTCGATAAGGATGCGATGGTTCATACGGTGTATAAGTACGAGACTAGTCATGTTTTGTATGATAAAGCCTATTTGGTCATGCTTTGTTCATATGCGGAAACGAACGATGGTCAAGAAGGGATCCATTGACTCAGAAATATAGGATTAGGAGTACTGCTGACTCCATCTGGATTCGAGTTCCTGGTCAAACGTCGATAAATGTCGGAAATCAAAATCTTTGGCCAGAGTCTATTATTAGTCATACGAAAGCAAGTTTGTGATGATGAGTTTCGAACATATTGATCGATGATTCGATAGAAGATCGAGTTTAGGATTTTGACGTTCCATGAATCCATGCTCGATCAGGATATATCAATGGAGGGACTTTACCTACATGGTACATATGATCTAAAATGGGTTCGATGAAGTATTTCTTCATTGTGGTTTAGGGACAATGGCACATTGCTAGATGTTTACCATAGTTGTTGGGCCTCCGGACAGATTTTTGAATTCATCCAGAACCGGCTCACGGCTAATCCATGGTGGACCTACATGGTCACACCAATAGCCTTGAGAAGTTAGAGAAGGATGAGAGAGAGAAATGATTATCCGAAGAGGGCTAACACCTTCTGAGGGTAATGATGGGATTTCTACGGTAATAGTTACATAGAAAATTGTTTGTGACATTTTAAGGGTTAAAATGGTCAAGTAATAATTAATTATATTTAATTATTATATCTTAAAATGTTAAGATAAATGAGATGAACTAAAATAACCTTTTAATAGTTAAAGGGCAAAAGGGTAAACTAATGGGTTGTTGATGTACTCTAGTTTAGTTTACATGGACCCTTGAATAATATTGATTATTCAAAGGGTGACATAATAAATACTTGGGCTCCCTTTTAAAATAAGATTTTATTGGGGCTTGAAAGTGAAAAACAAATAATTGCAAAATTGTCCAAGTATAGATAAATGCAAATGGTTCCTATTTTAGATCATTATTCACTTTGTTCACTCAAAAAGCAAACTAAAAGCTCTCTCCCTAGCCACAGCCACTCTCTAACTCTCTCAAGGTGGTGTTAAAGCACGGAGGTTCTCATCATTTTGAGTCTTGTCTTCATCAACTGTAACGCCCCACTTGAGGTACGTATTTAAGATTTGTTGTATTACTTAAATGTTCATTGAGTCAGTTTCAATTGAGTTGTATGTTGAGTTGGTTGAGTGTTTCCCTTGAGATTGGTTAAGACTTAAGGGTTCTTGGAAATACAGTCTTCGCCGGGGCGACGTTGACATTGCAATTGCGATGTTAGTTCTGTCAGTTTTCGTCGGGGCGACGGAATTACTTCGCCGCCGTGACGGGACGGCAGAAAAGTTTTCTTGAGATTTCTAGAGAATTCTCCATAGGGGAAAAATGACCATTCTACCCCTAATTAGCAGGAAAAGTGGGGAGCAAAATGTAAAGGAAATTTCATGGAGAATAGGTTAGTGTAAGGGTGTGAATGTAATGAATCAAAGGATATAGATGGAATGTTTAAGAAAGAAAAGGGCAAAATGGGAAAGGAAGGTTATAATATGAGTTAAAAAGGGTTAAGTGACATAAACCCTTCATTTTCATTCAATTCCACTGCCATACCCATTCTCTAAATTCTCTCAATTTTTCTTCAATTTTCCCAAGATTTCTAAGGAGTTTAAGAGAGCTTTTGGGTAATTTTAGTAGAAATTTCATCTCAAGCATCCTAAGGTAAGGATTCTTGCTTTAGATGTGAGTTTTGCTTATGGTTATATTGAAGTCTTATATTGTTATTATTGTTCTTGTTGTTGTTTTAAGTTGGAGAGAGAAGACAAGACAACAAGGGGAAGGAAAAGTGGTAGAGAAGTCACTTTTTCACAAAGTAAGTAAATCCAACCGAGTTGAGATTTGAATAAGCTTTTGAGTAGAAATTGAGTAGTGATGTATGCATGTATAAGTATGTAGTATGCTTGATGAGGAATTTAGTTGAGATAAGTAGCTATTTTGTGGTTGTTGGATACACTTCATGTATGAGAAGTGTTTTAGTGAGTATGGAGAAGTGGAGATTTAGATGAAGTTTTGGGAGATGTTGTGTAAACCTATTTGGAAGTGTTTTCTTTGATAGGAATTTAGAGTGTATGAGAGAGTTTTCTCCCATATTGGGAATGGTCAAGAGAAAAGGAGAGTTATTGTTACAATAGAGTTTTATATGCACATGAGTTGTATGATAAAATGCTTGAGTAAGGCATGAGTAACAGTACAGAACCTTAATTATTGCTATATGGCATAATTGCATTTCATGAGTGCATTAATGAGCATGAGTCATCCATATGCATTAAGTGCATTAGAGAAAGAGAGTAGAGAAATAGTAGAGAATTTGAGTATAAGCTACTTTAAGAGTAAAGAGAAAGAGAGAATAAGCACTAGAGAACAAAGAGAAAGTAGTGCTAAATGAAAGGTTTGAGTAGGTTGTGCGATGGGGAACCTGTGAGTAATGGGTAGAGTATTCCCGCATGTACGCCGCATTGAGAGAGCAGCATGAGTATGAGAGAGAGAAGTGGTGTAGCCCCGTGAGGGTGCATGCGGATGAGGGCTATACCCGAGCGTACCCGAGAGAGAGATTTTATATACTCACATGGCCAAGGGTTCTGAATCCATGCATAACCGAGTCCGATCGGCTAGAATGAGGAGAAGTCACGTAGAGCCGGAGCAAGTCCTGGCTGTGCCTCCGGTAAGATGAGGTCGTGACTACTAAAGAGAGTTAGTAGAAAAGAGTTATGAGAAAGATAAAACAGAGAGAAATATAAGAGGGAGAGAGAGAGAGAGAGAGAGAGAGAGTAAACGAGAATTATAAGGAAAGAATTAGAGTGGGAGAGTTACGAGGATAGATGAGTAGAGGATTTGCTTACTGAGCATTAGTTGTGCTCACCCCGTTGTTTTCCATGTTTTTGCAGCATCTAGGTGAGGACACAGTCGGATAGGTATCGACAAGCGAAGGGAAATGGCTACACTGTCCACCTTGTTTTGATCCTTTGTACATGATGCAACTTTTTGTAAAAGAATGTATATGTTTAATAAAAGAAAAATTTGGGCCCAACCTTTTTATGCTATGTTATATGTATTTTATTATGTACATGTTTTATGAATATTTGAGTAGAAAGCGGCTATTACATTTTTGGTATCAGAGCAGAGATTTTGGGATTTGACAGTGTACCATTCTCGTTGCTACGATGTCCGAGAGCCGACTGTGTAGGTTAATTCTTTCCTTACGTTAAGTTTTCTCTTGAATTGATCAAGTGTGATCATTTTGTAGATGAGACGTAGTAACCAGAAGAAGGGTAAGAGTGTGATGAATGAGGGAAAACCCTCTAACCCACCAGAACCAACTCCCCCTACTCTTGATGAGATGATGATCTAAAACGTAGTACAGCATGTGTTAGCTGAGAGTCAAGGGAGAGTTGTACCGGAAAGAACTGAGACCCCTAGAAGAGGACCGATCGCAAGACAAGAGAGAGAAAGGTCGGTACCTCAAACAGTATAGAGTCGGGTTGATCCGATTCAGGGGCTTGCAAGCCAGCAACACCAGCCGCCAGAGTTTAGGGGTACTAGAGACCCGTTAGAAGTAGAAGAGTAGTTTAAGTCTGTAGAGCGGACGGTGGCTTTGTTTCTCATGAATGATAGAGAGCGGATCATATATGCTAGTTTCTTATTTTGGGGAGATGCCCGAATTTGGTGGGAATTAATGGAGGAGACTCATGATATGGCCTCAATGACATGGGAAGAATTCAGAAGATTGTTTGAGGCTGAGTATCGAACAGAAGATCGAGTACATGAGAAATTCCAAGAGTTTATTCATCTGAAGCAGGGGACTAGTACTATGAAAGAATATTCAGTAAGATTCAACTCCCATGCTCGTTTTGCACCTAGGATAGTGTATACATCGCAGTTAAGGAGAGATAAGTTTGTGCAAGGGTTGAGATTGGATATTGCCCGAGATGTTATGACAGGAGCCGAGCCCCCTCATACTTACAATGAAGCTCTAGTAAGGGCTTTAAGGGCAGAGATCTATGTAAACAAATATCTTGCAGAAGGGTTACCTCCAGCGATACCTAGTGAACCATCTACTACTTTACAGAGGGAGAGAGTAGATGTCATAAGGAATAGAGATGTAAGGGCCAAGAAGAAATTTCAACCCAAGAGGAATAGGAGAGACTGGCAGAACAAGCGGCCCATGACAGAAGGTTTTCCCCCTTGTGCTAAATGCGGGAGGAACCATATAGGAGAGTGTTTGAGGGATAGAAATGTATGTTATAGGTGCCGAGAACCAGGGCATCTGATAAGGGATTGTAAAGTTCCCCTTCCACCAGTTCCTCTTCCACCTGTAGCTCAGACTTAGAGGTACCAATTCCGAGCGTTTACAGTGGCACAGGGTGAAGCTGAGGCCAGTCCGTCAGTTGTAAATGGTCAGTTGTTATTCCACGTTGTTTCCTTATATGCTTTAATTGATTCTGGGGCTACCCATTCTTTTATTTCTCATGGGATGATAGAGAGATTAGGTTTGAAACCTATTAGAGTGAGTCAACCTATTAAGATAGAGTTACCTGATGGGGTGAGTGTGTTGACTCAGGAGATGTTATTAGGAGAATCTGTAGTGATCCATGGAAAAGAGTTAGCAGTTGATTTAATAGTCTTTGATATGCCTGACTTTGATGCGATATTAGGCTCCTAGGGAGATATGGAGTAGAAATTGATTGTCGGAAGAAGAAAGCGAGATTTAACCTCGATAGTGGAGATAAGTTTAGTTTTGGAGAGGGCCATCAGTTGAGTATGTTGATTAGCAGTGTAAAGGCTAGAAAGATGTTAAGAAAGAGGTGTTCCGGATATATTGCCCATGTAGTGCAGGGTGGTGATGTTCCACAGCCAAAAATTCAGAGGGTGCCGATAGTTCGAGAATTTTTAGATGTGTTTCCGGAAGACTTACCAGGTTTGCCACCGGAAAGAGAGGTTGAGTTTAGTATTGAATTAGCACCAGGAACAACACCAATATCTAAAGCCCCTTACTGAATGGCCTCGCCAGAGCTTCAGGAATTAAAAAAGCAACTCCAAGAGCTTTTAGATAAAGGTTTTATCCGACCGAGTCATTCTCCCTAGGGAGCTCCAATTCTATTTGTTAAGAAGAAGGACGGGTCACTACGGATGTGTATTGATTACAGAGAGCTGAATAAGGTGACAGTGAAGAATAAGGAAATTTCATGGAGAATAGGTTAGTGTAAGGGTGTGAATGTAATGAATCAAAGGATATAGATGGAATGTCCAAGAAAGAACAAGGGAAAAATGGGAAAGGAAGGTTATAATATGAGTTAAAAAGGGTTAAGTGACATAAACCCTTCATTTTCATTCAATTCCACTGCCATACGCATTCTCTAAATTCTCTCAATTTTCCTTCAATTTTCCCAAGATTTCTAAGGAGTTTAAGAGAGCTTTTGGGTAATTTTATTAGAAATTTCATCTCAAGCATCCTAAGGTAAGGATTCTTGCTTTAGATGTGAGTTTTGCTTATGGTTATATTGAAGTCTTATATTGTTATTATTGTTCTTGTTGTTGTTTTAAGTTGAAGAGAGAAGACAAGACAACAAGGGGAAGGAAAAGTGGTAGAGAAGTCACTTTTTCACAAAGTAAGTAAATCCAACCAAGTTGAGATTTGAATAAGCTTTTGAGTAGAAATTGAGTAGAGATGTATGCATGTATAAGTATGTAGTATGCTTGATGAGGAATTTAGTTGAGATAAGTAGCTATTTTGTGGTTGTTGGATACACTTCATGTATGAGAAGTGTTTTAGTGAGTATGGAGAAGTGGAGATTTAGATGAAGTTTTGGGAGATGTTGTGTAAACCTATTTGGAAGTGTTTTCTTTGACAGGAATTTAGAGTGCATGAGAGAGTTTTCTCCCATATTAGGAATGTTCAAGAGAAGAGGAGAGTTATTGTTACAATAAAGTTTTATATGCACATGAGTTGTATGAAACCCAAAGCAAAGGAGTAGGTACAATGCTTTTTCCATGCTTTGTTTGAAAACGTTTTTTGAATCCAACCTTTCATGCTTTCATTCTTCATTTCCGCCACTCTTCATGCATGTTGTACTTTCATTCTGTTCAAGCAGAAAGAGATCCCAACCTCTCCCTTAGATCCACGCTTCTGCATTAACTATAGTTAATCCTCTCTCGGCACTAAAACCTTTGTCTTTTCTTTTAATTGCGCCTTCGTAATGCTACCTAGCCTTCTTATTCACAAATTATTGTCGACTTGTTTTCCTTTACCCTTGGCAGCTGTTTTGAGTAGCATTTCGGCTTTCAATAATGTTCACTCAAATCTACCACTAAAATTCAGTAATCAACTCCCAAATCAAACACTAATGCACACTTCTCACAACCTAATAATTGAATCTTAATTCACCCTTTAACAATTCAAAATTCACATTCAAACCCCAAAATTTCTAATCTTCCAAATGCACTCAAGCAACTTCAATATCATAAACCCAACTTCCTCAACACAAAACAAATCAAAATCAACACTTCCCAAATCAAAATCAGTCCACAATTCGCATCAAAATCCACAACTCAAGAAATTCAATCAGTGTCTCAAACTTAAAGCATTAAAAACCAAAATTGATCTAACTTAAGGCTAGAGAACTCGAAATCTTACCACACCCACAAGAATTCACCTTCAATTTCACCAATTTCTGCCCAACTCACAAGATCCCCAAATTTTGGAAAACCTAGGGTTTCCAAAATTTCTTCAATACTTTGCAAAATCCTTGAAAAAGTTAGGTGATTTAGTGTTTATGAGGCTTAAAGAGTGGAGTAATAGGAAGAAAATTCACTGGAAACATTCTGGATTGAAGGTGGAAGTGTTTGGTTCTTGGAAGTTTTTGGAAGCTTTTGTGAAAAATGAAGAGCCAGCGCGAGTTTATATAAAAGGCAGTTTTCGCTGCGGCGAAGAATAAATTTTGTCACGGCGAAATCTGGAAAATTCCAATACTTGCCACATTTTGATCATTCACCTGAAACACCAAAAGACAAATGAAATTAAACTATTTCCTAAGTAATAAAACATATAAACAAATTAAAAACAACTAAAAATGAGAACACTTGGGTTGCCTCCCAAGAAGCGCTTGTTTATAGTTGGAAGCTTGACTTTCTCAACTCCTCATTCCAAAATGTCGAGTTTGATGGGTAGTGACTTGCAACTCAATGCCCCATCAATGTATGACTTCAATCGCTGCCCATTAACCTTAAATGTCCCATTTTCTTCATGTGAAATCTCCACAACCCCGTATGGGTAGACTTTTGTAACTATGAAGGGTCCGGACCATCTAGACTTAAAGTTTTCCAAGAAAGAGCCTAAGTCTAGAATTGTACAGCAAGACTTTCTGACTCACTTCAAAGTTTTTCTTTGTGATATGCTTGCCATGCCACATCTTGGTCTTTTCTTTGTAAATACAGGCATTCTCATAAGCTTCATGACGAAACTCATCAAGTTCATTCAATTTCAGCATCCTTTCCTCCCTAGTAGCTTGTAAATCCATGTTTAGCTGCTTGACTGCCCAATATGACTTATGCTCAAGTTCCACTAGCAAGTGACTTGCCTTCCCATATACCAATCGGAACAGAGACATACTAATTGGAGTCTTGAATGTAGTGCGGTATGCCCATAACGCATCATCTAACTTCCGTGACTAGTCCTTCCTGGATGTATTAACTGTCTTCTCTAAAATTCTTTTCAACTCTCTGTCTGACAGTTCTACTTGCCCATTGGTCTGAGAATGGTATGGTGTAGCCACTCTATGTTTCACTCCGTATTTTCCTAGGAGCGCATCAAATTGCCTATTGACAAAAATGAGATCCCCCATCACTGATGATTGCCCGTGGTACTCCAAATCTTAAGAAAATGTTCTTCCTCACAAAGTTAACCACCACTTTGGCATCATTGGATGGTAATGCAACTGCTTCCACCCATTTCGACACATAGTCAATAGCCACCAAGATATACACATTTCCATATGAATTCAGGAAAGGGCCCATGAAGTCAATCCCCCACACATCAAAAAGTTCAACAACTAGAATATTACTCAACGACATCTCATCTCTCCTTGAAATATTTCCATTCCGTTGACATTGGTCACATTCCTGAACCACCCGGAAAGCATCTTTGAATAGATTTGGCCAATAGAATCCATATTGAAGGACCTTGGTTGCTATTCTAGTCCCTCCAAAGTGACCACCAACTTCCTTCTCATGGCAATGCCGTAAAATACTCTCAATCTCCTCTTCTGGGATACACCTACGTATCATCTGATCTACACAGTATTTATACAGAAATGGTTTTTCCCTAGAAATAGAACTTTGAGTCAGAGAAAAATTTCCTCTTCTACTGGAAAGTCATTCCATTTGGGAGCACTCTCGATGATAAGTAACTTGCAAAATCTGCATACCAAGGTGTTTATTCAACTCTCATCAGTTTCTCATCCGGGAATGTCTCCTTGATTTGAGTTTCCTCTTCACTTCCCTGGTTTTGTTGTTCAATCCTTGATAGATGATCTACCACCACATTTTTTGACCCTTTTTTGACCCTTTTTTGTCTCGAATTTCTAATTCGAACTCTTGCAGTAGTAGGATCCATCTAAGCAGTCTGGGTTTTGCTTATTGTTTTGCCAGTAGGTGCTTGAGTGTTGAATGGTCTGTAGACAACCACCTTAGCACCTAGCAAATAAGACGAAATTTGTGAAATGCAAAAATGATAGCTAAAAGCTCTTTTTCAGTAGTAGTGTAATTCAAATGTGCATCGGTTAATGTCCTGCTAGCATATTGCATTACATGCAAAACCTTATTCTGTCACTTTCCTAAAACCACTCTTAATGCAACATCACTAGCATCACACATCAATTCAAATAGGAGTTCCTAATTGGGAACTACAATAATGGTTGCAGACACTAATAATTTCTTAAGAGTTTGAAACTCATGCATGCATTCATCATTAAAATCAAAAGAAGCATCTTTTATCAACAAATTGAAAAGAGGTTTAGAGATTTTAGAGAAATCCTTTATAAATCTTTTATAGAAACCCACATGCCCTAGGAAACTCTGGACTGCTTTAACATTTGTTGGTGGTGGTAGCTTCTTAATCACTTCCGTTTTTGCTTGATCCACTTCAATGCCATCCTTTGAAATTTGGTGACCGAGTACTATTCCTTCCTAAACCATGAAATGACATTTCTCGCAATTGAGCACCAAATTTGCATCCTGACATTGCTGTAAAACAAATGAAAGGTTAGACAGGCAATTATCAAAAGAAGAACCCGAAATAGAGAAGTCATCCATGAAGACTTCTATGAACCGCTCCACCATCTCACCAAAAATTGACATCATGCATTGCTGAAATGTGGCCAGTGCATTGGACAACCCAAAAGGCATCCTTCTGTAAGCAAAGGTACCATAAGGACAAGTGAATGTCATCTTCTCTTAATATTCAGGAGCAATGGCAATCTGATTATAACCTGAAAAGTCATACAGGAAACAATAATAAGCATGCCCCGCTAGTCTTTCCAACATTTGATCGATGAAAGGAAGTGGAAAGTGATCCTTTCTTGTTGCTTCATTCAACTTTATGTAGTCGATGTGCACCCTCCAACTCGTGACTGTCCTAGTTGGTATCAATTCATTGCTTTTGTTCTTTATTATCGTGATACCTTCTTTCTTTGGAACCACTTGCACCGGGCTCACCCAAGGACTGTCTGAAATATGGTAGATGATACCCGCATCTAAGAGCTTCACCACTTCCTTTCTCACCACTTCCTTTATAGAAGGATTCAATCTCCATTGTGGTTGCACTCTAGGCTTGAAATTATCTTCCATGAGTATCTTATGCATACAAAGAGAAGAAGAAATGCCCTTAATGTCGGAAATGGTCCATCCAATGGCTGATATATGCTCTCGTAATACTCGAACCAATCTCTCTTCCTCCACTTTACTCAGCTTTGCCCTGATGATCACCGGAAAGCTTTCTGATTCACCAAGATACACATATTTAAGGTGAGATGGAAAAAGCTTCAGTTCAAGCTTAGGAGGTTCCTCTGTTTTTGCCTTTTCCTTCTCTTTTTCTATGTTAAACTCTTCAAATTCTGGATCTTGGGTTGTTTCTATCAGTTAGAGTGCTTCCAGCAACCTAGCACACTCATTCTTCCTTGGCTCTTCCATATCAGTTGTTTTGGATTGGGCAATGCAAGCTTCTAAAGGTAGATGAGGGGTGTTCTCTTTGATGGTATCTGCTACAATTCTATCCACCAAATCCACACTAAAACATGAATCTGATTCTGAATCTAATGGAAATTTCATTGCTTCGAATACATTAAATGTCACTGTTTCATCTTGGACCCTTAGGATCAAATTTTCTCCTTGTACATCAATTAAGGCTCTCCCGGTAGCAAGAAATGGTCATCCCAAAATGAGAGGAATTTCCTTGTCTTCTTCCATATCCAACACAACAAAGTTTGTCGGAAAAATGACTTTATCCACCTTAACTAGCAAATCTTCAACAATGCCCCGTGGATGCTTAATGGATCGATTTGCAAGCTGCAACGATACAGTTGTAAGTTTCACTTCACCAATCCCTAATCTCCTGAAAACAGAAAAAGGCATTAGATTAATACTTGCACCCAGATCACACAAAACTTTATCAAATGCAATATTTCTGATAACACAAGGGATAGTAAAACTCCTTGGATCCTTGAGTTTTGGAGGTAGCTTCTTCTGTAGAATGGCATTGCACTCATATGTAAGCATCACTTTTCCTCCTTTTCCAACTTTCTCTTGTTTGCTAGAATGTCCTTGAGGAACTTAGCGTAGCTCGGCATCTGTAAAAGGAATGTTAATATGCAGTTTTTTAAATACCTAAAGGAATTTCGTGAACTGCTTATCCTAATTTTTCTTTCTGAGCCTCTGAGGAAAAGACATAGGAGGGGTGTGATGTGCCAACTTTGGTGGTATCTTAGGAAATGGTACTTTTTCCTTCTTCTGTTTTGGCATCTTTGGCATCTTGAATTCTTCTTCTCGGAGATTCTTTGGCTCTTCCTCAATAATGATTTCTTTTTCGACTTCTTCATTAGAATCTTCTTTTTCTTTTGGTGGACTGTCTTCTTTCCCTCTTTGATGAACCTCTTCCAAGACTGTTCCACTCCGTAAAGTTATTGCATTTGCCTGTTCACATGGATTTGTCACTGCATTACTTGGTAGGGGAACCTTAAGGTCGCTCATTCAGCTTTTCAACTATTTGACCTACCTTTACTTCTAAGTTTCGAATGGACGCCCCTTGGTTTCTAAAATTTGCCCGCGTCTCAGTCATAAAACCTGTGGTTTCTTTGCATGAACTTTTCGAACATATCTTCCAACTTCAAAACTCTTTGATCCCCTGGTTGATTATTCATCCCCACTTGATTGTTTGGCATTGTTCTTTGATTCCATTAGTTATTCTGATGATTCTAATTGTTCTGATCATTTTGATTGCCCCAATACAAGTTTGGATGATTTCTCCAACCAGGATTGTACGTGTTGGAGAAAGGATTGTTCTATTGTCTATGATTCCCAGCCAAATAATTGACTTGTTCTAATGATGAAGATGCTGAAGCAAAAGTGTTTCCTACTTGGTATTCAATGTTCGCATGGTTACCTGCACAAAAATCACATGTTACTTGAGGTGTTTGAATTGAATTTACTTGCATACTTCCTAATTGTTTCTGAAGTGCTGTCAGTTGGGCTGAAATGGTTATATAAGCATCAACTTCATGAATACCCATAGAATTCTTTGGATAAATTTTTTCATTGGGTCTCTGATAGTTATTACTTGCCAGGACTCCAAGTAACTCATATGCTTCTTTAGGTGTCCTGTTTTGCAATGCTCCTCTATTTGCTGCATCCACCATTGTCTGCACATTTGTTAGCAACCTATTATAGAAAGTTTGGACTTGCATCCAAACAGGCAAACCATGGTGTGGACACTTTCTCAATAGTTCTTATATCTCTCCCATGCTTCATAAAGTGATTCATTTTCTTCCTAGAGAAATGATGTGATATCATTTCTCATCTTTGTAGATTTTGCTAGAGGGAAGTATTTAGTCAGGAACTTTTGAGCCAATTCATTCTAGGTTGTGATTGTTCCTACTGTTAATGCCATTAACCATCCCTTTGCTTTGTCCCTTAATGAAAAAGGAAATAATCTTAATTTGATGGTGTTGTCTGACACTCAATTTGAGCCAATTCATTTTAGGTTTCTTGTAGTGCATGTGGAGATCATGGCAGAAGTACATAAAACGTTGATGGATTATGCCATGCCAATGGTGCAAGAATGAAATTATGGTATTATAAGGCCACCTGTTGCAGTGAACTTTGAGATTAAGCCGACAATAATTCAAGTTATCCAACAGTCAGTCCAATTTGGTGGAAATTCATATGAGGATCCAATTTTGTATATCGCTAGCTTTCTAGAGATATGTGACACATTCAAGGTTAATGGAATGACTGATGATACAATTGGGCTAAGATTGTTCTCATTTTCACTGAGAGATAAGGCAAAAGGTTGGCTCATGTCACACCCAGCTGGGACAATCACCACATGGGACGGATTGGCTTAGAAGTTTCTTGCAAAATACTTCCCACTAGAGAAGACAGCAAAAATGAGAAACAACATTATCTCTTTCATGCAAGGCAATGACGCCAAAAACTTGATGCTTTGTTTTGACAAACATGCAATGTGTAGCAAGTGCACTAGTCACAACAAGTAATAGAATGATGAGTAGAGTATCATTCCCATGAGGATTGCATGCCAAGTACTAATTTTCCTAATTTGTATCAAGTTGGAGCAGTGAAAAATAGTTGGATTTGCGGGAGACAATTAAGCTAAAATTAAAATAAAACTCACAACGTAATTTAAAATCTAAATAATGAAAACAATATCAATTCAAGAAAAACATCAATTAAGACAAAACGGTTAGGGTTTTGACTTCACTAGGATTTTATGAATTAACTTACGATTTCTGTTACTTCTATACTCGCATGCAAGGATTATAAATCGGACACATTAAAATGTAAAACATATCTTCTCAGGCTACGTTTTCCTACTTATCCCTGTTAAGCTTCTGCACCCAACAAAATGAAGGTTAATAGTTCCAAGTCCGTTAAGCTAAATGGAATCCTAAATTGATTTCATGGATCTTCGAACCTATCTCTAGCGTTCAATCAATCAATGGTATTTACCCTAAGAGGCTAATACATGATTCACTTATCACCCATATTAGTCAAGCTTTGATTTGAAGCCAGCTGAAAAACGGATGCGCGCTAGTAGCGCGGCTCACTTCGCTTTTGTTGCGGAGCTCGCTGCTTTTCATTTTGTTAGAAGTAGGTGCTTGCCCTTAGTTGGTTGAGGGAAGAGGGCATTTCCATCATGAAGGATTCAATCCAGCCATAGGTTCCCCTAAAGAGTGAATCCTCCTACAAAGAACTAGAAAGATTAGTGGAAGATGCAATAAATCTTCTTCATCAATTAAAAATATCTCATCGAGTCAGAAAGCTTTGCTGTGAAGAATTAGCCTTTAGTGATAAGTCTCATCATGCTTAACAATTAATTTCCATAAGAACAAGATGTAACACCTACTGAAAACTAGTACAATGCATGCAATTTAACAATAGAAAATTGGGCCCAAAGCTTTCTTTTCATTACTAATCATGTGTCTTTTATACATAAAGAGTACTGTTTACAAAAATGTATTTTAAAAGACAAAACAGGGGAAACAGTGTAGCTATTCCTCATTGCTTGCCGACGCCCCTCCGACCGCATCATCACCTAGAACCTGCATCCACAAAGGAAAATAACGGGGTGAGCACAAAATAATGCTCAGTAAGTAAAACTCTCTATCTGTCTGTCCCCGTATGAATAACTTTTAATTCTTTCCTTACACTATTTCTGATTCTATTTCTGTTTCTAAAAACATCATGGCCTCATCTTACCGGAGGTACGACCGGATGGCGTTCACACAGCACCATCTCACTCTCTATGGCTATCGGGTGGAATTCACACAGTACCAACCCGTTCTTAGTGACTACCGAGTGAGGATCACAAAGCACCAACTTGGTTCCTCCTAACTATCGGGTGGAGGTCACCTAGCACCTACCCGTTCCTCATGGATTTTGGGTAATGATCACCAAGCATTTACCCGTCTCTAGTCACTATCGGGTGATGGTCACAAAGCATCAACCCGCTTCTACTAGCCGTTGGATGATGATCACAAAGCATCAACCCACTTATCTAATAATTAGTCGGATAGTGGTCACAAAGCATCTACCCATTTCTATTACTCATTGGGTGATGGTCACTAAGCATCGACCCATCTCTAAGGGCCATTCGGATGATGATCACAAAGCATCAATGATGGGAATACAAAATGTCATATTTAACCCCCTTAATGCTTAGTCTTTTATATGTATTTGTTTCCTAATTGTACTCATTATTACTTTATTTTGGTTTAGGAAGCAAATGGAGGTGTTAATTGAAAAAACGGAATTAATTAGGGGAATTCGGACGGCCCACAGCAACGCCGTATTCGGGCATAATTCTCTCATCCGAGCTCCGATTGAGATGATTCAAAATGCTATGGAACGATAAGAAAGAGATCTACAACTTTCATGTTTGAGTTTTTAGAGATACTGACTGAATCAAGGTTTTAATTGAGCTTGAAGTTGACACACCTGCATTACCGACGTCCTGGAGCGTTCTGACTTGTTATGCAAGTCAGTCTATTATTGCACGTTTTGAAGACATACATGCTGCAAGAAAATTACAGCTGGAAACACTACCTTCCTATTTTATTAGGACTCTATTTTATTTTATTTCCAATTAGAATTAAATTAGGATTAATGTTATTTTAGGATAGGAGAATATTTCTTTTAGGAGATTGAGTGGGATTCAAATACTAAAATCTGGATTTTTGCTAAAGGGATCAGATTAGGTTTTGAGGGACCACGCCTCTCTCTCTTCTCTTCTCTGAAAATTTTCTTTCACTCGAGTTTTTGTAATGGCCATGAGCGGCTAGAACTTTTGATAACTTGGTCGAAGTAAACGGAAGCCTCGGAATCGATAAACTGTGAGATCTAATATATTTTTCTTTGTGTTCAATTTTCATGTTTGAGTATTGGATGTTTTTCTATGCCTAATTCTATGATTGTTTCGTTTAATTACTAGGGAGGCCTACTAGTTTATTAATTGTCGCAATCTACTGCTAAGTTAGATATCAAATCCGTAATTGTTTGATCCCTCCAACTTGCGAAGCAATTAGGGTTAGTAATTTGCTGCGTCAGGAATTAATAACCTTACGAAGAATATTCAACTAAATTAAATACAACCGCTTGTGTTTGTGTTGTTTAGCTTCATCGATCTCTCTAATTCTTAAGGCTGCCACTAGATTAAATCTTGAGCGCTTGTCTAGGGTTGTTTAGTGGTAAGATTAATTAAGAGCGCTTGTTTCCTAATTAATTAAAATTAAGGAGAGATAGGAAAATAGTTCCAACGGTGAATATTCAATGTATGAATTGATTATTTTTGCATCAATGATCTGTTGTGAGATTCCGATGGTGGATGTTGACGGAGACCAAGTTTCGTTATATTAATTGATTTCGGATTGAACTGTTTTTTGTTTTCAGTTTTTGCTAAGAACATTTCCTGTTTTACACAGAAACCCCCCAGCCTTGTTCACATAACAGCAAATTCAGCTAGACACTCTTCGTGGGATCGACCCTAACTTACACTACTACGTGTATTTTTAGGTTTTAATTCTGGGTGCCTACGACAGCACACCAATCAATCCGATTCCCATAACGGTCGGGTGATGATCACAAAGCATCATCCCAACTACACTACTCTTCTAATTCATTCTATTGTAGCATTTTTCAATGCTCTCTACCCTTAGAGTAATTTTACCCTGAAGCTCTCTACATAGGGTAATTGCACACACCATTTCCTTACACTTTCTTAGGTCACTTTTCCATGTACAACTAGTGCCTATGGATGGTTCATCTTCACCAATGCACTTATGAGATGCCAACATGCAATGTTGCAAGAATTAAGGTTCATTACTTACACTCAAACCTCTATTAGGCATTTCATCAAACAACTCATGTGCACTATAAAACTCTATCATAGCCATGATTCTAAAACTTTTCCTAACCATCCAAAATGGGGAAAAACCCCTTCACAAAGCCATAATAACCTGTCAAACAAAACACTTCCAAAAAGGGTTCCATAACACCCCTTCAAATCCATCTCAACTACCTTGCCAATCCAATAACCCATTTCTCATATTTGCAAAGTATTAACATTCACAAAGCATAGAAATCTCTATTTAAACCTCCATACATCGCATATCACATGTACATCACATACATACATCATTTCCATCAAAACCCTAATCAAGAAAACTCATAAATCTCAACTTGGGTTGGGTTTTACTTACCTTGTTATGGAGAGACTTCACCAACTCTTCCTTTCACTTGTTTAGCTTGACTTTTCCTCTAATCTTACCCAAAAGAATGAAAACCCTCAAACTTCAATATGGATTAAAACTCCCAAATCACATAACTTAAGAAGAAATCCTTACCTTAGGAAGCCTTAGGTTGCTTTTCTACCCCAAATCACTTCAAAATCCCTTGGAAATCCTTGATCAAAAGAAGAAGAAGTTGAGAGGAGTAAAGATGGAAAGTTGCGTTTGAGAAGAAGAAATGAGGGGTTTCTTTGATTCTAATTCCTTTTAATGAAATATAAACACACTCATTCCCATTTTGCCCTTATTCTTCTTTGGGAATTCCATCCATATCCTTTGATTCATTACAAACTCACCCCTATATCAACATATTCTCCATGAAAATTCCTTACAATTAACTCCCCACTTTTCCTGCTAATTAGGGGTAGAAAGGTCAAATTGCCCTCTTAGGGAAGAAAATATCTAAAACTCAATCAACATTTTATTCGGCTGTCTGCCGCGAAAAGAAACATCGCCTGCGAAACTGTCGAAGAGTTTCCCCAAGGTTTCAACACATCTTCGCCCCGGCGAAGCTTGGTACACTAAGATTCTTCAGTTTTCAACCAAATTTCAGGGCAAACATTCAACATAACATTCATTCAAACAATATTACCAAAACCAACTCAAATGAGAGCGAAAGAGGAAACAATAACAACGTACCTCAGGTGGGGCGTTACACAAGAGTAACTACATAATCCATGCAATAGAATGTAAAAGCAACATCAATTTATTGATTAGACATTAAAATCTCAATTACTTCAAAACCCTAACCCAATAGTGAGTCAGTTCATACTAAAAATAAAGCAAATCAAAATAAAAACTGTAAACACCGAGTTCAACATGATGGAATAACAAAAAGAGAGAAATCTTCCCTATTTGATGAATCCAAAGACTTTCAATTCCCAATCTTCTCTTCTCTTTCCCAAAAGTGTCTAAGCCCTTCAAAAATAACTAAGTCCCACTTATATAGTCGACCCTAATACCCTAAGACCGTAAGACTCATCCCACACAATTAAAACGCACAGTTTTAATAAACTGAAAATTGCAGACTTCGCCGCGGCATCGAGTTGGATTTTAATTCACTATTTGACCCGAGAGTTTCTTGCTGCGACGAAGAATATACTTCGTCGCGGTGAACTTTTCTAAATTATTCTAAATTTACGAAACTACCCTCCGCTTGCTTCTTTGCTTGAATCTTCAATCTTTGTTATCTCTAATAGGAACAAGCTTCATAGTGCTTCGAATCTGCATCAAAACCTTCCCAAATCCTGAAATTCGCTTGATTTTGGGTCCAAAAACTCAATTCCGCTAAGTCTTTCTCTAACTGCATGTTTTGGCCTGAAACGTAAAATACATGAAATTAAGTAACAATTTAGGCACAAACTCAAGAAGAAGTATCCAAAATCCAGCCAAAAAGCATAAATAAAACAGTATAATCCTAGGATTATCAGGTGGATTGACAAAGGATTCATCACTTCTGGGTATGGGAGAAGTTATCTCACTGGGTAATTCAGTAAATGGCAATGACACTAAATCTGTAGGCATGGTGGGATTGAGTTGATGCTCAATCCAATTTAATATTCCTATCATTGGTCCAATAACTAAATACAAACATGTCGAGGATATCTGAGGTTGACACTATTTATGTACCTTAGTCTCGATGAGATAATAGTTGATGAAAGGATTTGATTGCACAGTAACTATGCTATTCACGGGCTGCGATTTCGCTTGAATCTAAATCTATCGGGTGGCTATGATGCCCTACTAGGGGCCAATCTTGCTATGTGTGTAGTGAGATGATTAATTGGTGTTAATCGCGATACTACACACTGCCGATATGATGAGGAGCCTAGAGGTCATACACTTAGAAGATAATTTAAGAATCAATTTGTGAGAAGGGTATTTTTGTCTTTTAGGATGAAAGGGTATTTTGTTAATCTCACAGTACAATTAAATTTACTGAGGTTGTTGCCTGTATTTAATTTTAATTTTAAAATTAAATTAGTGAGATTATATTAAAATGTATCTCTGTATATATTTAAATGAATTATTATTATTAATTAAATATTAATATATTATTATATATTAATTGATTTTAATTATAATAATAATTAATTAATTAAAATACCATAAAGGGTGTGTTTGGTTGCAAGGGTAAACTAGGGTTGGAGCTCATGGCTATTAGTGGAGTAGGGTTTAATTCTTGCACTATATAAGTGCTACTTAAAAATTAAAACATGAGAATTATTCATTCAATTAAAACCCTAGCCACCCTATCTGTAAACCCCGCGTTATTATTCCAATGCCTTAAGGTATGAAATTTACCTTTTCAAGTAATTTTCTTTTTTGAATGGAAGGGTAAAATGGTCAATTTACATGTATTTCGAGATGTGGCCGTTATAAAGTGTAAAGGATGATGTCATTGAAGAGAAATGAGGGTAGAATGGTTATAAAGTTGATTGATAAGGTTAAATGGCATAAACGGTAACCAAGGGTATAATGGTCTTTTCATACAAAACCATATGATTAAGTGTCCATAAAAGTGCACCAAGGGTAAATTAGTCATTCACCTAATGGGATTGCTTAATGGTTAAGTGTTTTAAAGAAGTCAAATGGCATTAAATGAGTACTTATCTTTATGTTGAGGTGGAAATGACCAAAACGCCCTTATATGAAAAAATTTATGCCAAATGACCTTTATATCTAACTTTTATTGACCAATCATATTTGAGTATCAATGGAATGAATATTTACAAGGTTTAAAAAGAGAGTAGTCGGCCTTGGAGACCCCAAATATATCATCTTCTTCTTCATCTCTCAAATCCACCATAAAAGCCACTAATCCAAGCTTTTATTCTCAAATTTTCTTAGGATTTCAAGTTGATTTTCAAAGGAGATCACCATCCACCCTTAAAGAACTTCAATTTCAGGGTTAAAGGTGAGTTTCAAAACCCTAGTTTTTTCTGAATTTTTTGGTTAAAAGAGAAATTCATAAGTGGTTGTGTGTGTAAGGTAGAAAGGTGAAATTTTGGAGCCAAGGAGGAGTATCTTTGTGCTTTGAATACTAAGGTAAGGAAAAAAATCTCCCTTATGACTATAATTGATAACACCTAGGGTTTATGAAACTTACATTTATTTATGTTAATATGAGTGTGATGCTATGTTTTGGTTATGGATTGTTTAAATGGGTGTGTTGATTGGTGTATGTGTGCATGTGGAGGATGATTATGCCAATTAAGAGATTTGTAGTTGGACGATGTTTTGGCACTTTTTGGTTCTGTAAAAAGGGAGGTTTTTATGGCCTTTTATACTAAGAATGATATGGCAAATGATATGAATGTGCAAATGAAGGTGACATGGTTAAAATGAATAGAATTCGGATTTGGCTGTTTTAAGACTTATACTGTACATGCTTCACTGAATCAGTCATAACTGAAGTTATAGAAGTCCGATTGAGTTGATTCTTGAAGTGTTAAAAATTTGAGAAACAGACCTAAAACCTTTGTGTTTTAGGTAAGAACCAGTTCGAATTTTAAGATAAGGTAAAATTGCTTGAAAAGTAACGAACTGTATGGCATCCACCTTCTTAATGGAAATTCCCATTTGTTTCTAATTCTAATAAACCCCTGAATAATCTTACTACTGAAATTCTTTGTATTGTATGAGAAATTAAATGAAATAAGTTAAGAAGTTTAGTAGGAGAATATAGTATGATTGAGCATGGAATATGTTAGTCCATATGTTTGCATTCATAATGGTAATGCATATAGCTTATTTAGTTGTCTTATGAAAAATTTATGAAATGTTAAAGAATGAATTCCATGAGTCTCTTGAGGTATAAACCAAGATCAGAGGAATGTAATTCTTATGGAAACCATGAGTCCTTTGAGGTGACGACCAAGAACAAGGTAATGGTTCAAATGAATCCGATCGGATAACAAAGACTAATGAAACCATCAAGTATAAAGACAAAAGAAATAAGCATGCCATGTACATGAATATTTCATAAGTCATCTATGTTCTATGTTATATTATGTATGATTATGTTATGACTTATGTTTATGAGAAAAGTCCAAAGTGTATGATATGTTTTATGAACTTGTTATGTTAAAGAATGAAGGTCATATTTTGTAGGTAGGTAAGGTCCTAAGTAATATACTTGTAAAATGATGTTTAATGAACCTTAATAGTTTATAAATGGCCATATTCCTTACTGAGCAATTAGCGCTCACCCCACGAAATGTTTTAAAATGTTTTGCAGGTACGGATTAAGGCATGAAGGCAGGAGAGAATTCCAAGGGGCTATGAGCATGAAGGGATGTTTTAATGATGACTATTGAATGGTTTTGCTAATATTTAGTATAGTAATTATGTTCATATCTCATAATGTAGTAATTATGTCCATGTTCTATAATGGAGTAAATATGTTATATTAATAAAGGAAATCAAATTGCCAGTAAATTTTATAAAAGTGTATATGTTCTAGTAAGTAGTACTATGGATTTCATAATTTACTCCAAGAAAGGAAATTATATTTTTTGATTATACAATGAACTTATTATAGAAAAAAAAAAATTTAAACACATATATCTATATATGTTTTAAACTACAAGTTTATTCTTTAAATAGGATTTTAAAATAAACTTCTTTCCTAGGCGTGCGTTTTCTAGGTTCTCAATGGCCAAGGGATACTTAGGAAATACCCGGCTAGGGAGGGGTTTTACATTTGGTATCAGAGCGCGATTTTGGGTGTTCAAATGATGTTTTGATTGAATTGTTGTAGTTATTTTCTATTTAATTGATGATGAAAATGGTGTTTGTAAGTAATGGAAGTACCATTCCTCATGCGTCCCCAAGATACTCTCTCCAGCCGATTGCTGTAAGTATTTTCTTTAATTGTTTAGTGAATAGAATTAGCTAATATTGATTGAAATTTGTGTGAGTAAAGGGTATGGCTACGAGGCGTCCACGAAAGGTTAATAGGAGGGGTGAGGAGAATATTAATGATCACGAGGCACTAGTGAGCCAGTGCATTAGCCGGTGTGCCCCCACAATAGTGGACCCATTGCGTGCCCACTGAAAATGCTTGTTTTGGATGAGGTATGAATCAACGGATGATTGATGACCATTCTGAGGCCTTTAGGAGGGTGATCCCGGAGGGTATAAGTAACCAAGTGAACACAAATCCCTCGGCTCCAATAGTTCGACCCACGACTCAAACGAAATACCGTTCCACCTCCGAGTACGGACCGTTATCTCCGATGGGTGCTACACCTTACGGACAAATAGAACCAATCTATAATTTCTTTCAAAAGCACCAACCTCCAGAGTTCGGTGGTTCAAACGATCCGGCGATAGGAGGAGTGGCTAGAGATGTTGAGCGGGCAATGGCCTTGTTTCCCATGAGTGATCGGGGAAAAAGTCCGCTATGCTTCCTATTTGTTGAGAGGAGATGCTCGGGTATGGTGGAAGCTAATGGAGCATACCTATGTGCGAGTAATATTTCTTGGAATGAATTTAAAAGGCTATTTGAAGCGAGAATATCGGTCGAGACATGTTATCCGTGAAGACTCAAGAGTTCACGGAATTGAAGCAGGTAATATGTGTTAGAGAGTATGCTACAATGTTCAACTCCTTAGCCCGTTTTGCTCCTACTATGGTTAGAGATTTATTAATGGACTACACCCAAAAAATTGCCCAGATTGTTATAGCGGGTGGTCAACCTCCTCGAGACTTATAGTGAGGCCTTGGAAGCGGGCATTGAGGGCGGAGATTTATGTGAATAAGGAGAGGCGGATGGAGAACCCCAAGTTGGTGATTGGTAGTTCTAGTTCGAGCCGGATAGCGTTCGAAAGCTGAAGTGGGGAATTCCACTCAAGTCCCTGGGAGGATAAAGGTAAAAGAAAGTTTCAGCAAGGATTTCAAAAGAAGGGTGGCAAGAATAAGAGGACTTCACAACAACGAGAGAAGGAATAATCTTCCCCATTGTCAAAAATGTGGGAGACAAGATAAAGGGAATTGTCTATTAGGAACCAATGTGTGTTTTAAATGTAAACAACCGGGACACATGGCAAAGGGAGTAAAGTTACTCAAGCTTACTTCCCTTCATGTTGGAGGTTCGCCGCCGAGTTTACTCGGTGGCTCGAGAAAGAAGTTGAAGCCAATCCATACGTAGTTACTATCGATTCCTGAATTCCACTCTACCTCTTTATATGTACTGATTGATTACGGGGCTACCCATTCTTTTATCTCATATGGTATTATAAAAAGATTAGGTTTAGAGCCTTGTAAAGTGGAACATCTTTGTTAAAATCGAGATGCCTAATGGGGAGAATTATTTTCTTGATAAGTTGTTAATGGGGAAACTATAGTGATTGATGGGCATGAGTTGAATGTTGATTTGATTGTTTTTGATATGCCTAATTTTGATATGATTTTGGGAATGGACTTCCTGAGCAAATATGGAGTATTGATAGATTGTCGGAAGAAGAAGGCCAGGTTTAACTTAGATGAGGAGTTTCACCTTTGGGGAAGGTCATCTATACAGCCTAATGATAAGTGCAGTGAAGGCAATGAAGATGATAAGGAAAGGGTGTACAGGGTACATAGCTAATGTGGTGAATAAAGAAAAGTTTCCAAACTTTAGTGTTCGGGATGTACCCATAGTACGAGAATTCGAAGATGTTTTTCCAGAAGATTTGCCAGGACTTCCTCCAGAAAGGGAAGTGGAATTTTGTATAGAATTAGCTCATGGTGCGGCACCAATATCTAAAGCCCCATATAGAATGGCTCCAGCAGAGTTACAAGAGTTAAAGAAGCAACTTCAAGAGTTGTTAGATAAAGGTTTCATTCGACCTAATCATTCTCCATGGGGAGCTCCTATTTTATTTGTGAAGAAAAAAAGATGGTTCGATGAGAATGTGTATTGATTCACAGGGGAGCTCAATAAGGTGACGGTGAAAAACAAGTATCCATTACCAAGAATTGATGACTTGTTTGATCAGTTAAAAGGAGCTTCGGTGTTTTCCAAGATTGATCTTCGGTCAGGCTACCATCAAGTGAGGGTCGCTGACAAGGATATTCCCAAGACTGCATTTCGAACCAAATATGGGCATTATGAATTTATAGTGATGCCATTTGGATTGACTAATGCACCAGCGGTATTCATGGATTTGATGAATAGGATTTTCCATGATTGTTTGGATAAATTTCTAGTAATTTTCATAGATGATATCCTGGTCTATTCCAAAACAAAGGAAGATCATGAAGAGCATTTGAGATTTGTGTTACAAAGACTAAGGGAGAAAAAGTTATATGCTAAGTTCTCCAAATGTGAGTTTTGGTTGGATCAAGTAACATTCTTGGGACATGTTGTTTCACAAAAGGGTATTTCAGTGGACCCTAGTAAGATTGAAGCAGTGATTGAATGGCCAAGACCAAAGACGTAAAAGAAGTTAGAAGTTTTCTTGGTTTAGCAGGATATTACAGAAATTTGTGGAAGGCTTTGTTAAGTTAGCTTCTCCACTCCGACCAAAAAGGAAGCCCCAGTTCGATGGTGAAACTGTGAGAAGAGTTTCCAAGAATTGAAAAGAAGATTAACTACTGCTCCTATTTTAACACTTCCAGAGGATGGAGTAGATTATGATATTTATACTGATGCCTCTTATAATGGTTTGGGGGCAGTATTGATACAAAAAGGTAAGGTGATTGCTTATGCCTCTCGTCAATTGAAAGACTATGAAAAGAGGTATCCCACTCATGATCTTGAATTAGCAACTGTCGTTTTTGCTTTGAAGATTTGGAGACATTATCTCTTTGGGGTGAAATGTAATATTTACACAGATCACAAAAGTCTAAAATACTTTTTCACCCAGAAAGAATTGAATATGAGGCAAAGAAGATGGCTTGAGTTGGTGAAGGACTATGAATGTGATATTATGTATCAGCGGGAAAGCTAACGTAGTTGCGATGCCCTCAGAGGAAAGTCTCCTTAGCTCAATTAACTTTTCAAGCACTGAAACAAGAGATAATGAAAGAGGGGATAGAGTTGGAGTTTGGGAAATTATCCAAAATTGAAGTTCGGTCTAAGTTGTTGGAGGAGATTAGAGAAAAACAAGCGAATGACGGGTTTAGTAAAGGAATTGAGCAGTTGAAAGATGGTAGAGAATCGGAATTCAAATGGGTGAATGGAATCTTAAAATTTAGAGATAGAGTGTATGTTCCTCAGGATATTGAATTAAGAAAGAAGATTTTAGAGGAAGCACATAGTACTCTTTCTGTTGCTCATCCAGGGGAGTGTAAAGATGTATCGGGATTTGAGGAAGAGCTATTGGTGGCCAAGGTTAAAGAAAGATGTAATGAATATGTTGCCGATGCTTGGTGTGCCAACAGTTAAAGCGAGCATCAACGCCCTTCAGGATTGTTGCAACCCCTTAGTATTCCTTCGTGGAAATGGGAAGACATTTCTATGGATTTCATTTTAGGTCTTCCTAAAGTGCAAAGGGGGTTATAATGCCATTTGGGTGATTGTAGATAGATTGACTAAATGCTCATTTCATTCCGATTCTGACAAGATCTCCTCCGATCAGCCTAGGCCGATTATATGTTAAAGAAATAGTAAGATTACATGGAGTACCTCATAGTATTGTCTCAGACAGGGAATGTGAAGTTTATGTCAATATTCGGAGTAGCATGCAGAAGGCATTGGGTACTAGGCTTAATTTCAAGACAACCTATCATCCTCAGAGATGGACGAGACGAAAGAACGAATCAAATATTGGAGGATATGTTACGGGCATGTTGTATTGATCATAAGTTGAATTGGTGTGACATTCTCCCTCTAGTTGAATTTGCTTATAACAATAGTTATCAAGCAACCATTAAAATGGCACCATATGAAGCTTTGTATGGAAGGAAATGTAGATCTCCATTATTGGGATGAAATAGGAGAAAAGAATGCATTGACTCAAGCTCTTGGTCCAGAAATGACACAAAAAATGATAGAAGATGTAAAGTTAATTCGAGAGAGAATGAAGCAGGCCCAAGACGAGATAAGAGCTATGTAGACCCAAAAAGAAAGGATATAGAATTTCAAATAGGAGACAAGGTGTTTGTGAAAATCTCTCCTTATAAAAGGGTGATGAGGTTTGGAAGAAAAGGGAAGGCTCGCCCTAGATATATCGGTCCATATGAGGTATTAGAGAAAGTGGGCAAAGTAGCTTCTGAGACTTGCCTTACCGGCTAGTATGGATCGGATCCATAATGTTTTCCATGTTTCCCTTTGCGAAAGCATGTTAGTGATCCTTCGCATATATTACAAGCAAATGAAGTGGAGTTAAAAGATGAACTAATTTATGAAGAACGTCCGATTCGATTCGGATAGACGAATAAAAGAGCTTCGAAATAAGAAAGTACCGCTTGTTAAAATATTGTGGAGGAATCATAATGTAGAAGAAGCGACATGGGAGGTTGAGCAAGATATGAAAGAAAGATATCCAGACCTTTCTTCAACTGAATTTCGAGGGACGAAATTCTTCTAAGGGGGGATGATTGTAAACCCCGCGTTATTATTCCAATGCCTTAAGGTATGAAATTTACCTTTTCAAGTAATTTTCTTTTTTTGAATGGAAGGGTAAAATGGTCAATTTACATGTATTTCGAGATGTGGCCGTTATAAAGTGTAAAGGATGATGTCATTGAAGAGAAATGAGGGTAGAATGGTTATAAAGTTGATTGATAAGGTTAAATGGCATAAACGGTAACCAAGGGTATAATGGTCTTTTCATACAAAACCATATGATTAAGTGTCCATAAAAGTGCACCAAGGGTAAATTAGTCATTCACCTAATGGGATTGCTTAATGGTTAAGTGTTTTAAAGAAGTCAAATGGCATTAAATGAGTACTTATCTTTATGTTGAGGTGGAAATGACCAAAACGCCCTTATATGAAAAATTTATGCCAAATGACCTTTATATCTAACTTTTATTGACCAATCATATTTGAGTATCAATGGAATGAATATTTACAAGGTTTAAAAAGAGAGTAGTCGGCCTTGGAGACCCCAAATATATCATCTTCTTCTTCATCTCTCAAATCCACCATAAAAGCCACTAATCCAAGCTTTTATTCTCAAATTTTCTTAGGATTTCAAGTTGATTTTCAAAGGAGATCACCATCCACCCTTAAAGAACTTCAATTTCAGGGTTAAAGGTGAGTTTCAAAACCCTAGTTTTTCTGAATTTTTTTGGTTAAAAGAGAAATTCATAAGTGGTTGTGTGTGTAAGGTAGAAAGGTGAAATTTTGGAGCCAAGGAGGAGTATCTTTGTGCTTTGAATACTAAGGTAAGGAAAAAAATCTCCCTTATGACTATAATTGATAACACCTAGGGTTTATGAAACTTACATTTATTTATGTTAATATGAGTGTGATGCTATGTTTTGGTTATGGATTGTTTAAATGGGTGTGTTGATTGGTGTATGTGTGCATGTGGAGGATGATTATGCCAATTAAGAGATTTGTAGTTGGACGATGTTTTGGCACTTTTTGGTTCTGTAAAAAGGGAGGTTTTTATGGCCTTTTATACTAAGAATGATATGGCAAATGATATGAATGTGCAAATGAAGGTGACATGGTTAAAATGAATAGAATTCGGATTTGGCTGTTTTAAGACTTATACTGTACATGCTTCACTGAATCAGTCATAACTGAAGTTATAGAAGTCCGATTGAGTTGATTCTTGAAGTGTTAAAAATTTGAGAAACAGACCTAAAACCTTTGTGTTTTAGGCAAGAACCAGTTCGAATTGTAAGATAAGGTAAAATTGCTTGAAAAGTAACGAACTGTATGGCATCCACCTTCTTAATGGAAATTCCCATTTGTTTCTAATTCTAATAAACCCCTGAATAATCTTACTACTGAAATTCTTTGTATTGTATGAGAAATTGAATGAAATAAGTTAAGAAGTTTAGTAGGAGAATATAGTATGATTGAGCATGGAATATGTTAGTCCATATGTTTGCATTCATAATGGTAATGCATATAGCTTATTTAGTTGTCTTATGAAAAATTTATGAAATGTTAAAGAATGAATTCCATGAGTCTCTTGAGGTATAAACCAAGATCAGAGGAATGTAATTCTTATGGAAACCATGAGTCCTTTGAGGTGACGACCAAGAACAAGGTAATGGTTCAAATGAATCCGATCGGATAACAAAGACTAATGAAACCATCAAGTATAAAGACAAAAGAAATAAGCATGCCATGTACATGAATATTTCATAAGTCATCTATGTTCTATGTTATATTATGTATGATTATGTTATGACTTATGTTTATGAGAAAAGTCCAAAGTGTATGATATGTTTTATGAACTTGTTATGTTAAAGAATGAAGGTCATATTTTGTAGGTAGGTAAGGTCCTAAGTAATATACTTGTAAAATGATGTTTAATGAACCTTAATAGTTTATAAATGGCCATATTCCTTACTGAGCAATTAGCGCTCACCCCACGAAATGTTTTAAAATGTTTTGCAGGTACGGATTAAGGCATGAAGCTGGGAGAGAATTCCAAGGGACGCTATGAGCATGAAGGGATGTTTTAATGATGACTATTGAATGGTTTTGCTAATATTTAGTATAGTAATTATGTTCATATCTCATAATGTAGTAATTATGTCCATGTTCTATAATGGAGTAAATATGTTATATTAATAAAGGAAATCAAATTGCCAGTAAATTTTATAAAAGTGTATATGTTCTAGTAAGTAGTACTATGGATTTCATAATTTACTCCAAGAAAGGAAATTATATTTTTTGATTATACAATGAACTTATTATAGAAAAAAAAAAAAAATTTAAACACATATATCTATATATATGTTTTAAACTACAAGTTTATTCTTTAAATAGGATTTTAAAATAAACTTCTTTCCTAGGCGTGCGTTTTCTAGGTTCTCAATGGCCAAGGGATACTTAGGAAATACCCGGCTAGGGAGGGGTTTTACACTATCTCTCTCTCTCTCTCTCAAGAAGAAAACTTTTCTTGTTCTTCTTTCTTGGTTCTTAAAGCCCTTGATTGTTCTAGCAAAATAATTAAGGGTTCTGCGGATTATCTTCGTGTGGACTTTCATGAGTGTCATCCTACTTTGGACCGATTGGCGAAAAATCACCTGAGCAGTAGATGGTGAACAGTAACCATGAACAGTGTTCCTATCCAAAATCAGAGACATTCGAAGAAGCCTCTAAACGGACGTAAGTATTCTAATCCTTGCATGGATTAACTTTATACAAATTTTGTTTATAAACATGTAAACGATATAATCTATTCTCGGATCTAGGCAAAGAAAGGTAATCGATTGAATTTTTGTTTTCCACTGTGTATGGTAGATCAATTACTTATAGTTTTGCATGCAAAGTTGACTCTACCGAAGACTAAAGGGGAAACTTGTTCCAAACTTGTTGCACCATCAAAGGGAAGGTATGCTCGGTTATTGTAGATAGTGGAAGTTGCACCAATGTTGCCTCTACTACCCTTGTTGAGAAACTAAACCTTCCTACCCAAAATCGTAGCCACCCTTATAAGTTACAATGGTTGAGCAATGGGAGCACCATAAATGTCACCAAACAGGTTGTAGTTCCCTTTTTCCATAGGTAAAAGATATGATGATGAGGTAGTATATGACGTGATACCCATGGATTCTTGCAACTTGTTGTTACGGTAGACCTTGGCAATATGATAGGAAGGTTGTCCATGATGGGAGAAAGAACACTTACACCTTTAGGTTTAACAAGAAAAGCAACACCATAATCCCTTTACCACCCCAACAAAAACTTCCCGCACCTACACCACCCAAAAACAATAACCCACAAAAGAGCCTATTCCTAAATCCCAACCAAATAGAAAATGCCATCACTAAACACAAATCAGTCCTAGCCTTACTCATTGCTGAGAGGAAAGAAAGTGATGAGATTGCACCTCATCCCTTGGTCCAACCATTACTCCAAGAGATTGAGGATGTTTTCCCCAATGAATTACCACCCGAACTGCCACCATTAAAAGTGATAGAACACCACATTGATTTACTACCAAGGGCACCCTTGCCAAACAAACCAGCCTATAGTTGCAATCCAAAAGAGGAGTTACAAAAGCAAGTGGATTGTAACGCCCCACTTGAGGTACGTAGTTATTGTTTCCTCTTTTGCTCTTATTTGACTTGGTTTTTGGTAATATTGTTTGATTGAATGTTGTGTTGAATGTTTGCCCTAAAATTGGTTGAAAATAGAAGAAGTTTAGTGTACCAAGCTTCGGCGAAGGAGAATCTTCATATGACGTGTTAGGCTCTGAAAGGAAACTCTCTGGACAGTTTCGCCGGCGACAGGCCGATTAAAATGTTGGTTAAGTTTTAGATATTTTCTTCCCTATGGGCAATTTGACCATTCTCCCCCTAATTGGCAGGAAAAGTGGGGAGTTAATTGTAAGGATTTTTTATGGAGAATATGTTGATATGGGGGGTGAGTTTGTAATGAATCAAAGGATATAGATGGAATTCCTAAAGAAGAGTAAGGGCAAAATGGGAATGATTGTGTATATATTTCATTAAAAGGAATTAGAATTAGCAAACCCCTCATTCTTCTTCTCCAAAAACGCAACTCTCTATCTTTGCTCCTCTCAACTTCTCTTTTCTTTTGATCAAGGAATTTCAAGGGGTTTTTGAAGTGATTTGGGGTAGAAAAGCAACCTAAGGCTTCCTAAGGTAAGGATTTCCTACTTAAGTTGTGTGATTTGGGAGTTTTAACCTATATTGAAGTTTGAGGGTTTTTATTCTTTTGGTTAAGAGTAGAGGAAAAGTCAAGCAAAACAAGTGAAAGGAAGAGTTGGTGAAGTCTCTCCATAACAAAGTAAGTAAAACCCAACCCAAGTTGAGATTTATGAATTTTCTTGATTAGGGTTTTGATAGAAATGATGTATGTATGTGATGTACATGTGATATGCCATGTATGGAGGTTTAAATAGAGATTTCTATGCTTTGTGAATGTTAATACCTTGCAAATATGAGAAATGAGTTGTTGGGTTAGAGAGGTAGTTGAGATGGAATTGAAGGGGTGTTATGGATCCCCTTTTTGGAAGTGTTTTCTATGGCAGGTTTTGTGGCTATGTGAAGGGGTTTCTCCCCATTTTGGATGGTTAGAAAAAGTTTTAGAATCATTGCTATAATAGAGTTTTATAGTGCACATGAGTTGTTTGATGAAATGCCTAATAGAGGTTTGAGTGTGAGTAGTGAACCTTAATTCTTGCAACATTGCATGTTGGCATCTCATAAGTGCATTGGTGAAGTTGAACCATCCATAGGCACTAGTTGTACATTGAAAAGTGACCTAAGAAAGTGTAGGAAAATTGTGTATGCAATTACCCTATGAGTAGAGAGCTTGGTGGGTACAACCACTCTAAGGGTAGAGAGCATTGAGAAATGCTACAATAGAGTGAATTGGAAGAGTAGTATAGTTGGGATGATGCTTGGTGATCATCACCCGACCGTTATGGGAATCAGATTGATGCTTCGTGATCATCACCCGAATAGCCCTTAGAGATGGGTCGATGCTTTGTGATCGTCACCCAATGAGTAATAGAAATGGGTAGATGCTTTGTGACCACTACCCGGTTAGTTAAGAGATATGTAGGTTGATGCTTTGTGATCATCATCCGACATTTAGTAGAAGTGGGTTGATGCTTTGTGACCATCCCCGATAGTGACTAGAGACGGGTTAATGCTTGGTGATCGTTACCCAAAAATCATGAGGAACGGGTAGGTGCTAGGTGATCTCCACCTGATAGTTAGGAAAACCGAGTTGGTGCTTTGTGATCCCCACTCGGTAGTCACTAAGAACGGGTTGATACTGTGTGAATTCCACCCGATAGTCATGGAGAGTGAGATGGTGCTGTGTGAACACCATCCGGCCGTGCCTCCGGTAAGATGAGGCCATGGTATTTAGTAGAAACAGAAAAAGAAATAGAATTAGAAAAAGGAAAGAATTAAGAGTCACACACGGGGACAGACAGTTCGAAGGTTTTACTTACTGAGCATTATTTGTGCTCACCCCATTATTTTCCTTTGTGGATGCAGGGTTCTAGGTGTTGATGCGGTCGGAGGGGCGTCGGCGGCGGAGCAATGCTGCACACTGTTTCCCTTTCCCTGTTTCGTCCTTTTTAAAATGCATTTTTGTAAAGCAGTCTCTTATGTATAAAAGACACATGAATTGTAATGAAAAAGAAAACTTTGGGCTTAATTTTCTATTGTTATTATGCATGCATTGTACTAGTTTTCAGTAGATGTTACATTTTTGGTATCAGAGCGAAGATTTTGGGATTGAACAGTGTACTATTCTCATCGCCACGGCGTCCCTCTAAGCGCTGTGAGTAATTCTTTCCTTACGTAATTGTTTCTTGAGTTCATTAGTGTGATCATTTTGTAGATGAGGCGTAGTTATCGAAATCGCGATAAAGGTGTGGTGAATGAAGGAGAACCTTCTAACCCACCAGAGTCTACGCCCCTCCCTTGGATGAAGCTAGAATGGGGAATTATACAGCAAGTTATGGCGAAACTTCGGGGAGAGTTGTACCCCCTGTACAGTACCGCTAGTTACACATGTCGAAAGAGGAGCCAAGGTACCTCCCCGATGTAGAGAGCAGTGGAACCGAGGGTGATCTTTCTGTGTCGATCAACCCTCGAGTTTAAGGGTACTACGAGATCCGGTAATAGCGAGAATAGTGGCTTGGGTCGAGTAGAGCGAGCCAGAGGGTTTATTTCCCATGAGCAGGGAGAAGATCTGGTATGCGAGTTTCTTGTTTCGGGGTGATGCCCGAATTTGGTGGGAATTAATGGAAGAAACTCATGACGTGACAGTAATGACGTGGGAAGAGTTTGAGGCTGAGTATAGAACAGAGGACCAAGTTCATGAGAAGGTCCAAGAATTTATCAGTTTACTGACAAGGGACTAGCGCTGTGAAAGAGTACTCAGTGAAATTCAACGCTCTTGCAAGGTTTGCACCGGGAATAGTTAGCACTCCGGCCTTGAGAAGGGATAAGTTTGTACATGGATTGAAGCCGAAGATAGCCCGGGATATTATGACAAGCTCCAACCCTCCTCGAAATTATAGTGAGGCTTTGAGGCAGGCGATGAAGGCGGAGATTTTGAGAATAAAATCTTCCCCGTAGGATCCTCAATAGGAGGACCAAAGGAGCTACCCTCTACTCCCCAGAGAGAGAAGCATGAGGGTGTAAGAGGTAAAGAAATGAAGAATCAGAAAAAGAAGTTTTAGTATAGACAGAATAGAAAAGAGTGGAAGAATAAACGACCTCGGATGGAAGGGTTTCCTCCTTGCCCTAAATGCGGGAAGAATCACCCGGAGAATGTTTGAGGGATCAGAGAGTGTGTTATAGGTGCCGACAGCCAGGGCACATGATGAGAGATTGTAAAGCTCCTCTTCCAAACCACTCGAGTTGGGGAGGTACTGCGAATGCCGAGTTTTTCACGGCACGGGGGACGAGAGGCGAGTCCATCGCCGATCTTGGTCGTTGTTATTTCATTCAGTCCCCTTATATGCTTTAATTGATTCAGGTGCTACTCATTCGTTCATATCTTATGGGATGCTTGAGAGATTAGGTTTGAAACCTACTAGGGCGACTCAACCCATTAAGATAGAACTACCCGATGGGGTTAGTGTTGTGACTCAAGAGATTTTATTAAGAGAGTCCTTAGTGATCCAGGGTAGAGAGTTAACCGTTGACTTAATAATTTTTGATATGCCCGATTTTGATGTGATTCTGGGCATGGACTTCCTAGGGAGATATGGAGTAGAGATTGACTGTCAGAAAAAGAAGGCGAGGTTTAACCTCGATAGTGGAGATAAGTTTAGTTTTGGAGAAGGCCATCAGTTGAGCATGCTGATTAGTAGTGTGAAAGCCAGGAAGATGTTGAGAAAGGGGTGTTCGGGATATATTGCCCATGTAGTGCAGAGTGGTGATGTTCCATAGTTAGAGATACGAGGGACGGAATGTTCGAGACTTTAGATGTGTTTCCGGAAGATCCACCAGGGTTTGCCACCTCAGATGTAGAATTTATGCTCGAACTAGCACCAGGGGACAGCACTAATATCTAAAGCCCCTTACCGAATGGCCCCAAATGAGCTCCAAGAATTAAAGAGGCAACTCCAAGAGCTTTTAGATAAAGGCTTTATCCGACCAAGTCATTCCCCTTGGGGAGCTCCAATCCTATTTGTGAAAAAGAAGGATGGATCACTAAGGATGTGTATTGATTATAGGGAGTTGAACAAAGTTACGGTGAAGAATAAGTACCCGCTACCCCGGATAGATATGCCTTTTTGCAGTCAGTTGAAAGGAGCGGCGGTGTTCTCCAAAATTGATTTGAGGTCCGGGTACCATCGGTAAGAGTGGTGGCTGACAAGATGTGGCTAAAGCGCCTTTCGTGCAGGATATGGGCATTATGAATTTGTAGTGATGCCTTTTGGCTTGACTAATGCCCCAGTTTTTATGGACTTGATGAAGAGGGGTATTCCATGAGTATTTAGATCAGTTCATTGTTGTCTTCATCGACACATTCGATTTACTCAAAGACAAGAGAAGAACATGAGAAACACTTGAGATTAGTATTGCAACGGCTGAGAGAAAAGAAGTTGTGTGCTAAATTTTCCAAGTGTGAGTTTTGGCTGAACCAAGTGATATTCTGGGTCATACCGTGTCGAAGGAAGGGATTTCGGTAGATCCGAGTAAAGTGCGAGCAATCCCTGGAAGGAATGGCGGCAGAGCAGTTGAAAAAAATCAGGAGTTTCTTAGGCTTACTGCAGGTTACTACCGGCGATTTGTACGGGATTCGCCCATTGGCTAAACCGTTGATAGCTCTTACCAAACAGAAAACTCCTTTTGTCCTGTGCACTTGTGAAGAAAGCTTTCAAGAGTTGAAGAAGAGGTTAACATCGCTCCACATGCTAGTGTTACCAGCGAGGAGGGTGTAGATTATGACATTTATGAGATGCCTCTTTGCGAGGACTTGGTCTGTGTTAATGCGTTAGGTAGGGTTATAGCTTATGCTTCTTCAATTGAAAGAGAAAATACGAGACCAGATACCCTATGCATGACTTAGAGTTAGCACCCGTGGTCTTTGCTTTAAAGATATGGAGGCACTACCTTTATGGTGTGAAGAGTAATATCTACACCGATCATAAGAGTCTAAAGTACTTCTTCACCAAAAGCTCAAAAGGAGTGAACATGAGGAGGCGAGGAGGTGGTTAGAAGCTGGTTAAGGATTATGATTGTGAGATCAAATACCAACCGGGAAAGCCAATGTAGTAGCCGATGCTTTGAGTAGAAAAGCCCATGTTTTCCGGCTTACCAGGGCGGAAAGAGTTAATAGAGGTTTGCTGGAGCGATTGAAGTGGTTCCGGGAAGAGTTGCCGACCACAGTGCAGGGTCCTCTTTACTAGAGGAAATTAGAGAAGTAAATGGCCGATGTGGTGTCGAAAAGGGGCAGTTGAACAAGTGCGTGGACAAGCATGAGAGTTCTTTGCTGAGATGGTGTGGCTATTTGAGAAATCGGTTGTCATACCTCCGAAATGAGGTTGAAGCAGAAAAGTTTTGGCTTATGGAGGCTCATGACAAGCCGTACACCGCTCATCTGGGAGCAACCAAGATGTATTAGGATGTAAAGAAAGGCTATTGGTGGTCGGGTATGAAGAAAGACATTGTAGAGTTTGTGGCTAAATGTCTAACTTGTCAGCAGGTGAAAGCAGAACATCAACGGCCGATCAGGGTTGCTTCAACCATTGAGTATTCCAGAGTGGAAATGGGAGAGCATTTCAATGGATTTTATCACGGGTCTTCCCAGAGTGCAGAAAGGATATAATGCTATATGGGTGATTGTGGATAGGTTAACCAAGTCAGCCCATTTTCTTCCAGTAAAGGAAAGTACCACTACAGATCAGTTGGCTCAAACTTACCTCAAGGAGATAGTCGATTGCATGGTGTGCCCAAGACTATAGTATCGAGAGATTCCAGATTTGTTTCACCTCCTCGGACAAGTTTACGAGGAGTTTGGGTACCCGTTTAGCATTCATCTGCCTATCATCCTCGACAGATGGCCAAACCGAGAGAATGAATCAGTGCTCGAGGATATGTTGAGAGCGTTGCATGGATTATAGAGTATCCTGGCATGAGATGTTACCATTAGTGGAATTTGCCTACAACAACAGTTATCAGTCTACAATTAGAATGGCGCCTTATGAGGCTTTGTATGGTAGACGGTGTAGGTCGCCGCTTCATTGGGATGAAGTAGGTGAAAGAGATGAGTTGAGTACCGCTCTTGGGCCAGAGATGACTCAGAAACTAGTAGAAGATGTGAAGGTAATCAGAAGTAGAATGAAGCAAGCCCAAGATCGACAAAAGAGTTATGCCGACTTGAAGAGGAAAGAGGTAGAATTCCAAGCGGGCGACAAGGAGTTTCTGAAAGTTTCCCCCCTACAAGCGAGTAATGCGCTTTGGAACCAAAGGGAAGTTAGCACCGAGGTATGTAGGTCCTTTTGAGATCTTGCAACGAGTAGGAAAGGTGGCTTGCGATTGGCACTACCACCTAGTATGGACAGGGTGCATGATGTCTTCCATGTCTCGATGCTACGGAAGTATGTAAGTGATCCCCTCCACATCCTGAGCGTAGAGGACGTTGAAGTAGCAGAGAATCTAGTATATGAAGAACGTCCAGTTAGATTCTAGATCGAAGGGTTAAAGAACTTGAACAAGAGTGTTCCGCTAGTGAAGGTCCTTTGGAGGAATCACAAAGCGGAAGAGGCCACTTGGGAAGTAGAAGCGGGACATGCGAATCGTTTCCCGAGTTATTTGCATGAATTTCGGGGACGAAATTCTTTTAAGGGGGAAAATTGTAACGCCCCACTTGAGGTACGTAGTTATTGTTTCCTCTTTTGCTCTTATTTGAGTTGGTTTTTGGTAATATTGTTTGATTGAATGTTGTGTTGAATGTTTGCCCTGAAAGGAGAATCTTCGCCGCGGCGAAGATGTGTTGAAACCACGGGAAACTCTGCGGGCGGATTTAGCCACGGCACAGCCGATTAAAATGTTGGTTAAGTTTTAGATATTTTCTTCCCTAAGGGCAATTTGACCATTCTACCCCTAATTGACAGGGAAAAGTGGGGAGTTAATTGTAAGGATTTTTCATGGAGAATATGTTGATATGGGGGTGAGTTTGTAATGAATCAAAGGATATAGATGGAATTCCCAAAGAAGAGTAAGGGCAAAATGGGAATGATTGTGTATATATTTCATTAAAAGGAATTAGAATTAGCAAACCCCTCATTCTTCTTCTCCAAAAACGCAACTCTCTATCTTTGCTCCTCTCAACTTCTCTTTTCTTTTGATCAAGGAATTTCAAGGGGTTTTTGAAGTGATTTGGGGTAGAAAAGCAACCTAAGGCTTCCTAAGGTAAGGATTTCCTACTTAAGTTGTGTGATTTGGGAGTTTTAACCTATATTGAAGTTTGAGGGTTTTTATTCTTTTGGTTAAGAGTAGAGGAAAAGTCAAGCAAAACAAGTGAAAGGAAGAGTTGGTGAAGTCTCTCCATAACAAAGTAAGTAAAACCCAACCCAAGTTGAGATTTATGAATTTTCTTGATTAGGGTTTTGATAGAAATGATGTATGTATGTGATGTACATGTGATATGCCATGTATGGAGGTTTAAATAGAGATTTCTATGCTTTGTGAATGTTAATACCTTGCAAATATGAGAAATGAGTTGTTGGGTTAGAGAGGTAGTTGAGATGGAATTGAAGGGGGTGTTATGGATCCCCTTTTTGGAAGTGTTTTCTATGGCAGGTTTTGTGGCTATGTGAAGGGGTTTCTCCCCATTTTGGATGGTTAGAAAAAGTTTTAGAATCATTGCTATAATAGAGTTTTATAGTGCACATGAGTTGTTTGATGAAATGCCTAATAGAGGTTTGAGTGTGAGTAGTGAACCTTAATTCTTGCAACATTGCATGTTGGCATCTCATAAGTGCATTGTGTTAGAGTAGATGCCCTAGAGCCAATCAATTATTGTGGAATTGACTCTTTGTAATAATGTTCATTAATCAATAATAAAAGGCATTTTATTCTATATCGCGTAAATCATTATTATTGCAATATGTATTGATATATGTCCTTAGAATGGTAGAACCGTGACGAGGGTATCAAGTGTTTCAAATCTTGATAGTGAGAACCCTATGAGCACATATGGTGGCCATTCTAGAAACGTCCAGTATAGTGTATTACTGAAGTAAGGGAGGGCACGATAATCGGTAAGGAGTATCATAGTGTTGAACGACCTGTGCGAAAGGCGGTGGCGATCTCACTTGTCAAGGTTGTTCGGTGACAACCTGGTGCAACACATGGGTGCTTGTTGTAGGCGGATATACCACGGCAAGTTCACTGGTACCCACCGAGGATTCCATATGGATGGTAACCCCGGTGTCTATGGAACAAATCCTCTAACGAATGGTGGTGCATGTGATCCTTAGACTTGAGATCACCGGAGTGCCTTGTGCACCGAGGTACGGTTTGGCTAGCCTAACGCAGCTTCTTCGAGTTGTCGATACGGTGGTGATTGGCTATATCAAGGAGTGTATCAAGACTATGGTGGATTGATAAAGGATTCATCACTCCGGTGCGGGAGAAGTTATCTCACGGCGCAATTCGGTATATGGCAATGACACTAAAAGCGTGGGCCACAATGGGATTGAGTTGTTGCTCTATCCAGTTATTATACGGGTCATTGGTCCAGCCGAATATATAATATCTCGAGTAAGGCAAGGAAGTTGACTATTTCTATGCCTTGTAGATGCCAGTCCGAGATAAGCATATGATGAAAGGATCGGGAATTGTACGGTAACCATATCTTTGACAGGTAGCTACTTTCTTGAATCCGAATCTATCGGGTGGCCATGATGCCTTGCTAGGGGCCAATCTTGGATGTGTATTGAGTGAGACGATTAATTGGTGTTAATCGCGTCTCTCTGCTACCGTGATGAGGAGCCTATAGGTCACACACATAGAAGATAATTTAAGAGCCAAGAAGAAAGAAGGGCGTTTTCGTCTTTTTAGGCGAAAGGGTATTTTGGTAATTTCACAGTGCAATTAAATTTGCTGAGGTCGTAGCCTTTTATTTAATTTGTTAAAAAAATTAAATAAGTGAAATTACAGTTAAATGTGTGTTCGCACATATTTAATTAAATCATCATTATTGTTAAATGTTAATTAAATATTAATTGATTTTAATTAAGATAATGATGAATTAAATTAAAATATCAAATTGGGAGTGTTTGGCAACATGGGGTGTTTGGGTTGGAGCCCAAGCCCATTCCATGTGGGAATAGGGCAACTTGGTTTGCCTATAAAAGGAATAGTGTTTGTGTGATTTTTTAATTAATTGATTTTTGCCTTTGAAAACAAACACACACAGCAGCCCCTTTTACACTCACTCCCACGCCACTTTCATCTTTTGATTGAAAAATCAAATACTGATTTTTCTTCTTGATTTCTTAAGGCCAAGGAGGATCTAGCAAATCCCTCCTTGGTTCTTGTTGATTGTCTTCGTGTGGACCTCTACGGTTCGATCCTACACTTGGATCGGTAGCAAACACATTCAGGGACAACATTGGTGGAGCCTCCAAACGTGGGTATGAATCTAAACCTTTAGATTTATATATTTTCTGCAGATTCTTATTATGCATAAACTGTAAAATCTATGCCTTGATTTTGGGTTCTAAGGAACGATCGTGGTTGTAAAATTTTTTGTTTTCCGCTGCGCAACCGGGTCGTTTCCTAACACATTGGTGAAGTTGAACCATCCATAGGCACTAGTTGTACATTGAAAAGTGACCTAAGAAAGTGTAGGAAAATTGTGTATGCAATTACCCTATGAGTAGAGAGCTTGGTGGGTACAACCACTCTAAGGGTAGAGAGCATTGAGAAATGCTACAATAGAGTGAATTGGAAGAGTAGTATAGTTGGGATGATGCTTGGTGATCATCACCCGACCGTTATGGGAATCGGATTGATGCTTCGTGATCATCACCCGAATAGCCCTTAGAGATGGGTCGATGCTTTGTGATCGTCACCCAATGAGTAATAGAAATGGGTAGATGCTTTGTGACCACTACCCGGTTAGTTAAGAGATATGTAGGTTGATGCTTTGTGATCATCATCCGACATTTAGTAGAAGTGGGTTGATGCTTTGTGACCATCCCCGATAGTGACTAGAGACGGGTTAATGCTTGGTGATCGTTACCCAAAAATCATGAGGAACGGGTAGGTGCTAGGTGATCTCCACCCGATAGTTAGGAAAACCGAGTTGGTGCTTTGTGATCCCCACTCGGTAGTCACTAAGAACGGGTTGGTACTGTGTGAATTCCACCCGATAGTCATGGAGAGTGAGATGGTGCTGTGTGAACACCATCCGGCCGTGCCTCCGGTAAGATGAGGCCATGGTATTTAGTAGAAACAGAAACAGAATTAGAAAAAGGAAAGAATTAAGAGTCACACATGGGGACAGACAGTTAGAGGGTTTTACTTACTGAGCATTATTTGTGCTCACCCCGTTATTTTCCTTTATGGATGCAGGTTCTAGGTGTTGATGCGGTCGGAGGGGCGTCGGTGAGCGAGGAGCAATAACTACACTGTTTCCCCTGTTTCGTCTTTTAAAATGCATTTTTGTAAACAGTACTCCTTATGTATAAAAGACACATGAATTGTAATGAAAAGAAAACTTTGGGCCCAATTTTCTATTGTTATTATGCATGCATTGTACTAGTTTTCGGTAGATGTTACATGGATGAGCTGATTAGCCAAGGTTATGTGAGGGAGAGAATGAGTCCTTGTTCAGTTCCCGCATTGTTAGTGCCAAAGAAAGATGGGAATTATAGAATGTGTGTGGATAGCTGGGTTATAAACAACATCAAAATAAGTATAGGTATCCCATACCTAGGCTTGATGACATGCTTGACGAGTTACATGGTTCCAACATCTTCTCCAAGATTGATCTTTGGAGTGGATATCACCAAATAAGGATGAGAGAGGGAGATGAATGGATGCAGCCTTCAAGACAAAGGGAGGACTTTATAAGTGGATGGTCATGCCATTTGGCCTCTCCAATGCACCAAGTACCTTCATGCGGCTGATGAATGAAGTACTTAAACCTTTTTTTGGGAAGATTTGTAGTTGTTTATTTTGATGATATTCTAATGTATAGTCGTAGTAAGAATGATCATAGAAACCATCTTAGGCAAGTGTTTGGAGTGTTGAGGAAACAAAAATTTTATACTAAGATGGAGAAGTTTGAGTTTTTCATGAAAGAAGTAACCTTCTTAGGCTATGTAGTTTTGGGAGAGGGTATAATGGTTGACCAATCAAAGGTAGATGCAATTAGGAGCTGGCCCGAACCTAAAACCATTAGTGAAGTAAGGAGTTTTCATGGTTTAGCTTCTTTTTATAGGAGATTTGTGCCCAATTTTAGTACTCTTATGTCACCCATTACCGAGTGTTTAAAGAAGGAAAATTTTGAGTGGACAAAAAAGGCAAGTGAGGCATTTGAAATGATCAAGAAGAAATTGTGTGAATCACCTATCCTAGCTCTACCCGATTTCAACAAAGTATATGAGGTTGAGTGTGATGCAAGTGGAGTAGGAATTGGGGTAGTCCTTACACAAGACAAGAGGTTCGTTAGCATACTTTAGTGAGAAGCTTAATGATGCTTGGAGAAAATATAGCATTTATGATAAGGAGTTCTATGCTATTATTAGGGCATTAGATCATTGGAGTAACTACTTGAGGCCTAAGCAATTTGTGCTTCATTCGGATCACCAAGCTCTCAAGTTCATAAATGGGGAACATAAGTTGAACTTAAGGCATGCCGAATGGGTGAGTTTCTTCAATACTTTTCATTTGTTTCCAAGTACAAGCAAGGGAGCACTAATGTGGTGGCTGATTCTTTCTCAAGAAGGTACTCCATCCTTTCTATTTTGGATGCAAGAGTAATTGGGTTTAGCATGATGAGGGACCACTACAAGCAAGATGAAGAAATGGCCACAGTCACGGCTAAGTGTACTAAGGGCACTTTTGAAGATTATGTAGTCCAACATGGATTTTTTTTTTTCAAGGGCAACAAGCTATGTGTGCCTCATGGGAGTTTTAGAGAGTTGCTTCTGAGAGAGGTACATGGAGGAGGGCTTGCAGGTCACTTTGGGGTTACCAAAACAGTGGAAGTTCTTAAGGAGCATTTCTATTGACCAAAGATGCTTGGGGATTTGCAAACCATAATGGCTAGATGGGAGTTTGTCATAGAGCCAAGAGTCAAATCAAACCAGGGATGTACACTCCATTGCTGATTCCAAATCAATCTTGGGATGACCTTAGCATGGACTTCATTGTAGCCTTGCTGAGAACTCAAAGAGGTAAAGATTCCATAATGGTTGTTGTTGATAGATTCTCTAAAATGGCACATTTTATTGCATGCAACAAGACCAATGATGCCTCACATGTGGCTAAGATGTTTTTTAAAAGAGATTGTGAAGTTGCATGGTGTTCCAAGGAGTTTTGTGTCGGATGGGGATACTAAGTATTTAAGCCATTTTTGGAGATCCTTATGGGGTAGATTAGGCACCAAACTCTCATTTAGCACTTCTCATCACCCCAAAACTAATGGGCAAACCGAAGTCACAAATAAAACCTTAGGAACAATTAATGGAGATTGAGGTGCTGACCAAGTTGATGTTCCCAATACTTCTCAAGATCCTTTGCAAGGAATTGGTGGTCCAATGACTATGGCAAAAACAAAGAGCATGAAAGCAAGGCTTGATCATGGAAGTGCAATACAAAGAGGTTGTATTAGAAGACTCTAAGACTAAATTTGAAGATTTCAAAGCTTCACCAAGGATGGTCTATTATCTGTTTATGCAAGGGGTAGATTTGAAAGATCAAGTTGGATGCAAGGATTAATTTAGGAATTAATTTTCGTTTATTTAATCTTGGGTTTTTTATGTTTTAATTATCATTAGATTCTTTGGTCTTTTATTTATTCAAGGTTTATTTAGGCCCAACCCATTTTTCAATTAGCTAGGGTTTTCTTTTAGGGTTTGTTGCTTATAAAAAGGGGCGGCCATGTTATTCTTTTGGGACATATTATTATCAATTGAAGTTTATTTCAGAAAGCTATTTGCTTGCCTTCTTATGTTCTTGATTGAAGGCTTGAATCTCGACTTATCAAAGGGAGTGATCAACCTTTGTGGCGTCTCAAGATTTGGTATTTTAAGGACATAGTTTCCTTAGGGTTCTAATTCGATCATCCTTAACACGTTCCTAGCGAAATGTTTTCCTATTCCATTGAGTTTGTGGGTTACTCGGGTACTTCGCCTAGAGGATCTACATCATTTGGTATTAGAGCTTCGGTTGCTGGAAACAGGTTATTTATCTCTAACACTCTTTGTTTGCGCTCTTGATTCAACAAAAAAAAAAAAAAAAGAACAACAAAGTGGCAATTTCGAGTTGTTAAGTTTCCCATTCTTGTTCTCTTTGCTAGGTATCCTATTTTTGTTGAATTAACTTTCCAATTCTTGTTGAATTAATTTCCTTTATTCTGTTCTAGTTTCCTTTTTTTTTTTTTTTTTTTGGTTCTAGTGATTGTTTCAAGCATATACAAGGTTGTTTTGTTTCTTTTGCCTACTTAATCAATTAGCATCAATTCTAGTGATTTCTTTCACATGTCTTTTGCTTCCTTTTAGAGTTTTCTTATTTTTCTTGGTTCTTTAGAGTCATCTTGCGTCTTTCTTTCTGTTCACTATTTGCCTTAACTAAGTTTTTAAAGTTCTGATTTTTGAGATTGTCACCATCTAACCGGTTGCTTCATGAGATTTGTTGAATTCTTTGATTCTGTTAAGAACATAAAGGGGGCCGACTTGGCTTTGAGAGGTGAAAGACAAGAGAGATCATCACCAAGAAAAAGTGTGAGCAAGAGGAAAATCGAAAGAGAGCAAGTGAGGTCGAGAGGAAAAAATGGAGAGAAAAGTGAGCAACACGGAGAGAAAAATAAAAGAATGAGTATACTTGCTGAAAAAAATGAGGTTAAAAGTGTAATGATGGCGAGGCAACAAGTACTTGTACTTACGTACAAGGATGTTTATCTTTCTACTAACGACCTTAACTCATCTTTGCCTAGTGTTGTCGTGTTTTTATTGCAGGAATTTGAGGACCTATTTCCTGAGGAGATTTCCCATGGATTACTCCTCTAAGAGGAATTGAGCATCAAATAGACTTCATACATGGTTCCGCCATACCAAATCGACCTGCTTATAGAGCTAATCCCAAGGAAATGAAGGACATACAAAGGCAAGTGGATGAGCTATTGCAAAAGGGATTTGTAAGGGAGAGTCTCAGCCCATGTTTGGTTCCTGTCCTCTTAGTCCCAAAGAAAGATGGAACATGGCGCATGTGTGTGGATTGCCAAGCTATTAACAAGATAACGGTAAAGTATAGACATCCTATCCCCAGATTAGATGATATGCTTGATGAATTGCATGGCTTTCAATTGTTTTCTAAAATTGATTTAAAGAATGGCTATTATCAGATTCACATGAAAGAGGGAGATGAATGGAAAATTGCATTTAAAACAAAATATGGATTGTATGAGTGGTTAGTAATGACTTTCGGTTTAACTAATGCACCTAGTACATTCATGAGGTTAATGAACCATGTCTTTCGTGCTTTCATGGGAAAATTTGTGGTAGTTTACTTTGATGATATTTTAGTTTATAGCAAAAATTTGGATGAACATGTGAAACACTTGCATGCTGTGTTTAGTGTGTTGAGAGAGCACCAATTGTATGCTAATCTTAAGAAGTGCAACTTTTGCATGGAATCTGTTGTGTTTCTTGGATTTGTTGTTAGTTTGCAAGGTATTAGTGTTGATGAAGAAAAGGTAAGGGCAATAAGGGTCTGGTCTGCACCTAAGAATGCGAACGAGGAAAGAAGTTTCTATGGTTTAGCAAGTTTTTATCGAAGGTTTGTTAAAGATTTTAGTTCTATTGCGACACCTTTGAATGAACTTGTTAAAAAGAATGTTATTTTTAAGTGGGATAATGTGCATGACCGGGCTTTCAAAACTTTGAAAGATAAGCTAACTACTGCACATTTGTCGTGTTTGCCTAACTTTGATAAAGCTTTTGAGATAGAATGTGATGTATCCGGGATTGGAATGGGAGCTGTTTTGATGCAGGATTCCACTTATTTTAGTGAAAAAATAAGTGGGGCAACGTTGAATTATCCTACTTACGGCAAGGAGCTTTATGCATTAGTGAGTGTTAGTGTATATTAGTGTATGCCCTAAAACCATTCGTGTTGTTGGTTTCAGAGCATTTTGTCTTGTATCTATATATATCATAAATAATAGAAGAAAGAGTTCTTCAATTCATATATGTAAGTTGCTTCCTTTATTCAGTCATGCATTTAAACTAAAGTATGTATATGAATTGTCCAGATGATTCATTTAATAGGTAAATGAATTATCGAAAAGGGTTCCCTACGGAAGCAATATAAATTTGGGCAACTATATTGCACAGTAGGCATACCGGATGCTTCCGAAAGATATCATGAGTTGATATAAGTACGGATGACGATGATAGTCATGTCACTAGGGCATTGGTATGGATTAGTGGTTGGTGAACTATTTTTCGAACGTGACCGAATAACGACAAATCACTTGGAAAAGCATGTAGTCAATGATTTATCGTTTGGTTATATCGATGCGATGTAGTCCTTTGACCTGAGACATTGTAGTCAGATCCGATATGGATGCGTATGGTTCATACTGTATAAGTATGAGACTAATCATGTTTCGTACAATAAAGCCTATTTGGTCATGCATTGTTCATATGCGGAAACGAACAATAGTCAAGAGGGATCCATTGACTCGAAAATAAAGGATCGGGAGTACCGCTGACTCCATCCGGATTCGAGTTCCAAGACGAATATCGATAAATGTCAGAAAACTGAATCTCTGGCCAGAGTCTATTATTAGTCATACAAAAGTAAGTTTGTGATGACAAGTTTCGGACATATTGATCGACAATTCGGTAGAAGATCGAGTTTAGGATTTTGATGTTCCATGAATCCATACTCGATTAGGATATCTCAATGGAGGGACTTTACCTGCATGGTACGTATGATCTGAAATGGGTTCGATGAAGTATTTCTTCATTGTGGTTTAGGGACTATGGCACATTGCTAGATGTTTACCATAGTCGTTGGGCCTCCAGACAGGTTTCCGGATTCATCCAGAACCAGCCCACGGCTAATCCACGGTGGACCTACATGGTCACACCAATAGCCTTGAGAAGTTAGAGAAGGATGAGAGAGAGAAATGATTATCCAAAAAGGGCTAACACCTTCCGAGGGTAATAACGGGATTTCTATGGTAATAGTTACATAGAAAACTATTTGTGACATTTTAAGGATTAAAATGGTCAAGCAATAATTAATTATATTTAATTATTATATCTTAAAGTGTTAAGATTAAATCTTAAAGTGTTAAGATTAATGAGATGAACAAAAATAACCTTTTAATAGTTAAAGGGTAAAAGGGTAACTTTATGGGTTGTCATTGTAAACTAGTTTAGTTTACATGGGCCCTTGAATAATATTGATTATTCAAAGGGTAGCATAATAAATTCATGGGGTCCCTTTATAAAATAATATTTTATTGGGCTTTGAAGTGAAAAATAAATAATTGCAAAATTGCCCAAGTATATATAAATGCAAAAGGTTGCATTTTTGTTGATAACACACATTGTTCACTCAAAGCAAAACCAAAACTCTCTCTAAAAGCCACGACCACTCTCTAAACCTCTCAAGGTGGTGTTAAAGTGTAGAGGTCTCATTACTTTGAGGCTGATCTTCATCAATCCAAAGCAAATGAGTAGGTATAATCTCTTTTCCAAGCTTTGTTTGAAAACCGGTTTTTAGAATCCATGCTTTCAAGCTTTCATTCTCCATCTCCACCACTCTTCATGCATGCTGATTCTTTTAAATGGTATCAGAGCTAAAAGCTCCTTGCATGTCGAATTTATAAGCTAAAATGGCATTTTCCATGTGTTCGTATGTTCATCAAACTTGGTTGAGTTTGCATGTTAGTAATATGGTTCAAAAATGTTTTTTTCATAGTAGATCTTTACATGCATGTCTCGGCCATACATAGATCAGAGGTATATGTTCATTCTTCTTCTCATTCTCATATGTTTGAATGATGATAATGGTTAAAATGAGCATGCCTTAGTATTGGATGAGTTGTTTGATGTAATAAGCATGTTTGATGCATGTGTATGTCTCGGCCATCTCTTGATCTTTGGAAAACATGTTTTTCTTCTTGCTCTAATATGTTTGGGTATGTTAGAATATGATTTAAAGCATGTTTGGATGATGATTATTGCATGAAATGTGTTGAAAACTACATGCATGCATATATGTCATTTTCGGCCATGACTAGTTTTGCCATAAAAATGTCATTTCATTCATGTATTGATGAATGATGTTTTAGGAAATGTTGCATGATGATTCATTTAGAAAAAATGTTCATGCATGTTCATTTCCATTACTTTGATTAAATGGTTTATGCTTTGACATGCTAAATGTGTTATCTTTAATTTGATTAAAGTATGTTTTTGCATGAAGTGTATGAAAATGTTGCAAGTGTTTAGTGGTGGAATTTGATGTTAGCATAAAGTTATGGATTATTAATTCATATGATGAATTGTGATATTATGTATGTATGATGGTGGTAAATTTAATGTAGGATGTTTAATTTGATTAAATTATCATATAATGCATCATGGCATGGCATAAATTATTATATTTTTGAAATATAATAATTTGGTTGTTTGAATGGTTTCAAAAATGATGATGCAAGATGACATAATTGTCTTTGAGAAGATAAATGTGTCATAAAAGGTATTACTTTAGCTAAAAGTAATTTGTGTCATAGAATGATTACTCTTGGAGTGATAAAACCCATTTATCTATGTCATGCATGACTTTTGTGAAAAGTATTGAAATGATGCTAAAAATTAAATAATATATCTTTGGGTGGAATATGACAAAAGTGTTTGTGTAATGATTCCTATAAAATGTGTAATTGTTGCATGCCCCAAAGTTATGATTATATTACCACATGAATATATATATAATATCTATTAATATATGAGATATATTTATATTTATATATATTAGTGAATATATATATATATATTTTTTAAATAATTGTTTATATTCATGCCTTTAAATAATTGTTTATTATATTTGGTATGAATGTTTAATATTTATTTATGTGATGAATGAATATTAGATTAGAGGGTTGATCATGGGCGCCATTTGGTTTTCAAAATATTCAAAAGTATTTGTAATATTCTTTTATTAAATGGCTTGTAATAATTAAATTTTATTTATTTATTTTAATCGGGCCTGCGTGCCTAAGATCCAATATGTAATGGAATCGGCTAAACGAGAACCGAAGAGCATCCGGATGACAATCGAATCGAAGATATTGTATTAGGGTAAATAGTTTGCCTTTAGGATGTATTTTCGAAAAGCCCCATGGTCAACCCACATGCTTTAATTTATGCATATATGTGATATGTATGAATTGTTAATTAAACATGGCATGCTAAAATGAATTAACTAAAGGTTAAACCTAAATCTCCCCAATTTAAAATTATTAAATCCAAGTCTCCCATTGTGGGATAACTAAATTCTTTGATATAAATTTTAATATCCCAAGATTTCTATTATGTGAGGGATACAATCTTTATATCATAGAATTAAGTTGATCTTGTTCTTGGATGGATATTTTCACCTTGACCAAGAATTCTATTATGTGAGGACATGATGAAAATGCCATCCTAAGAAAGCACAATGGTTCGGATTTAACTAGCCTAGGGTACCAAGAATTCTATTATGTGAGGTATCTGAAGCTAGGACAAGGAATATGAATCAAACCTTATATAGTGATATAAAAGGAAAAGAGTTTCCTACTTATTAGACTTAATTAACCAAGAATTCTATTATGTGAGGTTAATTGAATTTGATAAGAAATTGATTCCCCACTAAGAAATTTAATCCAACGAAAATTTTCCGGATCCTATTTAAGGGAATGTAGGACTCGAATAAAATAGTGGGAGCTAATTTGATTATGCATTAAAAGGTTTAAAAGATTACAAGACACTAATAAAATTACTTTTCTTTGCAGTTTCATCTTTGCGATAAATAATCGAAAAATGGCCAACAATGTTCTCAATCTAAGAAATCTTAGAGTTGTTCTAGATTTTGAAAGAATTGCTTATGTCCTAGAAGCAACTCTTCCACTTGATATTAGACCGGATGCTCCACAAGTGAGCTTGATGCTCTTGAAAAGTGGAGAGAGGATAGTAGGAGGGCTAAAAATTACATGTTAGCCTCCATGAATAAAGAACTTCAAACTAAGCATGAAGAGGTTTCAAATGCTTATGATATCCTCATAGCTCTACAAGAGTTGTATAGCGAAAATCCAAGAGTGGTTGAGTATGAATTGTGTGTATCCCTCTTTAGCATGAAGTTAAGGGAAGGGGAACCTCCAGCTGATCATACTCTTAAAATGATCAATGGATTAGATCGACTGGATGGATATGGGTTGGTCATGCCAGACCGCCTCAAAGTGAATTTGATTCTACAATCCCTTCCTCCAAGTTATAAACCGTTTATAACTGACTACAATCTCAATAGGATTGAGAGAAACCTCTCTGAACTACTAAATGAGCTTAAAGAATTTCACAGACAAAATGTGAAAGGGAAAGGACACGAGGATGTCTTTGCTGCCTCTACTAGCAGGGCCAATAAAAAGCCCAAAGTGCTACCAAAGAGAGGTCCAAAAGTTGGACCCAAGAATAAGAGCTTTAAGAAGCCAATGGCAAAGGCAGAGAAGGCCAATGCAAAGGGAAAATGTTTCCACTGTGGAAAAGATGGACACTGGAAGAGGAACTGTCCTCAATACCTGAACAGTCTGAAGAAAGGCAAAGGAAAAGCATGTACGAACTAATGTCTTATGATTGAATATGAATTAAGTGTTAATTCAGATAGTCATTCCTGGATATTAGATTCAGCAGCAACATCTCATGTTTGTATGTCTTTGCAGGTACTTCAGAATAGTTCTGAGGTGACAAAAGGCGAGATCATTTTGAGGATGGCAAATGGGGCATGATTTGCAGCCGAGGCCATGGGGACTTGCCCACTAAGACTACCTTCAGGACATGTTTTGAATTTGTTTAAAGTATTGTACTTTGAAAAAGCCACTAGAAACATCATTTCTATTTCTGCTTTGTGTAAAGCAGGTTATTATGTCTTGTTTAATGGAAATGAATGTTCAATACATTTTGGAAATGTTTTAGTTGGTAAAGTGTGAATACAAATGGTTTGTATGTCTTAGAATTGAATGACTATGCTTCAATCAATACCATTTCTAATAAAAGAATTCGATCTGAATCAAATCCTAAAATTCTATGGCATCATAGATTGGGTCATATAGGAGAGAAAAGGTTAATACAGCTTGGAGAAAGTGGGATCCTAAACTCATTGGGTTCTGAACCCTATCCAACCTGTGAATCATGTCTCCAAGGAAAGATGACCAAGTCTCCCTTTAAGAGTAAAGGAGAGCGAGCTAAAGAACTTTTAGAACTCATACATATAGATGTGTGTGGACCATTTAGTACTTTAGCTAGGGGAGGATTTGAATACTTTTTTACCTTTACAGATGATATGTCACGATATGGGTATTTGTATTTAATGAAATACAAATCTGAATCCTTTGAAAAATTCAGAAAATTCAAGAATGAAGTAGAAAATCAAACTGAAAGAGTATTAAAATACTACGATCGGATCGTGAGGGGTGAATACTTGAGTACGAGTTTCAAGAGTTCTTAAAAGAAAATGGGATCATCTGACAATTGACTCTTCCTTATACACCCCAGCTTAATGGAGTGTCTGAAAGGAGAAATCGTAGCTTATTGGATATGGTACGATCGATGGTGAGTTTTACAGACTTACCAATGTCTCTGTGGGGGTACGCTCTCCAGACAGCTGTGCACATCCTTAATAGGGTCCCGTCTAAAACTATCCAGAAAACACCGTATGAGATATGGTATGGAAAATGTCCAAGTCTAAATTATATGAAGATTTGGGGCTGCCCAGCTTATGTTAAATTGGTTAAATCTGATAAGTGGATGTTAAATCCAAGAAGGGTTCGGTTCATTGGATATCCTAAAGATAGTTTAGGATATTGCTTTTACTTCCCAAGTGATCAAAGAGTTTGGATCAGTAGAAATGCGCGCTTCCTCAAGAATGAGTTCTTGGAGGAAGGCGGCGTTGGAAGAAATATTGAACTTAAGGAAGAGTTCGAAGAGCCAAGAACCGAGATTGCTGAAGATGGAACGTCCACTCAGCGAACCTCGATGTCGATACTATGGTTCCGATACGAAAGTCTTCTAGAATGTCGAAACCTCGAGAGATATGGGTTCCTACATGAGCAAGATTTTGAATCTTACTTAGTGGGAGTAGATGATCATGGTGATGATCCTAGAAGCTACGAAGAAGCAATACTGGATAGAGATTCAGGAAAATGGCTAGAAGCGATGGATTCTGAGATAGAATCAATGCATGCCAATCAAGTATGGTCGCTTGTGGATCCACCTGAGGGAATAGTTCCTATAGGTTGTAAATGGGTCTACAAGAGAAAAGTTGGCAAGGATGGCGAGGTAGAAACCTTCAAAGCTCGACTGGTGGCGAAAGGTTATACTTAGAAACAAGGATTGGATTATGAGGAAACCTTCTCTCCTGTAGCTATGATTAAATCCATCCGTATAATGCTAGCCATCGCAGCATACCATGATTATGAAATTTGGTAGATAGATGTCAAAACAGCTTTCCTCAATGGGTTTATTGAGGAAAACATCTATATGGAATAACCAATAGGTTTTGTATCCTCTACTGAAAGACATAAGGTATACAAATTGCATCGATCCATTTATGGATTGAAGCAAGCTTCAAGAAGCTGGAACATTCGATTTGACAACATAATCAAATCGTTTGGTTTTGTCAAGAATCCGGATGAGCCCTGTGTATACAAATGGGTTAAAGATCATGCCATCACGTTTCTTAAATTATATGTAGATGACATACTTTTGATGGGAAATGATATAGGCATGATGACAGAGGTTAAGGTTTGGTTGTCCAAAACCTTCTCGATGAAAGACTTAGGAGAAGCGACATATGTCCTTGGCATTCGTGTCTATAGAGATAGAACGAAAAGGGTAATTGGATTATCCCAAAAATTGTACATAGAGAAAATGCTAAAAAGATTTAGCATGGAGAACTCTAAGAGAGGTCTTTTGCCCTTCACTCACGGTCTTCATCTTTCTAAGGAGATGGGTCCAAAGACCGATGAAGAGTGGCAGCGGATGCGTAATGTGCCTTATGCGTCTGCCGTAGGTAGCTTAATGTACGCAATGCTATGTACAAGGCCTGATATAGCTTATGCTGTAAGTGTTACGAGCAGATATCAGTCAAACCTAGGGGAGAAACATTGGTCGGTTGTAAAATCGATCCTTAAGTACTTGAGAAGAACTAAGGATCTAGTTTTGAGTTATGGATGTTCCGAGTTAAACATTCAAGGATACTCAGATTCTGATTTCCAATCAGATATTGATGATAGAAAGTCTATGTCAGGGTATATTTTTATATGTAATGGAGGTCTTGTTAGTTGGAAAAGTTCCAAGCAGACAACCACGGTGACTCCCTCTGAAGTGAATACATTCTTTGCCGGAAGCGTGAAGGAGGAGGTGTTTGGATGCGAAAGTTTGTAATTGAACTTGGTGTGGTTCTGAACATGGCTTACCCAATAAGCATGTTCTATGACAATACTGGAGCTATTGCACAGGCAAAGGAACCAAGGGCACACCAAAAATCCAAACACATTCAGCGTAAGTATCACACTTTGAAAGAATTCGTTGGAGCGGAGAGATTTTGATTCGAAGACTCCTTCACGAGAAAATGTAGCTGATCCACGACTAAGGCGAGGTACTGAAGCAATTGGACCATCATCTTGAGAAGATGGGTATGAGATACAACATCGAATGGCTTTAGTGCAAGTGGGAGTTTGTTAGTGTATATTAGTGTATGCCCTAGAAACCATTCGTGTTGTCAGTTTCAGAGCATTTTGTCTTGTATCTATATATATCATAAATAATAGAAGAAAGAGTTCTTCAATTCATATATGTAAATTGCTTCCTTTATTCAGTCATGCAATTTAAAATAAAGTATGTATATGAATTGTCCAGATGATTCATTTAATAGGTAAATGAATTATCGAAAAGGGTTCCCTACAGAAGCAATATAAATTTGGGCAACTATATTGCACAGTAGGCATACCGGATGCTTCAGAAAGATATCATGAGTTGATATAAGTACGGATGACGATGATAGTCATGTCACTAGGGCATTGGTATGGATTAGTGGTTGGTGAACTATTTTTCGAATGTGACCGAATAACGACAAATCACTTGGAAAAGCATGTAGTCAATGATTTATCGTTTGGTTATATCAGTGCACGATGTAGTCCTTTGACCTGAGACATTGTAGTCAGATCCGATATGGATGCGTATGGTTCATACGGTGTATAAGTATGAGACTAATCATGTTTCGTACAATAAAGCCTATTTGGTCATGTGTTGTTCATATGCGGAAATGAACGATGGTCAAGAGGGGATCCATTGACTCGAAAATAAAGGATCGGGAGTACTGCTGACTCCATCCAGATTTGAGTTCCTAGACGAACATCGATAAATGTCAGAAAACTGAATCTCTGGCCAGAGTCTATTATTAGTCATACAAAAGTAAGTTTGTGATGACAAGTTTTGGACATATTGATCGAAAATTTGGTAGAAGATCGAGTTTAGGATTTTGACGTTCCATGAATCCATACTTGATTGGGATATCTCAATGGAGGGACTTTACCTGCATGGTACGTATGATCTGAAATGGGTTCGATGAAGTATTTCTTCATTGTGGTTTAGGGACTATGGCACATTGCTAGATGTTTACCATAGTCGTTGGGCCTCCGGACAGGTTTCCAGATTCATCCAGAACCAGCCCACGGCTAATCCATGGTGGACCTACATGGTCACACCAATAGCCTTGAGAAGTTAGAGAAGGATGAGAGAGAGAAATGATTATCCGAAAAGGGCTAGCACCTTCCGAGGGTAATAACGGGATTTCTATGGTAATAGTTACATAGAAAACTATTTGTGACATTTTAAGGATTAAAATGGTCAAGCAATAATTAATTATATTTATTTATTATATCTTAAAGTGTTAAGATTAAATCTTAAAGTGTTAAGATTAATGAGATGAACAAAAATAACCTTTTAATAGTTAAAGGGTAAAAGGGTAACTTTTTGGGTTGTCATTGTAAACTAGTTTAGTTTACATGGGCCCTTGAATAATATTGATTATTCAAAGGGTAGCATAATAAATTCATGGGGTCCCTTTATAAAATAAGATTTTATTGGGTTTTGAAGTGAAAAATAAATAATTGCAAAATTGCCCTAAGTATATATAAATGCAAAAGGTTGCATTTTTGTTGATAACACACATTGTTCACTCAAAGCAAAACCAAAACTCTCTCTAAAAGCCCCGACCACTCTCTAAACCTCTCAAGGTGGTGTTAAAGTGTGGAGGTCTCATTACTTTGAGGCTGATCTTCATCAATCCAAAGCAAAGGAGTAGGTATAATCTCTTTTCCAAGCTTTGTTTGAAAACCGGTTTTTAGAATCCATGCTTTCATGCTTTCATTCTCCATCTCCACCACTCTTCATGCATGCTGATTCTTTTAGTGAGAACTCTTCAAACATGGTAGCATTACTTGTGGCCGAGGGAATTCATCATTCATTCTGATCATGAGAGCTTGAAGTTCTTGAAGACCCAAGGTAAGCTTAATAAAAGACATGCTAAGTGGTTGGAGTTCATAGAAACGTTTCCTTATGTAATCAAATACAAGCATGGGAAGGAAAACGTTGTGGCTGATGCATTGTCTAGGAGGTACGTATTACTTACTTCATTGCAAAACTAAATTACTTGGTTTTGAATTGTTTAACAATTTGTATGCTGATGGTTCTGATTTCAACCAAGTATGGAATGCATGTGATAAGTGTGTGTTTGGTGATTTTTGTAGGCATGAAGGATTTCTATTCAAGAAAGATAAATTATGTGTGCCTATTTGTTCTGTTCATGAGTTGCTTTTTAGGGAAAGTCATGCGGGAGGTTTGATGGGTCACTTTGGTGTTCTAAAGACTTTAGATATATTACGTGAGCATTTTTTATTGGCCTAATATGAAGCATGATATGCAATCTATTTGTGATAAGTGCATTACATGTAAGCAAGCAAAATCTAATGTTAGACCACATGGCTTGTATACCCCTTTACCTGTACCTAATCAACCTTGGATTGATATATCTATGGATTTTGTTTTAAGATTATCAAGGACTTAAAGTGGTGAGGATAACATATTTGTTGTTGTTGATAGGATTTAGTAAAATGGCTCATTTTATTGCATGTTCTAAAACCAATGACACAACACATATTGCGGATTTGTTCTTTAAAGAAGTGGTTCATTTGCATGGGTTGCCTAAGACAATGGTTAGTGATAGAGATGTTAAGTTCCTAAGTCATTTTTGGCGCACTTTATGGAATAAATTAGGAACCAAACTGTTATTTTCTACTGTTGCACATCCTCAAACAGATGGTCAAACTGAAGTAGTTAATAGGACACTCACTATACTTTGTTGTGTGCTATCATTCAAAAGAACTTAAGGCTGTGGGAGAAGCGTTTGCCACATATTAAGTTTGCATATAATAGGATTGTTCATTCTACTTCTTCATTTTCTCCTTTTGAAATTGTTTATGGCTTTAATCCTTTAATACCTGTGGATATTTTACCTTTGCCTACTAATGAGCATGCTAATCTTGATGGTAAGAAAAAGGCAGATTTTGTGAAGGATTTACATACCAGAGTTCAGGCCAACATTGAAAGGAAGAATAAGCAATATGCTAAGCAAGCTAATAAGGGGCGTTTGAAGGTTGTCTTCCAACCTAGAGATTGGGTTTGGGTGTACATGCGTAAGGAGATGTTTCCCACACAAAGGAAATCAAAATTGCAGCCTAGAGGAGATGGACCTTTTCAAGTCTTGGAGCGGATAAATGATAATGTAACAACTGCTGTAAACTAGTACAATTCATGCATAATAACAATAGAAAATGGGCCCAAAACTTTACTTTTTATTATAAGTAATAAGTCTTTTATACACAAGGAGCATCATTTACAGAAAGCCATTTTAAAAGACAAAAACAGGGGAAACAGTGTAGCTATTGCTCCTCGCTTGCCGACGCCCCTCCGACTGCATCATCACCTAGATCCTGCATCCACAAAGGAAAATAATGGGGTGAGCACAAAATAATACTCAGTAAGTAAACCCTCTATCTGTTTGTCCCCGTATGTAATACTCTTAATTCTTTCCTTACACTACTTTTGTTTTCTATTTCTACTAGACGCCATGGCCTCATCTTACCGGAGGTACGACCGGATGGCATTCACACAGCACCATCTCACTCTTCATGACTGTCGGGTGGAGTTCACACAACACCAACCCGTTCTTAGTGACTACCGAGTGGGGATCACAAAGCACCTACCCGGTTTTCGTAACTATCGGGTGGAGACCGGAGACCACAAAGCACCTACCCATGCCTCATGACTTTCGGGTGACGATCACAAAGCACTAACCCGTTCCTAATCACTATCGGGTAATGTTCACAAAGCATCAACCCACTTCTAATTAAATGTCGGGTGATGATCACAAAGCATCAACCCCTTTCTAATAACTAACCGGGTGATGATCACTAAGCATCCATCCGTTTCTAATAACTATCGGGTGATGATCACAAAGCATCAACCCATTTCTAATAGCTATTCGGGTGATGATCATAAAGCATCGACCCGATTCTCATAACTGTCGGGTGATGATCACAAATCATCGACCCATTTCTAATACTCTTCTCATTCACTCTACTCTAGCACTTCTCATTCTCTCTACTCTTAGAGTAGTTGCATCCACAAAGTTCTCTACTCTTTCTTAGGTCACTTCTTAATGCACAATTAATGCCTATGGATGGTTCATCTCCACTAATGCACTTATGAAATGCCAACATGCAATGTTGCAAGAATTAAGGTTCACTACTCATACTCAAACCTCTATTAGGCATTTCATCAAACAACTCAAGTGCATAATAAAACTCTACTATAACAATAATTCTAAGTCTTACTCTAACCATCCAAAATGGGGAGAAACTCCCTCACATAGCCATAAATCCTGCCAAAGAAAGACACTTCCAAAAAGGATTTCTCAATATCCTTCAATTCCATCTCAAACTACCTTTCCAACCCACATCTCACTTCTTATATTTGAAATGTATAAACAATCACAAAGCACTAGTAATCTCCATTTAAGACTCAATAACATGGCATATAACATGTATATTACATACATATATAATTGCTATCACAAACCCTAATCAAGAAAATTCTCAAATCTCAACTTGGGTTGGGATTTAGTTACCTTGTTATGGAGAGATTTCACTAACTCTTCCTTTCACTTGGTTTGCTTGACTTTCTCTCTGCTCTTAAACAAATGAACAAAAACCCTCAATATTCAATATACCCAAGAACTCACAAAACTTCACAACCAAAGCAAGAATCCTTACCTTAGGATGCCTTAGATTGATTTTCTACCCCAAATCACTCCAAAAGCCCTTTAAAACTCCTTGAACAAAAGAAAGAGAAATTGAGAGGAAGCAAGAGAGGAGAGTGGCGATGGAGAAGAAGAATGAAGGGGTTTCAATTACTTAATTCCTTTTAATGAACTTTATACACAAGCATTCCCATTTTGCCCTTACTCTTCTTTGGGAATTCCATCTATATCCTTTGATTCATCGTAAACACACCCCCATAACAACATATTCTCCATGAAAATCCCTTACATTTTACTCCCCACTTTTCCTACTAAAAAGGGGTAGAATGGTCAAATTGCTCTTAGGAAAGAAAATATCTAAAACTTAACAAACATTTTGGTTGGCACGTCGCCGCGGCGAGGAATCTTCCGTCACTGCGACAAACTGTCCAGTAGCTTCCCGTGGCTTCAACACCTCTTCGCCGCGGCGAAGATTCTTCTTTGCCTCGGCGAAGCATGGAATACTGAACTTCTTATATTTCAACCAATTTCAGGGCAAGAATTCAACACACCACTCAAACAAAGGTCAACCAAACAAGAAAACGAATAAACCAACTCAAATAAGAGCAAAAGAAGAAATGTTAGCTACGTACCTCAAGTGGGGCGTTACAGATAATGCCTATAAGCTAGATTTGCCAAGCGACTATGGTAATGTTAGTGCAACTTTTAATGTTGTTGATTTATCTTTGTTTGATGTAGGTCATTCGAGGATCCTTTCGAAGAGGAGGAGAATAATGGAGATCGAGGTGCTGACCAAGTTGATGTTCCCAAATATTCTCAAGATCCTTTGCAAGGAATTGGCCGTCCAATGACTAGGGCAAAAATAGAGAGCATGAAAGAGGCTTTGCAAGGCTTGATCATGGAAGTGCAATGCAAAGAGGCTGTGCTAGAAGAATCTAAGACTAAATTCGAAGATTTCAAAGCTTCACCAAGGATGGTCTATTATCTTTTTATGCAAGGGGTAGAATCGAAAGATCAAGTTGGATGCAAGGATTAATTTAGGAATTAATTTTCGTTTATTTAATCTTGGGTTTTTTATGTTTTAATTATCATTAGATTCTTTAGTCTTTTATTTATTCAAGGTTTATTTAGGCCTAATTCACTTGTACTTAGGCCCAACTCATTTTTCAATTAGCTAGGGTTTTCTTTTAGGGATTGTTGCTTATAAAAAGGGGTGGCCACGTTATTTTTTTGGGATAGATTATTATCAATTGAAGTTTATTTCAGAAATCTATTTGCTTGCCTTCTTGTGTTCTTGATTGAAGGCTTGAATCTCGATTTATCAAAGAGAGTGATCAACCTTTGTGGCGTCTCAAGATTTGGTATTTTAAGGACTTAGTTTCCTTAGGGTTCTAATTCGATCATCTTCAACATGTTCCTAGCAAAACAATTTGTTCCGATTCCATTGGGTTCATGGGTTCCTAGGGTAATTCGCCTATAGGGTCTACATCAACAATTCTAACAACTTTGGTGAGTAAGCGTTTAAGAGATTGGGATAATAAATTAGCTCATGCTAAGTTTGCTTACAATAGGTTCCCTAATGCTACAACCGGCCATACCCCATTTGAAGTCCTTTATGGCCTTAATCCCATCACACTGATTGAGTTAAATGCCTTACCCCTTGATATACAAGTGAATCTTGATGCTAAAGAGAAGGCCAAGTCTATGAAGAAGCTACATGAGTCAATTAGGGCCCAAATAGCCAAATCCAATGAAGCTTATAGGAGGAGAGCCAACAAACATAGAAAACCCACCTATTTTGAATTGGGAGATCTTGTGTGGTTTCACTTGAGGAAGGAAACGTTCCCATCCCGGAGGAAAAGCAAATTGGCACCTAGGGTTGATGGTCCATTTGAGGTTCTTGAAAAGATTGGGGATAATGCTTATAAGATAGATTTACCATAAGAGCTTGGTAATGTTTTGGCTACATTCAACGTTGGGGACTTGTCACCTTACTTGGAAGATGGAGACTTATCGGATTTGAGGTCAAATCCCTCTCAACCTGGGGAGGATGATATGAACCTCAGCCCAATGAGTTCTTTAATTGCCCATGATTTTCCAATGAAACAGCAAGAAGCCCAAGCTTCCCAAATTGTGCAACATTCAGCCTAAATCATTAAGAAGATTCACAAGCTAGTCCATGGAGTAACAAGGATCCAAGAAATGTTCAAGGGCTCCAACAATAGCCCAACCTATGAGCAACAAGTGTGGAAAAGCCTTCAGGGCCCAAGCCCAAGCCCAAGTGCAGGATGTCATTTGATTCAAGTGAAGGAGATTAATTCAAGCTAAAGGTTCTCAGAGACAAGAATCCTTAATTTAAAGAAAGTGTAAGGGAGTTGTTTTGCTTGCATTAAATAGGCATGGTCCAACTAATGGAGATCGAGGTGCTGACCAAGTTGATGTTCCCAAATATTCTCAAAATCCTTTGCAAGGAATTAGCGGTCCAATGACTAGGGCAAAGACAAAGAGGATGAAAGAGGCTTTGCAAGGCTTGATCATGGAAGTGCAATACAAAGAGGTTGTACTAGAAGACTCTACGACAAAATTCAGAGATTTCAAAGCTTCACCAAGGATGGCCTATTATCTTTTTATGCAAAGGGTAGATTCAAAAGATCAAGTTGGATGCAAGGATTAATTTAGGAATTAATTTTCGTTTATTTAATCTTGGGCTTTTTTTTTATGTTTTAATTATCATTAGATTCTTTAGTCTTTTATTTATTTAAGGTTTATTTAGGCCCAATTCGCTTGTACTTAGGCCCAACCCATTTTTCAATTAGCTAGGGTTTTCTTTTAGGGTTTGTTGGTTATAAAAAGGAGCAGCCATGTTATTTTTTTGGGGACAGATTATTATCAATTGAAGTTTATTTCAGAAAGCTTATTTGCTTTGCCTTCTTGTGTTCTTGATTGAATGCTTGAATCTCAACTTATCAAAGGGAGTGATCAACCTTTGTGGCGTCTCAAGATTAGGGTTTTAAAGACTTAGTTTCCTTAGGGTTCTAATTCGATCATCCTCGACACATTCCTAGCAAAACAACTTGCTCATATTCCATCATTTGGTATCAAAGCTTTGGTTGCTGGAGACAAGTGATTTATCTCCAACACTCTTTGTTCGCGTTCTTGATTCAAAAAGAAAAAAAAAGTTGAATTCGTCTTTTCATAGTTCTTCTGCGTAAAAAAAAAAAAAAAAAAAAAAGGAGCAAGCAAGTGTCATCGCAAAAGGCTTTCGTAGCATTTTCAATGTTGCCGATTGTGAAACAACTCAATTTTATGCAAGTAAAACGTGTCTTACACTCAAAATGAAAGTGAAAATCTCATTAGTGACTGTGAACTTCACTATATATGCCGTAGAAGTTATGGTAAAAGGCTTTCGTAGCATTTTCGAGTTGCGGACTGTGATGCCACTTGATTTTATGCAAGTAAACTGTGTTTGTCACTAAAAACGAAAGTGCAAGCATTATCATATTTGCAAAATTCACTATATATATGATGCAAAAGCTCTTGTAAAAGGCCTTCATAGCGTTTTCTTGCTGTCGAATGCAACTCAATTTTACGCAAGTAAGCCGTGTGTTTCACTCAATACGAAAATGAAAACCTCTTCTTATTTGAGAAATTCACTATATGTATGTTGCAAAAGTTTTCATAAAAGGCTTTCGTAGTATTTTCAAATTGCCAATAGTGGTGCAACTTGAGTTTATGTAAGTAAACTGTGTCCTTCGCTCAATATGAAAAGTGCAAGTGTCATCGTATATGGGAAATTCATTAAATATATGTGTTGTAAACTTCCCGCTAAAGGATTTCAAAAGGTTTTTGAGTTGCTGATTTTTTATGCCACATGATTTTATGCAAGTAAACCGTGCCCTCCACCCAATACAAAAGTATAAATCTCATTGTAATTGCGAAATTCCCAATATATGTATGTTGCAAAAGTTCTCGTAAAAGGCTTTCACATCGTCTTGGTGTTGCCGAATGTGACGCAACTCAATTTTATGAAAGCAAACCGTGTCCTACACTAAATAAGAAAGAGTAAGCAAGCATCATTGTAAAAGGCTTTCGTAGCATTTTCATGCTGGCGATTGCGACGCAACTCGATTTTATGCAAGTACAACATGTCTTGCACACAAAAAGAAACTGCAAATCTCATTTGTGATTGTGAAGTTCACTATATATATGCCGCAAAAGTTATGTTAAAAGGTTTTCTTAGCGTTTTTTAGCTGCAGAATGTGATGCCACTTGATTTTATGCAAGTAAACCATGTGTTTCACTCAAAACGAAAGTGCAAGCGTCATCATATTTGTGAAATTCACTATATATATGATGCAAAAGCTCTCGTAAAAGGCTTTCATAATGTTTTCGTTCAGTCGAACGCAACTTGATTTGACGCAAGTAAACTGTGTCTTTCACTCAATATGAAAGTGTAAATCTACTTCCAATTGCCAAATTCACTAAACATATGTCGCAAAAGTTTCAGTAAAAGGCTTCCGTAGCATTTTCGAGTTGTTGATTGTCATGCCACTCGATTTTACGCGATAAAACCTTGTGTTTCACTCAATACGAAAGTGCAAACCTCTTTGTATTTGGACAATTCACTATATGTATGTCGCACAAGTTTGAGTAAAAGGCTTTTGTAGCATTTTCAAATTGTCGGTTGCAGCATAACTTAAGTTTATGCAAGTAAACCATGTCCTTCGACTTAACCCCCCCCCCCCAAAACACCACCCAAAAAAAAAAAAAAAAAAACCGTGTCTTTTGTTCAATACGAAACTACAAGCATTATCATATATGTGAAATCCATTACATATATGTGTCACAAAACTTCCCGCAAAAGGATTTCACTGGTTAACGATTTTCACGCCACATGATTTTATGCAAGTAAACCATGCCCTCCACCCAATACAAAAGTAGAAATCTCGTCATAATTGTGAAATTCCCAATATATGTATGTCACAAAATTTCTCGTAAAAAGCTTTCTCACGTCTTCGTGTTGCCGAACGTGACCCAACTCAATTTTATGAAAGCAAACCGTGTCCTACACTAAATAAGAAAGAGCAAGCAAGCATCACCGCAAAAGGCTTTTGTAGCATTTTGGTGCTGGTGATTGTGATGCAACTCGATTTTATGCAAGTAAAACGTGTCTTACACTCAAAATGAAAGTGCAAATCTCATTTATGACTGTGAAGTTCACTATATTTGCTACAAAAGTTATGGTAAAGGGCTTTCATAGTGTTTTCGAGTTGCAGATTGTGATGCCAGATGATTTTATGCAAGTAAATCGTGTGGGTCACTCAAAACAAAAGTGCAAGCGTGATCGTATTTGCAAAATTCATTATATATAAGATGCAAAAGCTCTCGTAAAAGGCTTTCATAGTGTTTTCGTGCTGTCGAACACAACTCAATTTGACGCAAGTAAACCGTGTCCTTCACTCAATACGCAAGTGCAAACCTAATTTAATTGCAAAATTAACTATATATATGTCACAAAAGTTTCGGTAACATGCTTCCGTAGTATGTGGCAAAATTTCTCGTAAAAAGCTTTCGCGCATCTTCATGTTGCCGAACGTGACCCAACTCAATTTTATGAAAGCAAACCATGTCCTACACTAAATAAGAAAAAGCAAGCAAGCATCACTGTAAAAGGCTTTTGTAGCATTTCGGTGCTGCCGATTGTGATGCAACTCGATTTGTCGTAAGTAAACCATGCCTTTCACTCAATATGAAAGTGTAAATCTCATTCTAGTTGCCAAATTCACTATATATTTGTCACAAAAGTTTCAGTAAAAGGATTCCGTAGTGTTTTTTAGTTGCCAATTGTGGTGTCACTCGATTTTACGCAAGAAGACGTTGTGTTTCACTCAATATGAAAGCACAAACCTCTAAGTATTTGGAAAATCCATCATATGTATGTTGCAAAAGTTTTCGTAAAAGGCTTTTGTAGTTTTCTTAAATTGCCAATTGCAGCGCAACTTGAGTTTATCAAGTAAATCGTGTCCTTCACTCAATACGAAAGTGCAAGCGTCATTGCATATATGAAATTCATTACATAAATGTGTCTCAAAACTTCCCGCAAAAGGATTTCACAGTGATTTTGTGCAATTAAACCATGTGCTCCACCCAATACAAAGTAGAAATCTCATCGTAATTACAAAACTCCCAACATATTTATGTTGCAAAATTTCTCATAAAAGGATTTCATAGTGTCTTCATGTTTTCGAATATGACGCAACTCAATTTTACAAAAGCAAAAGGCGAAAGAATAGTTCGCTATGTGCTCACTGAACAGTCCTATTAAAACTTAAAAGAATAAAAACAATAAATTTTACGAAAGTAGATTGTGTCTTACACTGAATAAGAAAGAGCAAGCAAGCATCATCGCAAAAGGTTTCGTAGCATTTTCATGTCACCGATTGTGACGCAACTCGATTTTATGCAAGTAAAACATGTCTTACACTCAAAATGAAAGTGCAAATCTCTTGGGCCTGGAAAAGTATCTTAAAGTTGAGAAGTGAGGTGAGGGATAGATTCATTTACATTATCAACAATGGAGAAATAACTTACTTATGGCATGATAATTGGCACCCCAAAGGTCCTCTCATTAGAAGGTATGGCCCTCGTAATTATCTATGATTCAGGGTTATCCTTTTATGCTAAGGTATGGGAGATTTGTGAAGGAACAAATTGGAAATGACCGGTTACAAACTCTTCAGCTCTTATGGAAGTAAAAGGCTTGGTGGCCTTTCATTCCTTGGGCAATTGTGATAGTATTAGATGGAAGCCTGAGCATTCGGGTGTGTTTAGCATTAAATCCGCTTGGGAGGCTATTAGAATGCACAAGGACAGAGTGGATTGGCATCATCCTTTATGGTATCCTAAGGCGATCCCGAGATACTCCTTCATCCTTTGGCTAGCTATTAGAAACCGCATGCAAACCAATGATAAAGTAGTGAGGTATGGTGTCTCTTCTACTAGTACTTGTTGTTTTTGTAATGGTCAAGTGGAGACAATAGATCATCTATTCTTCTCTTGTTCCTTTACAAGAAATATTTAGAGCATGTGTTTGATATCTGCCATCTTGGTTATATGGTTTGGCCATGGCAAGAGTACATAAGCCACCTTACTATTAAATGGAGAGCCAATAAGCTCAAATATGCTATAGGTAAGACATGCTTGGGAGCTACAATGTATCATGTTTGGATAGAGAGGAACAATAGGTTTTTTGGGAAGGATTGTCAAGATGGAACCTACTTGGTTAATTTTATTAAAAGGGTTGTTAGGGAAAGGGCTACGGATCTCTCCAAAGTGAAAAAGTCCTTTTCTAATACTAAGCTTGCTTCGGACATGGTTCCTCCACGATCTATTTTTAGTTGAGTGGGGTTAGCTTGGTTTTGATGGCTAGTGATGGGAATGCAAAATGTCATATTTAACCCCCTTAATGTTTAGTCTTTTATATGTATTTGTTTCCTAATTGTACTCATTATTACTTTATTTTGGTTTAGGAAGCAAATGGAGGTGTTAATTGAAAAACGGAATTAATTAGGGGAATTCGGACAGTTTCGCCACTGCTTCGTATTCTGGGCATAATTTTCTTATCCGAGCTCCGATTGAGATGATTCAAAATGCTGTGCAACGCTAAGAAAGAGATCTACAACTTTCATGTTTTGAGGTTTTAGAGATACTGGCTGAATAAAGGTTGTAATCGAGCTTGAAGTTGACGCACCTGCATTGCCGACGTCCTAGAGCGTTTTGACTTGTTATGCAAGTCAGTCTATTATTGCACGTTTTGAAGACATACATGCTGCACGAAAATTACAGCTGGAAACACTACTTTCCTATTTTATTAGGACTCTATTTTATTTTATTTCCAATTAGAATTAAATGAGGATTAATATTATTTTAGGATAGGAGAATATTTCTTTTAGGAGATTGAGTGGGATTCAAACACTTAAATCTGGATTTTTGCTAAAGAGATCAGATTAGGTTTGGAGGGACCACGCCTCTCTTCTCTTCTCTGGAATTTTTCTTTCTTTTTGGAGTTTTTGGTTGATGGCCATGGGCGGCTAAAACTTTTGTAACTTGGTCGTCGGAAACGGAGACCTCGGAATCAACCAACTGTGAGATCTAATCTATGTTATTTTAGTGTTCAATTTTCGTGTTTGAGTATTGAATGTTATTCTGTGCATATTTTCATGATTGATGCATTTAATTACTAGGAGGCCTACTAGTGTATTATTTGTTGAAATCTACCGCTAAGTTTGATATCAAATCCGTAATTGTTTGATCCCTCCAACTTGTGAAGCAATTAGGGTTAGTAATTTGCTGCGTCAGGAATTAATAACCTTATGAAGAACATTCAACTAAATTAAATACAACCGCTTGTGTTTGTGTTGTTTAGCTTCATCGATCTCTCTAATTCTTAAGGCTGCCACTAGATTAAATCTTGAGCGCTTGTCTAGGGTTGTTTAGTGGTAAGATTAATTAAGAGCGCTTGTTTCCTAATTAATTAAAATTAAGGAGAGATAGGAAAATAGTTCCAACGGTGAATATTCAATGTATGAATTGATTATTTTTGCATCAATGATCAGTTGTGAGATTCCGATGGTGGATGTTGATGGAGACCAAGTTTCGTTATATTAATTGATTTCGAATTGAACTGTTTTTGTTTTTTTTGTTTTTTGCTAAGAACGTTTTCTGTTTTACACAAAACCCCCCAGCTTTGTTCACATAACATCAAATTCGGCTAGACACTCTTCGTGGGATCGACCCTTGCTTACCCTATTTATGTTCGGTAGTTAGGTTCGGAAGGTTTTAATTAGGGTGCCTACGACAAGACGCGATTTTGGCGCCGTTGCCGGGGAGTGATTCTAGTTTATTTTTTTTGTTGTTCTTGTGATTCTGATTTCGTTCTTGTTATGTTATTTTTATTTTCCAGAAAAAGAAAAACAAAAAAACAAAATTTTTAGCAGTACTGTTCACGGCAGAAATTTTGGTGGAATTAGGAGTGGTGCGAGTACCTGTTTCGAAGAAAACAAAATTCTACACAGGACTAGTGAATACATTCACTAGCCCCACCCTCTGGAGGCCGAAAAACAACGTTTAGTAGGGTTTTTGACTGTTTTTGTGTTTTTGGTCATTTTTAATTTTAATTTTAATTTTATTTTTCTAGCTGGTTTTCATTATTTGTCATTTTTCCTATTTCTTTTATGGGATTTTTTGTTTTATGACCAGGTCCTCTCATCTTGGTGATTTAACATTCGATCCAAAAATAGAGAGCACTTTGTGCAGGTTAAGGAAGGAAGTTTGGAGAATGAGGAGTTCGCCTTAGTACTGATTTGCAGGAGACTGTTGCAGCGTTAAATGATTCTCCAAAGTTACAGCAACAGTCAGCCCCCCATTCCAGATTTGAAGCCTCTCTCTAGTTGCCTGAAGTACGTGTTCCTTGGAGATGGAAGAACGTTACTCAATGCATCGCAAGAAGAAAAGCCTTGAGTCGAGCCAACGACAATAAACAAAGGCGCTGCTTGGGAGGCAACCCAAGGGGAGTTTGTTTTCTTTTCTCGCATTTTGAATTCTGGTTATTTTTTGCCTTTTCTTTGCATTTCATCTTACATTGGGGACAATGTAAGCTTTAAGTGTAGGGGAGGGGATTTAGGTTTTGTTTAGGTTCTGTTTTTAGTGTTAAAAAAAAAAAAAATCTGCCTAGTTTAAGGGTATATCGGCTGGAAACCAGAACCCGCCTTAAAAACTGCCTAGCAGTACTTGGCAACCTCGGGTATAACAACGCCATGTACACCTTAAACGAAATCCGCATTTGTTTTTAGGAAGGTTTATGCTTTAAGTCATTTTTTTGAACGTTTAGTGATGCATGAAATAGTAACTTGACTTTGTTATTGAGCATATTCCTTGACTTAGGATGTTAGCAATATTTCATAAAATAGAGTTAATCATATTTGAATCCTTGTAGTTTGAAACAATATGTATTGAGAAGTTGTGTAGACTTGGTGACGAAGCATGATTGAGGAATGTATAACAACCCTTAAAAGAAAAAAAAAAAAAATTTTTGTTTCTCTTAAGCTAGTCCTAAATTTGGGTTTAAGCAAATAGGAAAAAGAAAAGAAAGGTATGTGGTGAGTTGAGATGGAGCGTAAAACGCACTCACTCATAAACACAACCATGAAATGAGATGGAGCATAAAATGCACTCATTCTTTTTCAAAACAGAAAAAAAAAAAAAAATTTGTATCCTTAGTTTGCTACCCAGTTTGTAGTAGTAAAGAGAAACAGAAAAGAAAAGTTGAGAGGGGAGTTGTACACGAATTGGTTGTGATTAGTTTCCTTGTTTGCATTGACCAATTGAGAGTAATTGTGGAAGATGATAAAGAGAGAACAATTAGGTTTTTGGGAAGGATTGTCAAGGGGATGGAACCTACTTGGTTAATTTTATTAAAAGGGTTGTTAGGGAAAGGGCTACGGATCTCTCCAAAGTGAAAAAGTCCTTTTCTAATACTAAGCTTCTTGACATGGTTCCTTCCACGATCTATTTTTAGTTGAGTGGGGTTAGCCCTTAGTTTTGATGGCTAAGTGATGGGAATGCAAAATGTTATATTTAACCCCCTTAATGTTTAGTCTTTTATATGTATTTGTTTCCTAATTGTACTCATTATTACTTTATTTTGGTTTAGGAAGCAAATGGAGGTGTTAATTGAAAAACGGAATTAATTAGGGGAATTCGGACAGTTTCGCCACTGCTTCGTATTCTGGGCATAATTTTCTTATCCGAGCTCCGATTGAGATGATTCAAAATGCTGTGCAACGCTAAGAAAGAGATCTACAACTTTCATGTTTTGAGGTTTTAGAGATACTGGCTGAATAAAGGTTTTAATCGAGCTTGAAGTTGACGCACCTGCATTGCCGACGTCCTAGAGCGTTTTGACTTGTTATGCAAGTCAGTCTATTATTGCACGTTTTGAAGACATACATGCTGCACGAAAATTACAGCTGGAAACACTACTTTCCTATTTTATTAGGACTCTATTTTATTTTATTTCCAATTAGAATTAAATGAGGATTAATATTATTTTAGGATAGGAGAATATTTCTTTTAGGAGATTGAGTGGGATTCAAACACTTAAATCTGGATTTTTGCTAAAGAGATCAGATTAGGTTTGGAGGGACCACGCCTCTCTCTTCTCTTCTCTGGAATTTTTCTTTCTTTTTGGAGTTTTTGGTTGATGGCCATGGGCGGCTAAAACTTTTGTAACTTGGTCGTCGGAAACGGAGACCTCGGAATCAACCAACTGTGAGATCTAATCTATGTTATTTTAGTGTTCAATTTTCGTGTTTGAGTATTGAATGTTATTCTGTGCATATTTTCATGATTGATGCATTTAATTACTAGGAGGCCTACTAGTGTATTATTTGTTGAAATCTACCGCTAAGTTTGATATCAAATCCGTAATTGTTTGATCCCTCCAACTTGTGAAGCAATTAGGGTTAGTAATTTGCTGCGTCAGGAATTAATAACCTTATGAAGAACATTCAACTAAATTAAATACAACCGCTTGTGTTTGTGTTGTTTAGCTTCATCGATCTCTCTAATTCTTAAGGCTGCCACTAGATTAAATCTTGAGCGCTTGTCTAGGGTTGTTTAGTGGTAAGATTAGTTAAAAGCGCTTGTTTCCTAATTAATTAAAATTAAGGAGAGATAGGAAAATAGTTCCAACGGTGAATATTCAATGTATGAATTGATTATTTTTGCATCAATGATCAGTTGTGAGATTCCGATGGTGGATGTTGATGGAGACCAAGTTTCGTTATATTAATTGATTTTGAATTGAAATGTTTTTGTTTTTTTTTTTGGTTTTTGCTAAGAACGTTTTCTGTTTTACACAAAACCCCCCAGCTTTGTTCACATAACATCAAATTCGGCTAGACACTCTTCGTGGGATCGACCCTTGCTTACCCTATTTACAGTTCAGTAGTTAGGTTCGGAAGGTTTTAATTCTGGGTGCCTACGACAGCACGCCAGCTAGCAGCTAAAGGTTTGTTGCTCGACGTCTCCCTTCCTCCCTTGTTCGTTGGTGGTGCCGGCTTTGGTTTGTTAGGTGGGGTTGAGAAGGTGGTTAGGCTAGACTTTTCTCTCTAATGTTGGTAGATGTTGGGAGGTGAGGTCCCCTTGTGTTTCTTGGAAGATTGGTGCTTTTGGTTTATTTATTGATGCTTTGCTTTTGTTTTTAGTGGGTTCTTTTGATTCTTTTGAACCTAACCTAGGGGCTTGTCCCATGGTTAGGTTGTTCTCATTGTTTTCTTTAGTCTCCACTTGGTTCCTTTTCTTTGCTAAAAGGAATGGAAATAGAGTAGTTTAGGGGTAGGTTGTTAGAATCATTCTTTTGCTCCTAACCTAGGGCTTGTCTTGAGGTAGGATGGCCGCTTTTAGGTCTCTTGTACATTTTCCCCCTTTTTCTATAAAATTTACATACCCAAAAAAAAAAAAAAAAAAATTCTTGTTTGTGATTGTGAAGTTCACTATATATATGCTGCAAAAGTTATGGTAAAATGCTTTCATAGCGTTTTTGAGTTGCAGACTGTGATGCCACTTTATTTTATGAAAGTAAAATGTGTGCTTCACTCAAAACAAAAGTGCAAGAGTCATCATATTTACTATATATATGATGTAAAAGCTCTCGTAAAAGGCTTCACAACGCTTTCATGCTACGAATGCAACTGATTTGACGCAAGTAAACCATGTCCTTCACTCAATACAAAAGTGCAAATCTCATTCTTATTGCCAAATTCAGTATATATTTGTCGCAAAAGTTTCGGTAAAAAGGCTTCTGTAGCGTTTTTGAGTTGTCAATTGTGATGCCACTTGATTTTACACAAGAAAACCTTATGTTTCACTCAATACAGAAGCACAAACCTCTTCATATTTGCAAAATTCACTATATGTATGTCACAAAAGTTTTTGTAAAAGGCTTTCGTAGCGTTTTCAAATTGCCGGTTGTGGCGCATCTCAAGTTTATGCAAGTAAACCATGTCCTTCACTCAATATGAAAGTACAAGCATCATCGTATATCTGAAATTCATTACATATAAGTGTCGCAAAACCATACAAGGTAGATCCTTGCTTGGATGCCTTGCAAAAACCGGCTACCAACAAAGGATTGCTTCTTTTAATGCTTGTTGTTTTTGTACTCATGGGCTTGAAACTTTGGATTGCCTTTTCTTTGGTTGTAATTTCAACCAAGTCATTTGGAACTAAGTCCTTGAACTCTCTTCCCTTGGTTATGTTACTTGCCCTTGGAATGATTATGTCAACCTCCTTGCTACTAGATGGAAGAAGAATAAATTTAAGTATTTACTTGGGAAGTTGAGTCTGGGAGCTACCGTGTACTCTATTTGGCAGGAGAAAAACAATTAGTCCTTTGGAGGGGAAAGTAAAGATGCTCTCACTATCCACAATTTGATCAAGTCCTTGGTGAGAGAAAGAGCTTCGGACCTAAGTAAGATTAAGGGGAACACTCATAATTAGAGACTTGCCGAGAATTGGGGGCTTCCTAAATCTATCTTCAAAAGTTACCATGGGAGTTGACGGTAAGGAGGACATGTTGTGATAGGTTCTTGTTAGTGTGAGGAGATTTTGGTTAGTGACATCATTGTGTTGGTTATGGGCTCTATGTGTAAATGTCTGTGCTGTGGATGCTTAGGTATTAGATCTTTATTTTGAAAAATTTTGAACCTAACCCAAGGAATGTCCTATGGCAAGTTGGCTTCTTTGTATTCTTTTGGCTTCTCTTGGTTCCATTTATTTGGTAAAAGGAATGGAAAAAAGAGAAGTCTAGGGGTTGGCTTGGATAGCATCATTCTTTTGCACCTAACTCAAGGTATGTCCTGAGGTAGGTTGGCCGCTTTTAAGGCCTTTTGTATATTCTCTTCGTTTTCTATAAAAAGCTTACTTACCCAAAAAAAAAAAAAAGTGTCGCAAAACTTCCCACAAAAGGATTTCACAGGGTTTTCGATTCGCGATTTTGACTCCACATGATTTTATGCAAGTAAACCATGCCCTTCACCCAGTACAAAAGTGATCCAAATCCAACAACACAACAACAATAATACACCACAAAATCAAGTTAAATTCGGCCAAGCATAAACCAGTACAAAACACTTACTTGCAAATTTTCGGACCAAGACAAGTAGTAACCTTCAAGCATAAAGGATCACTCTACCAACTTGAATTTAATTCACCACCAAATCTCCTTGCAAAGACTTCGATAAAGAATTCTCAAAAAAGAACACACAAGTTCTTTGAAAATGGATAAACCAAATATTTCATATATCTTGACTAATAATACAATGAGAAATAATTAACTTTATACAGGCAATTACCTGATAGAAAAGTAAATCACAAATACAAATAAAGTCAACAAAAATTACAAGTCATTCAATTAAAAACAAAGCCCGTGCCTATTTAATGCAAAGGGGACATAAAACCTTAAATCTATGATCTTTGTCATAACCACTCTATTAGGTGTATAACCTTGCTCTCATTGGATCGAAAGCCAATCAATGGTCTAATTAATTCTACTAATAAGGGTGCATGAAATTGGGCCTTGAGAATCATGGAAATGAACCCAATAAGGAGCCATGTGAATTCTTCTTTTATAAATGCAAATTCGGCCGAATTGGGGGTTTTGGGCAATTGGGATTCTTTCTTGGTGGATTTGTACTTCTCTGTTAGCAAGTGATAGAGTATACGCAGCAAAAAACACTGATTCAAAAACAAATAAAAATCTGATCAAATGCTTAATCCCAAATCTAGGTATAGGATTATAATGTTTACATGTTTATAAATTCTGCATTAAAACAATATAATAAATCCATACAAGGATTCAGAATAACTTACCAACATTTGGAGGCTCTTTCAATACTTTAGTTTCGCTTGTCGATTCAAGAAGATAATCGCATGAACGTCGTCCACACGAAGATAATCCGGAGAACGTACTACTGTTTTGCTAGAACAAATAGAAGGCTAGAAGGCTTCAAGAATCAAGTGAATCAAAGAAAGAAATTCATTGATTCACACACACTTTGAGAAACATGAGAGAGGGAGAAGGGTGGCTAAGGTTTTTCTTTTATTCAATCAATGAATAATTGTTCCATTATGTTTTAATTAAGTTTCACTTATATAATGTAACTTAATTAAAACCCTAATCCCAATAGGAACAGTCATGGACTCTCAAGTTAATCAATCCTTGCAACCAAAGACACCCTTTATGGTATTTTAATTTTAATTAATTATTAATATAATTAAAATCAATTAATATATAATAATATATTAACATTTAATTATTGATAATAATTCATTTAAATACATGCGCATATATATTTAAATAAAATCTCACTAATTTTAATTTTAATATTAAAATTAAATACAGGCAACAACCTCAGCAAATTTAATTGCACTATAAGATTACCAAAATACTTTTCGTCCTAAAAGACGAAAATACCCCTTTACAAAAAAAAAAAAAAAAAAAGCCGATTCTTAAATTATCTTCTAAGTGTGTGACCCGTAGGCTCCTTATCATATAGGCAATGAGTAGTATCGCGATTAACATCAATTAATCGTCTCATTATACCAATCGGTGCACAAGGCGCTCATTTGATCTCAAGTCTAAGGATCACATGCACCACCCTTCGTAGGAAGATTTATTCCATAGACACTAACCATCTATATGGAATCCTCTGGTGGGTCAATCCAGTGAACTTGCTTATGCAAGAACTCATGTGTCATACCAGGTTGTCGGCAAACAACCTTGACAAGTGAGATTCAATCACTGTCTTTTAACAAGGTCGTTCAACACTATGATAGCCTTACCGTATTATCTGTGTCCTTGGTCATAATAATACTGGGGCTACAGTCATTTCAAGAATGGCCACCATATGTGATCATATGGTTCTCACTATCAAGATTTGAAACACTTGATACCCTCATCACGGTTCTACCATCCTAAAGGGTATTTTCGTTAGGATCGCTATGTTTAACATGACCCAATCTACAATACTAGATGTATGTATGGTCTTGATCGCTATGTTTAGCTTTCTTAGTTTCAACATTGAGAATATCCTTATTGTTTAAATCAAGAACATATAATCCATTATATAATCTTGCAATTCCAAATAGAATACCAGTCAAACTAAAAGACAACAATCCATTAGAAATCTCAAAACGATATCCTATATTATCCAAAGCGGATACTGAAATAATGATTTCTAGAAATTGCAAGTACAAAATAACAATCTTTGAGTTCTAATAATAAGCCCGTAGGCAAAGATAAACAATAAGTCCCTACAGCTAACACAGCCGCACGTGCTCTATTTCCAACTCGTAGGACCACTTCTCCCTTTGTGAGCAATCTACTCTGCCTTAGTCCCTACACATCAGTACAAATGTGAGTACCACACCTTGTGTCAATGACCCAAGATGTTGAAGGAGAGAAGTTAATCTCAATCATGTACATGCCTAAAGTCGAAGCGTCTGACTTCTTCTTGTTCGCGAGGAAAGCCTTGCAGTGTTTCCTCAAGTAGTCAGGCTTTCCACAATAGAAGTAGACTACCTTCCCATCCTTTCCCAACACCACCCTCAAGCTTGAGAGCATCTTATCCTTTGGGCTTGGGCTTGGGATTGGGATTGGCCTTGGCCTTTCCCTTGCCCTTATCCTTTCCTTTATTGGCGGTAACTAGTAAGACAGGCTTGGACTTTTTCATGTCTTGCTATGCAGTCCTCAGCATGTTCAGAAGCTTTGACAGAGTTTTCATCATGGTGTTCATGTTGAAGTTCATTATGAACGATGAAAAAGTATCAAGTAAGGATTGCAGAATTAAATCCACTTGTAATTATGCATCCAACCCAAATCCCAAAGTCTCAAGCCTCTCTATGTACCCAATCATCTTGGCACATGAGGACCAACTTGGGCTCCCTCAGTCATGCAACTTCTAAACAACACACTTGACACCTTGTACCTCTCATGTCAAGCGTTTCCTTCGAAAAGCTCCTTAAGGTGCATAATTATGGTAGCAACGTCCATATTCTCATGCTGCTTTTGCAACTCAGTCATCGATGTTAACATAAGGCATTGAATAGTGTCAGCATCGTCAAGGAATCTTTGGTAAGTTTCCTTTACTTCTTGAGTGGTATTAGAATCAGGCTCAGCCAAATAAGGCTTGTCAAGGATATATAATTTCTTTGCGGACTTCAGTACAATTTGAAGACTTTGATACTAGTATGAGAAATTAGGTCCATCTAGCCTGTTTTCTTTCTTGATTATCGATCGTAGGTTGATATTACTCAGTTTAAATGAATCTACAATATAGAAAAGTAAAGTTATTATCATTACTTAATAAGGCCTTTTATTAAAAAATCATTCCTACTATTTTCCTTAAGCCAATAGCCCTCACTATTAACTTGGGAAAGCCCGTTGGCTTTCCTAGTGGACTGAGATCCCATCTAGCCTATTTCAAACCTTCGCTTTGGTGAACAAGCCAAAATAGGTTGATTATGTAGGCTAAAAAACTTAATCCACACCAATTGATAGCTCCCACTACCAACGTCAAATATGAAGCAAGCCATCAAGCCAATCACACAATCCAACGGCCTAGCAGTCATCCTCAAGTGTGATTCTTAGTATCAGTAAAGTGGACACTACATGTCGCCACGTACCCAGAACATGTTTACTACTCTACTATGCCTATGACATGTTTATCAACCATCGCTTTGGCAAATAAGCAAAACGTTCATTTTAAGTCGACCCATCACCATTAAGGAAAACTCCAATGAATTTTAACCTCCCATTGGTAGAAGTGTACACTTTGCTTTGGCTAACAAGGTTCCGACGAGCAATGGTTGATTAAAACCATGGTGATGGAAGGCATACGTGACTTAATATACTTAACTCGAGGGTTTACGCAGCTGAAAAACACAGTTTCAAAACAAATAAAAACTGATCATGTGCTTAATCCCAAATCTGGGTATAGATTATATTGTTTATAATCTTTTTGCATTACAACAATATAGTAAATCCATACAAGGATTCAGAATGCTTACACACGTTTGGAGGCCCCTCCGAATATCTCTGATTATGCTCACGAACACTGTTCATAGCATTGTTCACCAAGTACTGTTCATCGACACTGTTCACGTGATTCTTTGCTAATCGATACAAAGTAGGATCGCACTCACGGAAATCCATACAAAGACAATCCGCAAAACCCTTGATCATTTTGCTAGAACAATCAAGGGCTTCAAGAATTAATGTTTTTCAATGAGTCAAGAAGAAAGAATATTTTCTCTTCAATCAACGAGTGAGGCGTGAGGGAGATAGTTAAAAGGGTGGCTAGGGTTTTAATTATTAAATGAATCAATGAATATTTTGTTTTAATTTAAGTTGCACTTATATAGTGCAACAATTAAAACTCTATTCCAATAAGGAATAGCCATGGGCTCCAACCCTAACTTACCCTTGCAACCAAATAGAGCCTTTATGGTATTTTAATTAATTAATTATTATTATAATTAAAATCAATTAATATATAATAATTTATTAACATTTAATTAATAATAATAATTCATTTAAATATATGCATAGATATATTTAAATATAATCTCAGTAATTTAATTTTAATATTAAAATTAAATACACGCAACAACCTCAACATATTTAATTGCACTGTCAGATTACCAAAATACTCGTCGTCCTGAAAGACGAAAATACCCTTCTCACAAATTGATTCTTAAATTATCTTCTAAGTGTGCGACCCATAGGCTCCTCATCATATCGGCAATGTGAGTGTCGTGATTAATACCAATTAATCGTCTCATTACACAGACCAAGATTGGCCCCTATCAAGGCATCATGGTTACCTGATAGATTCGGATTTAGCGAAACCGTAGCCTGTCAACGATATGGTTACCATGCAATCAAATCCTTTCATCATGTGTTATCTTATTGAGACTGAGGTACATAAATAGTATCAACCTCATATATCCTCGACATTTTTGTATTCAGTTAATGGACCAATGACCGAAATAATAAATTGGATTGAGCAACAAGTCAATCCCATTGTGGCCAAAGATTTAGTGTCATTGCCATTTACTAAATTACCTAGTGAGATAACTTCTCTCGTACCCAGGAGTGATGAATCCTTTGTCGATCCATCATAGTCTTGATACACTTCTCAATGTAGCCAATCGCTACTGTATTGATAGCTCTAAATAGAACTACGTTAGGCTAGTGTCAAACTACACCAATTGGTGCACAAGGCGCTTCGGTGATCTCAAGTCTAAGGATCACATGCACCACCATCCGTTAGAGGATTTAATCCATAGACACTAGGGTTACCATCCATATGGAATTCTCTGGTGGGTTTGTCCAGTGAACTTGCCTCTAGCAAGCACCCATGCGTTGCACCAGGTTGTTGGCTAACAACCTTGACAAGTGAGATCAATCATTGCTTTTCAACAGGGTCGTTCAACACTATGATAGTCTTATCGTATTATCTGTGTCCTTGGTCAGAATAATATTGGGGCTATGGGCATTTCTAGATTGGCCACCATATGTGATCATAGGGTTCTCACTATCAAGATTTGAAACACTTGATACCCTTGACACAGTTCTACCATCCTAAGGACATATCCTTACATATAACTATGATTTACACGATATAGAAGAATATGCATTTTATTGATAAATAAAAATTTATTACAGAGTCAATTTTACAATAATAGTCTCTGGGGCACCTACTCTAACAATCTCCTACTTGTATTATAGTCAATCATTCATGTATTTAATACCGAATGACCTTAAGTGTTTTTCATGCTTCTACTGTGACAGAAGTTTCGTCAGTGGATCGACGAGATTGTCATCATTATGCACTTTACTGATCTGTACATCTTTCCTCTCAACCATTTCTCTAATGAGATGAAAACGTCTGAGTATGTGTCTGGACTTCTGGTGAGACCATGGTTCCTTTGCTTGAGCTATTGCTCCATTGTTGTTGCAATAGACATCTATCAGATCAACAATCATGGAAACGACACCAAGTTCAGTGACGAACTTCTTAATCCAGATTGCCTTCTTGGCCGCATTGGATAATGCAATATACTTAGCGTCCATTGTAGAGTCTTCTACAGTGCTTTGCTTGAGTTCTTCCAGCTCACTATACCCCCATTGAGACAAAATACAAACCTTGATTGCGATCGATAATCATCTTTATCCATTTGGAAACTAGCATCACTGTATCCTCTTACAGTGAGCTCATCTTCCCCTTCATAAACCAAGAACATGTCCTTAGTTCTCTTCAAGTACTTAAGGATATTCTTGACAACTATCTAGTGATGCTCACCTAGGATTCGATTAATATCTACTACAAGTGCTCAATACACATGAGACATCAATCCAAGTACACAACATGGCATATATGATGGATCTAATTGCTGATGCATATGGGATCCTCTTCATTCTATCTCTCTAATCATGTGTTTTAGGACACATATCCTTAGAGAGATAGACATTATGTGACATCGGAAGAAATCGCTTCTTGGATTCTTCCATACTAAATCTCTTCAGTACCTTGTCAATGTATGTACTCTGACTTAGGCCAAGCAACCTAAGTGATCTATCTTGGTAGATCTTTATTCCGAGGATATACGCTGCTTCTCCTAAGTCCTTCATGGAGAAGCACTTTGATAACCAAGTCTTTACCGACTACAAGTTTCTTATATCATTCCCGATCAGAAGTATGTCATCGACAACAACACTAGGAGTGCCATTATGCTCCCACCCACTTTCTTGTAAACACAAGGCTCATCTACGTTCTTGATAAAATCAAATTCTTTTACAACTTCATCGAAACGAATATTTCAGCTCCTTGAAGCTTGCTTGAGTCCATAAATAGATCTCTACAACTTGCATACCTTCTTAGCTTGCCCGTCAAGAACAAAACCATCTGGTTTTGTCATATACACATCCTCTTCAAAGTTTACGCTCAGGAAAGCTATTTTGACATCCATTTGCCAAATCTCATAATCATGATATGCTGCAATCGTAAGCATAATTCAAATAAATTTAACCATGGCAATCGCCGAAAAGGTTTCTTTATAGTCAATACCATGAATTGGTTTGAAACCTTTGGCAACCAGTCGTGCCTTATAAGTGTGCACCTTGCCATTCATGTCAGTCTTCTTATTGAAGACTCATCAGGTTGTTCCACCAGAGACCATACTTGGTTCTGGTACATGGAGTCCATCTCAAATTTCATGGCTTCTAGCCATTTAACGAAATCTGGATCTGATATAGTGTCTTCGTAGGTTCTGGGTTCATCGTCTTGGTCAACTAGTATGTCACCATGTTGAGTCAGGAGATAACCGTATCTCTCTGGCTCATGACATACTCTCCCAGACCTACGTAGCTCTTGTGCTACTTGAGTTGGTTCACTTTGATCCATGGATTGTGGAGTGACCTCCTCATGATGTTCAACCACCTCTTGTGGCACACCTTTCTTGTTAGTAAATGATCCATATAATACAAGGATCGTTTACATGAGCCAAGATCAAGGGTATAATTTTACACTTTATATTAAAGTAAAATCTGCACAAAAAAGTTAACCATGAGTTAAGAGAATCTTATGCACGTTTGGAGGCTCCACCACGTTTGTCTTTGAACGCTTTTGCTACCGACCCAAGCGTATGATTGAACCGACGTAGTCCACACTAAGACAGTCACAAAGAACCAAAGAGGGATTTGCTAAATCCTCTTTGGCTTTAAGATTTAAGAAGAAAGATGTATTTGATTTTGGCTAAAATCAAAAACTGCCGTAGGAGAGAAATGGGGTTGCTGTGTATTTGGTTTTACAATGAAAAATAAGCTAATAAAAAATTGTTACATTTTACAAATAAACATTTTCTTTTATAGTAAAACTTTAATGCCCTATTCCCATATGGAATAGGCTTGGGCTCAGACCCAATACCAAACACTCCCTAATTAGATATTTTATTTATTTCATCATTATCTCAATTAAACTCAATTAATATATATTTAATCTATATATTAACATTTAACAATAATGATGATTTAATTAAATATATGTGAACACATATTTAAATGTAATTTCACTTATTTAATTTTTCTAATTAAATAAAGGCTACGACCTTCAACAAATTTAATTGCACTGTGAAATTACCAAAATACCCTTTCGCCTTAAAAAGATGAAAACGCCGTTCCTTCTTCTTGGATCTTAAATTATCTTCTATGTGTGTGACCCACAGGCTTCTCATCATACAGGTAGTGTATAGTATCACGATTAACACCAATTAATTGTCTCACTATACACAGACCAAGATTGGCCCCTAGCAAGGCATCATGGCCACCCGATAGATTCGGATTCAGCAAAGTAGCTACCTGTCAACAATATGGTTACCGCACAATTTGATCTTTTCATCATTCGTTATCTCGACGAGACGAAGGCATAGAAATAGTGTCAACCTTTGGTTACTCTCGATATTATGTATTCAGTTTCTAGACTAATGACCTGTATTATAAATTGGATAGAGCAAAAACTCAATCCCATTGTGGCCATAGTTTTAGTGTCATTGCCATATACTGAATTGCGCCGTGAGATAACTTCTCCTGTACCCGGGAGTGATGAATCCTCTGTCAATCCACCATAGTCTTGATACACTCCTCGATGGAGCCAATCACCACCGTATTGACAGCTCTGAAAAGAACAGCGTTAGGATAGTGTCAAACTACACCAATCGGTGCACAAGGTGCTCCGGTGATCTCAAGTCTAAGGATCACATGCACCACCATTCGTTAGAGGATTTGTTCCATAGACATTGGGGTTACCATCCATATGGAATCCTCTGGTGGGTCAGTCCAGTGAACTTGCTGTGGTATATCCGCCTACAGCAAGCACCCATGTGTTGTACCAGGATGTCACCAAACAACCTTGACATGTGAGATCAGTCACTGCCTTTCGACAGGGTCGTTCAACACTATGATAGCCTTACCGTATTATCTTTGCCCTTATTTCAGAATAATATTAGGGCTACGGATGTTTCTAGAATGGCCACCTTATGTGCTCATAGGGTTCTCACTATCAAGATTTGAAACACTTGATACCCTCGTCACGGTTTTACCATTCTAAGGACATATATCAATACATATTGCAATAATAATGATTTACGCGATATAGAATAAAATGCCTTTTATTGATTAATGAACATTATTACAAAGAGTCAATTCTACAATAATTGATTAGCTCTAGGGCATCTACTCTAACATTTTCGTCCTTGGTCTAATGTATCTTGTGGTTCTAGAACTTCATCGAGTTCTACTTCTCTCCCACTATACTTCTTAGGAAAAATTCATTTTCTAAGAAGACACCGGTATGAGCGAAAAAAAATTTGCGCTCTTTTGGATGGTAGAAATAGTACCCTTTTGTTTCCCTAGGATACCCCAAAAAAATGTATCTCTTAGATAATGGGCCTAGCTTGTTTGAAGTCAATTTCTTGACAAAAGCTTCACAACCCCAAATCCTTAGATAAGACAAGTTGGACTTTTGCCCACTCCATAGTTCATATGGAGTCTTATCTAGTGACTTTGAAGGCACATGGTTCAATACGTGAGTCGCAGTCTCTAGGGCATAACCCCATAATTATGCAGGCAGATCACTAAAACTCATTATGGACCTAACCATATCAAGTAAGGTCATATTCCTCCTCTTAGACACTATATTGTGCTAGGGTGTATATAGAGGTTTGAGTTGTGATACTATCCGACATTCCTTCAAGTATTCAGAAAATCCTGAGCTCAAGTATTCACCTCCTCGATCCGACCGAAGAGCCTTAATACTTTTGCCCAACATATTCGGTACTTCATTCCTAAATTCTATGAACTCATCAAAGGCTTCAGATTTATGTCTCATGAGGTAGACATAACCATATCTACAGAAATCATCAATAAATGTGATGAAGTAAGAATATCCACCTCGGCTTCAACAGTTAGTAGACCACAGACATCACTATGGATGATGCCTAATAGTTCAATAGCCATTTCACTTAGTCCTGTGAAAGGTGACTTGGTCATTGGTAGCGTGCCGAATGCACCAAATTAATAACCTTCCTAACCTAACTACTGAATTGTATATAGGGTAAGCAAAGGTCAATCCCACAGGGAATGCTTCGATTAAATTCTATATTCTAAAACGATGGAAACAAAAAAAAAAAAAAAAAAAAAAAAACCCTAAATAGTAAACATGACAACAGTAATGAAAGGGGGTTGTAGTCAAGGCAAACTAAAGTAAAACAAAGAAATCTCTAATGGTAGAAAATATCAAGTTAAAAGCAATCAGTTCTTGGTTCAAGATCCACCTAAACAGGCATTGGACATGAACTAACCATAACACTATTCTATCTCGTTATTATGGAACTACTGACCCTAGGAAACAACAAGCTCTATTACCATAATTTTTCCTTAATTGTCACTACTGAAATAAGCTCTCCAAGTAGATCCCAACCCTTGAACAACCTAAAATAAGCTCTCTAAGTTTAATTCAATGGCCACCTTAAGAATTAAGAAAATAGATCAATCTAAGCAACAATCTCGCAAGCTCGGATTATTTAACTTAGGTTATGTTATTCAAGATGAAAGATTGAAAACTTGTCCATAATCATCTATCATCATATGTTACTCATTGAATAGAAAAAGGACAATTACGTATCACAATTCCTAATTCTAATAGGTAAAATTCCGATTAAACAATTTAGCAGGCTAAAACTAAATCACTCAAACAAGAATCATAAACAATTAAAACAGAATAAAATAAACAATTCCAATAAAAACGAGATTAAGAACAATGTTACTGAAGTTAAGTTACACCAATGACATGAATTTAGGCTTCAAAATCCCCTTGAACTGAAGAAGAAAGATCAGCTGCACATCTTGACGTAGCAAGTAAAAGAAAACCGAAAAAACTAAAACTCTACTGCTGTTCTCTTCCCCCCTTTTTAACCTAACAACTCATCAATAAATACCATGTGTTTTCCTTAATTCTACCCCAAGAATCACGGAAATTACTTTCCTATATCTTTGCTAAACGATAGACTTCCAAAACTGTCAAAATCTTATTAGATATGGAAAACAGAATTCGTAATCCAGTTTGCACCAGGATTCTCGCAATGTAAAAGAACTCTTCTGGGCTTTGTCACTTCATAAACATTGTATTCCTGGATGTGTAGATGAATTTGGGATTTTGAATCACCTGCTTTCGATATCTGAAGCTCCAGTTACGCCCATTCGAAAACTCGATACTCAGCCAGAAAATCCTTCCGCGACTAGGATTCCAGGTCCGGTTTTGCAACAACTAATGAGGGCCCAAAAGAACTCAGATTCTCGTCCATAATACGTTCCTGGAAAGCTTGATTCGTCTACTTTACTTCTTATGAAGGACACTTTTGCAATTGATAAATTTAACTCCATGAAAAACCTGAAAAACTCAGCACTGGTCAGAATAACAAAAATTCTGGAATTTCCTAATCTTTTATCACTTATCTCCTAAAGTCTATCCAACTATGCCAAACTCACAAAATAAACTCTAATAAGCTCAATTAGGCATAAAACATAACAAAAAACATAATATGGAAGGAATAAAAATATATAAATTACACTCTTATCAGTCATCTTGCCTAAAAGGCATGACTCGCATACCTCAAATTATTGGAAGTCAAAAGGGTCCAAAACTCCATCCCTTTGAAGTTTTGCAATGCGGGTCTAATTAACATGACCCAATCTACAATGCCAAAGGTATATATGGTTTTGATCACTATGATTAGCCTTCTTAGTTTCAATGTTGAGAATATCCTTATTGTTTAAATCAAGAACATATAATCCGTTATATAACCTTGCAATTCCAAATAGAATACCATTCAAACTAAAGGACAAGAATTCATTAGAAATTTCAAAACGATATCATATATTATCCAAAGCGGATACCAAAATAATATTTCTAGAAATTACAGGTACAAAATAACAATCTTTGAGTTCTAATAATAAGCCCGTAGCCAAAGATAAACAATAAGTCCTTACAACTAATGCAGCCACACGTGCCCCTTTTCCAACTCGTAAGTCCACTTCTCCCTCGGCGAGTAGTCTACTCTGCCTTAGTAGGGGCACATCGGTACAAATGTAAGTACCACACCCTATCTCAATGACCCAAGATGTTAAAGGAGAGAAATTAATCTCAATCATGTACATACCTAAAGTCGAAGCATCTGACTTCTTCTTGTTCGCGAGGAAAGCCTTGCAGTGTTTCCTCTAGTGGTCAGGCTTTCCATAATAGAAGCAGACTACCTTCCCACCTTTCCCAACATCACCCTCAAGCTTGAGAGCATCATGTCCTTTGGGCTTGGGCTTGGGCTTGGGATTGGCCTTCGCTTTTCCCTTGCCCTTATCCTTTCCTTTATTGGCAGTAACCAGTAAAACAAGCTTGGACTTTTTCATGCCTTGCTATGCAGTCCTCAGCATGTTCAGAAGCTCTGACAGAGGTTTCATCATGGTGTTCATATTGAAGTTCATTATGAACGATGAAAATGTATTAGGTAAGGATTGTAGAATTAAATCCACTTGTAATTCTGCCTCCAACCCAAATCCCAAAGTCTCAAGCCTCTCTATGTACCCAATTATCTTGAGCACATAAGGACCAACTTGGGCTCCCTCAGTCATGCAACTTCTAAACAATGCACTCGACACCTTGTACCTCTCATGTCAAGCGTTTCCTTTGAAAACCTCCTTAAGGTGATGAATTATGGCAGTAACGTCCATATTCTCATGCTACTTTTGCAGCTCAAGTGTCATCGATGCTAACATAAGGCATTGAACAGTGTCAACATCATCAAGAAACCGTTGGTAAGTTTCCTTTACTTCCTGAGTGGCATCAGGATCAGCCTTAGCCAAATAAGGCTTGTCAAGGATATATAATTTCTTTTCGGACTTTAGTACAATCTGAAGACTTCGATACGAGTCCGAGAAATTAGGTCCATCCAACCTGTTTTCTTTCTCGATTATCAATCATCGGTTGATATTGCTCATTTTAAATGAATCTATAGTACAGAAAAGTAAAGTTATTATCATTATTTAATAAGGCCTTTTATTAAATAATCACTCCCACTATTTTCCTCAAACCAATAGCCCTCATTATTAACTCAAGAAAGCCCGTTGGCTTTCCTAGTGGATTGAGATCCTATCTAGCCCATTTTAAACCTTCGCTTTGGTGAACAAGCCAAAATGGGTTGATTATGTAGGCCAACAAACTTAATCCGCACTAGTTGATAGCTCCCACAACCAACCTCAAATGTGAAGCAAGCCAACAAGCCAATCTCACAATCCAATGGCCTAGCCATCATCCTCAAGTGTGATTCCCAGTATCAGTAGAGTAGACACTACATGTCGCCACGTACACAGAACATGTGTACTACTACTCTACTATGCCTATGACGTGTTTATCAACCTTCACTTTGACAAACAAGCAAAACTATCATTTTAAGTTGACCCATCACCATTAAGGAAAACTCTAATGATTTTCAACCTCCCATTGGTAGAAGAAGTGTACCCTTTGCTTTGGCGAACAAGGTTCCAACGAATAGTGGTTTGATTAAAACCATGGTGATGAAAGGCATACGTGACTTAATATACTTAAATTGAGGGTTTTTATTTAATGTCTCACTAGATTATTATCTTTGTTAGAATGTCATTGTTTGTCATGTTATTGAACATTCAACCTTAGCATGCATTCTAAACAAAATAAAACATGCCAGTACATGGCCTACTAAAACTGATTTCCTTGAGCCTAGAGGAATCGGTGGGTCAACCTAGGGGTTTAAAAGTAAATCTTAGGATCTTCAAGTTATGCCTTTTCATAGATCCTTTGTTTCTTCTTCACGATCATTATAAAGTATTTTATAATAAAAATCATGTTTTAATTTACATCGATAAAATAAAAACCTCGCATTAGATACGAGGGGAGTGAGGTGAGAAGAAGAAATACATAGAGATATAAGAGAGAGAAGTAGCACATGCAGGTCCTATTTCTTTATAAAACTATAAGCAAACCCAAAATTACAAAAACATACCAAAGGTCTAAGGCTCATTGTGAGACCATGGGCTATCCCTAGCCTGATGGTACTCACCTCTCTTGTCACAAGTACTTAGCCTGCAGGTCTTGTGTTCGAGAGGTGGGGAAGGCGAAAGAAACCCACTTGCAGGGGTGGGGATATTCCTATGAGTGGGCCGCATGGGAAAGCCCCTTGCCCTCGACGGCCCAAGGGTGGGGTAGTTGAGGGATAGCCCATGGTCTCACATTAAAAATTCACCTTCCCCACCTCTCGAACACAAGACCTGCAGGCTAAGTACTTGTGACACGAGAGGTGAGTAAAAAGGCGCCTTTTTATTGTGAGACCATGGGCTATCCCTCAACTACCCCTCCCGCCCTGGGCCGTCGGGCAAGGGGCTTTCCCTTGTGGCCCACTCATAGGAATATCCCCACCCCTGCAAGTGGGTTTCTTTCGCCTTCCCCACCTCTCGAACACAAGACCTGTAAGCTAAGTACTTGTGAACCTCTCTTTCGCCTTCCCCACCTCTCGACGGCCCGAGGGTGAGGTAGTTGAGGGATAGCCCATGGTCTCACACTCATGTACAGGGCACCATACAATTTCAAACAAGAACATTGCATACGTCAAAAATTAACATTTTGAATTTGGGTGAGTGGAATTATTAAATTACCCTTCTTATATGCGCATAATTATTATTGGCTTTATAGGTTCAAAAACTGCAAGTTGGCCCCCTATGCAAAAAATAGAAAAGTAAAACGGAACAGTAGCTTGCTTGCCATGGTGAATAAATTATTCACACCAGTGAAGTTCATAAACATGGTCGCTGTAGTGAAGTTTTATTTCGCCGCGGCAAACACCATAAACTTCCAAAAAACACAAAAAGTTCCAGAGAGTTTCATGTCGCAGCGAAGTTTTATTTCACCGTGACTAGATCTACTTTCCCAGTAGGTCGCCACGGTGAAGGTTTATTTCACTATGGCCAGATTCACTTTTTGCCTCTCACCGTGGCGAAGTGTTATTTCACCGTGGCTAACGCCGTAAAATAGTGAATCGCATAGTAACCCTTTTTGCGGTTTTTTTTTTTTATTTTTTTTTATGTAACCATACATATCCAAATCGAATCGAAAGCACAAGCATTCTACCAAGACATCAACCAACCAATAAGTCACTCATCAACACATCATTAGTTAGTTGATAAATTAAAGCTATCAATATACAAAATCCACCAGATTAATGAAAACAGGTTATGCAAAAACATGTTATCAAACAAATCATGTTATCAAACATCAATGATTAAACAAAATAATCTGGTACATCGGGTTTACACAGGCCAAAAACACAATTTCAAAATAAATAAAAACCGATCATATGCTTAATCCCAAATCTGGGTACAGATTATACTGTTTATAATCTTTTCTGCATTACAAAAAGAAAGTAAATCCATACAAGGATTCTGAATGCTTACACACGTTTGGAGGCTCCTTTGAATATCTTCGATTACGCTCATGAACACTGTTCATTGGCTACTATTCATCAACACTGTTCATGTGATTCTTCGCTAATCGATCCAAAGTAGGATCGCACTCACAGAAATCCACACGAAGACAATCCGCAGAACCCTTGATTATTTTCCTAGAACAATCAAGGGCTTCAAGAATTAATGTTTTTCAATGAATCAAGAAGAGAAAGAATATTTTCTAATGGAGATCGAGGTGCTGACCAAGTTGATGTTCCCAAATATTCTCAAGATCCTTTGCAAGGAATTGGCGGTCCAATGACTAGGGCAAAGACAAAGAGGATGAAAGAGGCTTTGCAAGGCTTGATCATGGAAGTGCAATACAAAGAGGTTGTACTAGAAGACTATAAGACAAAATCAAGATTTCAAAGCTTCACCAAGGATGGCCTATTATCTTTTTATGCAAGGGGTAGATTCAGAAGATCAAGTTGGATGCAAGGATTAATTTTTGTTTATTTAATCTTGGGCTTTTTTTTATGTTTTAATTATCATTAGATTCTTTAGTCTTTTATTTATTTAAGGTTTATTTAGGCCCAATTCATTTTCACTTAGGCCCAACCTGTTTTTCAATTAGTTAAGGTTTTCTTTTAGGGTTTGTTGCTTATAAAAAGGAGTAGCCATGTTATTTTTTGGGGGACAGATTATTATCAATTGAAGTTTATTTCAGAAAGCTACTTGGTTTGCCTTCTTGTGTTCTTGATTGAATGCTTGAATCTCGACTTATCAAAGGGAGTGATCAACCTTTGTGGCGTCTCAAGATTAGGGTTTTGAGGACTTAGTTTCCTTACGGTTCTAATTTGATCATCCTCAACACGTTCCTAGCAAAATAACTTGTTCCTACTCCATCATTTGGTATTAGAGCTTTGGTTGTTGGAAATAGGTTATTTATCTCCAACACTCTTTGTTTGTGTTCTTGATTCAAAAAAAAAAATTGAATTCGTCTTTTCGTAGTTCTTCTGCATAAAAAAAAAAAAAAAGAACAAAGTAGGCAATTTCGAGTTGTAAAGTTTCCTATTTTTGTTGAATTAAGTTTCCAATTCTTGTTTTTCTTGCTAGAGTTTCTTATTCTTGTTGAATTAGTTTCCTTTATTCTGTTCTAGTTTCCTTTTTATTTTGTACTAGTTTCCCTTTATTTTTGTTCTAGTGATTGTTTCAAGCATATACAAGGTTGTTTTGTGTCTTTTGCCTTCTTAATCATTTAACGTCAATTCCAGTGATTTCTTTCACATGTCTTTTGCTTCCTTTTAGAGTTTTCTTATTTTTCTTGGTTCTTTAGAGTCATCTTGGGTCTTTCTTTCTATTCACCATTTGCCTCAACTAAGTTTTTAATGTTTTGATTTTTTAGATTGTCACCATTTAACTGGTTGTTTCTTGAGATTTGTTGAATTCTTTTACTCTGTTAAGAACATAAAGGGGGCTAGATTGGCTTTGAGTGGTAAAAGACAAGAGAGATCATCATCAAGAAAAAGCCAACATAGTATGAAACACGAGTGATAACAATCTGATTTGAGTGCAAACACATGAGGGACTGTGTGAGGAACAACACCTTTTATTTTATTTAATTTTACAGGTTGAAACCATGAGTGAGGAAGGAGGAGAACCATAAGAGGTCGAAATGAAATTCTTCATCAAGGTTGTTAATGACCAATTTAAATTGCTGAATGCGAGATTGAATGATTTGGAGTCCTCTTTCAGTTCTAAATCACATAGAAGACGTGAGTTCGATGAAAAAGATGAAGTTGATTCCGAAGTGGAGAGAACAAGTTATAAACGGACCTAAAAAGGTTGACTCTAAAGGAGATAACAATATAGGCAGTATAAAGATGGCAATTCTAACTTTTCAAGGAAAGAATGATCCTGAGCTATACTTGGAGTGGGAAAGAAAGGTTAAGCACGTATTTGATTGTCATAATTACTCCGAGGAGAAGAAAGTAAAGTTAGCAGCCGTGGAGTTTACAGATTATACATGTATATGGTGGGATCAATTGGCGATGAATAGGCATAGGAATGGTGAGAGGCCTATTCGGTCATGGGAAGAGATGAAGTTAGTGATGTGCAAGAGATTTATACCAAGCCATTACTATAGAGATTTGTATAGGAAGTTGCAAGGGCTGGTTCAAGGTTCCATAAGTGTAGAGCATTATTATAAGGAGATGGAAATCACCATGATTAGAGCAGACATAGAGGAAGACAGAGAAGTAACAATGGCTAGATTCATTGCCGGATTGAACAAGGAGATTGCTGACATGGTTGAGTTGCAACATTACATAGAGATGGAGGAGCTACTGCACAAAGCCGTTAAAGTGGAGAAGCAATCAAGTCCAAGAGGTTCAGATTTAGTTCGTCCTCTAGCTCTCCGTGGAGATCAAATTTGGAAGGACAACAAAGCTACCTTTAGAACAAAAGAAGAAGCAAAGTCGAAGAATTCGGTTGTTGTTCCTAAAGGTAAACACGAAACTAAAACTCTTACTAATTCATGTGATATTAAGTGTTTTAGGTGTCAAGGATTCAGATATATTACTTCTGAATGCCCAAACAAAAAGGTTATGTTTGTACAGGCAAATGGAGAAGTCGAAAGTGCTAGCTCAAGTGACGATTAGATACCACCATTGGAGGATTGTTCTGATGTTGAAGTGGTAGAACCTGTGCATGGTGATTTACTTGTTACAAGGAGAGCCCTAAGTATACAACATAAGGATGAAGGAGATGAGGAGCCACGTGAGCATATTTTTCACACAAGATGCCACGTGAAGGATAAGGTATGTACATTGATTATTGATAGTGGGAGTTGTACTAATGTTGCTAGTACTTTGTTGGTAGAAAAGTTGAATTTGAAGTGGAAGAAGCATCCTAAACCGTGCAAATACAATGGCTCAATAGCTGTGAAGAAGTGAAGGTAAACAAGCAAGTTCGGGTTCCTTTTTCAATTGGCAAGTATCCGGATAAGGTTCTTTGTGATGTGGCACCGATGTATGCTGGTCATATATTGCTTGGCCGACTATGGCAGTTTGATAGGAGGGTGTCGCATGATGGGTACAAAAATCGTTATTCTTTTGTAATAAACAATTGAAAAGTTGTATTAGCCCCTCTCAAACCCTTTGCAAGCTTATGAGGACCAGATTAGGATAGCAAGAGAGTGCAAAATGAGAGAGAAACAATAGTGTGAGCAAGAGGAAAATAGAGTGAGGTCGAGAGGAAAAATGGAGAGAAAAGTGAGCAACATGGAGAGAAAAATAAAAGAATGAGTGTACTTGCTGAAAAACATGAGGTTAAGAGTGTAATGATGGCGAGGCAACAAGTACTTGTACTTATGTATAAGGATGTTTATCTTTCTACCAACGACCTTAACTTATCTTTGCCTAGTGTTGTCGTGTCTTTATTGTAGGAATTTGAGGACCTATTTCCTGAGGAGATTCCCTATGGATTACCTCCTCTAAGAGAAATTGAGCATCAAATAGACTTCATACCTGGTTCTGCCATACCAAATTGACCTGATTATAGAAGCTAATCCCAAGGAAACGAAAGGAGATACAAAGGCAAGTGGATGAGCTATTGCAAAAGGGATTTGTAAAGGAGAGTCTCAGCCCATGTTCGGTTCCTATCCTCTTAGTCCCAAAGAAAGATGGAACATGGTGCATGTGTGTGGATTGCTGAGCTATTAACAAGATAACGGTAAAGTATAGACATTCTATCCCTAGATTAGATGATATCCTTGATGAATTGCATGGCTTTCAATTGTTTTCTAAAATTGATTTAAAGAATGGCTATTATCAAATTCACATGAAAGAGTGAGATGAATGGAAAACTGCATTTAAAACTAAATATGGATTGTATGAGTGGTTAGTAATGCCTTTTGGTTTAACCAATGCACCTAGTACATTCATGAGGTTGATGAACCATGTCTTGCATGCTTTCATGGGAAAATTTGTGGTAGTTTACTTTGATGATATTTTAGTTTATAGCAAAAATTTGGATGAACATATGAAACACTTGCATGTTGTGTTTAGTGTGTTGAGGGAGCACCAATTGTATGCTAATCTTAAGAAGTGCACGTTTTGCATGGAATTTGTTGTGTTTCTTGGATTTGTTATTAGTTCACAGGATATTAGTGTTGATGAAGAAAAGGTAAGGGCAATAAGGGACTGGCCTACACCTAAGAATGCAAACAAGGTGAGAAGTTTCCATGGGTTAGCAAGTTTTTATCGAAGGTTTGTTAAATATTTTAGTTTTATTGCTGAACCTTTGAATGAACTTGTTAAAAGGAAAGTTTTTTTTAAGTGGGATGATGTGCATGACCAGGCTTTCAAAACTTTGAAAGATAAGCTAACTAATGCACCTTTGTTGTGTTTGCCTAACTTTGATAAAGCTTTTGAGATAGAATGTGATGCATCCGGGATTGGAATAGGAGCTGTTTTGATGCAAGATTCCAAACCAATTGCTTATTTTAGTGAAAAGCTAAGTGAGGTAGCATTGACTTATCCTACTTACGACAAGGAGCTTTATGCATTAGTGAGAACTCTTCAAACATGGCAACATTACTTGTGGCCGAGGGAATTTATCATTCATTCCGATCATAAGAGCTTGAAGTTCTTGAAGACCCAAGGTAAGCTTAATAAAAGACATGCTAAGTGGTTAGAGTTCCATAGAAATGTTTCCTTATGTAATCAAATGCAAACATGGGAAGGAAAACGTTGTGGCTAATGCATTGTGTAGGAGGTACGTATTACTTACTTTATTGCAAACTAAATTACTTGGTTTTGAATTGCGTAAGGATTTGTATGCCAATGATTCTGATTTCAGCCAAGTATGGAATGCATGTGATAATTGTAAGTTTGGTGATTTTTATAGGCATGAAGGATTTCTATTCAAGAAAGATAAATAATATGTGCCTATTTGTTCTGTTCATGAGTTGCTTGTTAGGGAAAGTCATGGGGGAGGTTTGATGAGTCACTTTGGTGTTCTATAGACTTTAGATATATTATGTGAGCATTTTTATTGGCCCAAATGAAGCATGATGTGCAATCTGTTTGTGATAAGTGCATTCCATATAGGCAAGCAAAATATAAAGTTAGAACCTCATGGCTTGTTTACCCTTTTACCTGTACCTAATCAACCTTGGATTGATATATCTATGGATTTTGTTTTAGGATTACCAAGGACTCAAAGTGGTAAGGATAGCATATTTGTTGTTGTTGATAGGTTTAGTAAAATGGCTCATTTTATTGCACGTTCTAAAACAAACGACGTAACACATATTGCTGATTTGTTCTTTAAAGAAGTGGTTCGTTTGCATGGGTTGCCTAAGACAATTGTTAGTGATAGAGATGTTAAGTTCCTAAGTCATTTTTGGCGCACTTTATGGAATAAATTAGGAACCAAACTATTATTTTCTACTGTTGCACATCCTCAAACGGATGGTCAAACTGAAGTAGTTAATAGGACACTCACTACTTTGTTGCGTGCTATCATTCAAAAGAACTTAAGGCAGTGGGAGAAGTGTTTGCCACATATTGAGTTTGCATATAATAGAACTGTTCATTCTACTTCTTCATTTTCTCCTTTTGAAATTGTTTATGGCTTTAATCCTTTAACACCTTTGGATATTTTACCTTTGCCTACTAATGAGCATGCTAATCTTGATGGTAAGAAAAAGGCAGATTTTGTGAAGGATTTACATGCTAGAGTTCGGGCCAACATTGAAAGGAAGAATGAGCAATATGCTAAGCTGATGCGTGTTTCCTACAATATGCAATATGTAACAAGTATACTAGTCGCACAAGTAATAGAGTGATGAGTGAGTATCATTCCCACGAGGATTGGTCGCTAAGCACTAAGTTTTCTACCGTTTTCAAGTTGAAGCAATCGAATTCTTTTGGATTTAAGGGAGCAATTTAAACTATAACTAAAACAAAATTTACTAAATTAAAATTAAACTATGAAAGCAAGATTTAAAACGGGATAAAATCAATTCAAACAAACGGGTAGGGTTTTGACTTCATTCGGACTCTATGGGTTAAACCTAAAGAATTAAACTAAATTCATATTCACATGCATTGATTGTAAATCGAACTCTCTAAGGTGTCCAACATACCTTCCCAGGCTATGTTTTCCTACTCTTCCCTATTAACCTTCCGCCCCCAACAAAATGAAAGTTAATAAATCTAAGCTCATTAAGCACAAGAATCCTAGATTGATTTCATTGGTTCTTGAATCTATCTCTAGCATCCAATAATACAATGGTGATTACCCAAGAGGCTTAACATGAATTATCTCTCAATCTCATCATGTTCATCACATATAAACAATAAAAACAGAATAATCACACAATCAAAGCAAAATCATATGAAATTAATAATCATCAACTCTCTAACCCATTAGAATCTGAACTACATCAAAACCCTAACCCAAAATTGGTTAGTTCATGGCTAAATCAATAAAACAATTAAAGAAACAAAAAATCCCAAGTTCAACATCATGGACACAAGAGAAAAGGAAAATAATCTTCCCAATTGATGAATCCACTGATTTCACCTCAAATCTTCACACTTTGTTAATCCAAAAATCACTCAAAATCAATCTAAGAAAATGTAAAACTGCTCTTTTTCTCTCCACGAACGCCCTAAACAAAAAGACTAAGTATTTCTTTTATACCTTGGCCAAAATCTTACAACTTAGCCTAAAAACGAAATTGTGCGTTTTACAAAAAGTGGAGTACGCAGACTTCACCGCGGCAAAAAAGGAATCTCGCCATGGCGGCAAAGGAGCTGAATCTAGTGCGTGTTTGGCCCATTTTTCCGTGGCGAAGAACAACCTTAGGTGCGGCAAAGCTTCCTGAAGAATTATGAATTTTCAGAATTGCCATCCGCTTGCTTCTGAGTCCAAAAACTCCAAATCTGCCTTTATTCGCTCAAAATTTCCATTTTAACCTGAAACACGAAATGTAAGGAATTAAGTAGCAATTCAGGCAAAAATAGACTAAGAAGTATCTAAAATCCGGCCTAAAAGCTTAAATAAACTAGCATAATCCTCTGATTATCAAATACCCCCAAACTAAGGACATGCTCGTCCCCGAGCATCAGGTAAAAAACAAGATAAAAGAAAAACACAAACGTTCAAAACACAAAACAGTAAATGACAAAAATTAAATAAGAGAAACAAAAGACTCGACTCACAAAACAACTGCCTAGAATTTATACCAATCTCAAAAGTTGTTGCACAATTATTAATAGAGTAATGTTTAACACTCCAAGAAGTTATAAGTTGCATCGACTTTCTTTCTCAATTGGTCCCCCGAGTAGGTAATCCCCACTTCAATCCACCGTCCAACTTCCCGGATTATTTTATGCAGGAATGCAAAGTCTATCAAATGGTGGCAGACTCCATAATCCTAAATATCGAACTACTCTCCACTAATAAGGACTAGACAAAGATAAGAATCGAAAGGTCTTTATAAGCTTGTAACGCTAGGCTCGGGAAGTGGGTTCCAAGAAAAAGGATAGGAATAACAAAGTAAGAGAACTCAGTTTTCCTCATGCAAACACTCAAATCAAATCGAATTCCACTTCTTCTCAACCACCAATCAACGTCTCCACTAATGTACAACCCTCAAACTTGTATCTTTCTTATTTCTGATACCATATATGCGGTGGGGAAGTGTGTCTAAGGTGTACGTGGCGTTGTTAAACTAGAGGTCGTCAAGTACTACTAGGCAGTTTCAAGGTGGTTACTGGTTTCCAACCGATATACCCTTAAACTTGGCAAATGTCTTTTTTTTTTTTTTTTTTTTAACACAGACAAATAACAAATCAATTGAATTGAGGTGAACTACCTCTTTTGTTTTTATTGCCCTTCTCACAACCCCCAAACTATTCTTTTAGTTTATTCATACAACTTTTCCCGTTCTTTGTGTTTGCATTAGGATCGAATTCTCCTAAGGGTACGACAGAGTGTTTAGGGTTAAAGGATCTGACAATTTTTGGGTTGCCAAGAAAAATAAAGCAATAATGATTCATACGGCTCAAATGGGTGACTAGGGACAATTTCATTCATGGGTTGGCTAGAAAGGCTCAAACATTCCAAAAAGAATGCCTAAATAATCTCCTCAACCATGTCTCATCCTAGAATTTCGCCTCAAGCACTTTTCTACTAGGTTCTAGAGTCCACCAACATTATCAAAATTTTACCTAAGTACATAAAATGAATCTAAGCATGCCGAAAAAATGAAAATAACAAACCTCAATCAAAATTCAGTCAATAAACCTAAACTTGAAGCAATGCTTAACATTTCTTAACAATAAAAACGCAACAATCCAATTCGTATCATTGATTTATACAATTCGCATCATTAATTTATACAATTCATCATCGCCAAAAACAATCAAACCAAAGTAAAATAAAAAAAATCAAATTTTTTTCTAATTTTCCTACCCCCAAACAAAAGATGACATTGTCTCCAATGTCCCATTTCGAATAAATTAGGAATAGAAAAACAAAAATAACAAAGGTACGAGATAGTTCCCTGATTAATCCGTGAAGTGTCGCTCCACAGTGCACACCCGATCTGTGACCCTTTCATCACCCAACATCTGTCAAAACAATTGCAACCGTGGTGTCCACTAGGTTAGAAAAATTTACAGAATAATATGAAAGTATTACATCCTAATCTCGTCCTTGCACAAACTACAAATTACAAGAAAATGAAATAACTAAAACAACTACCACAACCCAAAACAAAATATAAACCAAGTTTAATATTTGAAATGAAAAAAACAAAATCAACTCAAAACAAATAAAAATAAAGAAAAACAAGACAGGTGTTCTGGTGCTCATTCTTCACTTCCCTCGTCTTCCTCTTCTTCCTCTTCTGACTCGAAGCCCATCCACTCATCTGAATCCCAATCAGCCCATTAGAATTCTGAGGTGTCAACGTTGAGCTTGTTGAAGCTACTTTTCTGCATATCATACATCATCTGGGTCTGATCAGCCAACCAATCCTGACGTTTTTCCATATGTTTCATCATACCCATCATCTGCTGTATCATCTCCTTCTGTGTAGCTGTGGAGCTGGAGGATGTGATTAGGTCTTATGCAGTTCTCTACCGCTTTGTTCCTGCTCTTGGTTCTCAGCTTCTGGACGTTCAATATGCTTTTGAAAATAATCTGAATCAAGGATAGGGGCAGCATGAATACGTTGCTCATCACCATCGACCTTGGCTCCAGCTCTAATGCACAAAGTTGTAATGAGATGTGGGAAACAGTAACTTGATCGCCCTGGTTTGACAGCATGATGAATGTTCTTCAGGATAATTCGTCCCACATTTATACCTTTTCCTATGTCAATTGAATAAAGCAGTAATGCCTTCTCGTAAGTTACCATGCTATAGTGCATTTCCAGCATCAACCTCGCACTAACAAAATACTGTCACAGTCGAGCCATCGGTGTCAAATAAGTTCCCTTAATGGTCTTCTTTTGTTTCTTCGACACTAACCAAGTTACATCCGGTTTTGCAATGATTGGAAGAATGATACTATCCTGAAACTATGTCCCCCTAAACCTTCCGTACTCATCCGGATCAATCCTAGGCAGGTTGTAAAACTCATTGATCACATCTTCTATAAACGGCACATCAACCCCTCTCACAAATGTAGTACCCTCTTCACAATCCGAGAGGTTGACATAAAACTCCCTTACTAGCGGCTTTACAGCCGGTTGTGCAAGAACACTCATAAACAGTTCCCATTGTCTCTCTCGACTCCAGTCTAAAGCCTGACTTGCGGTTAATTTGGGCTCAGGAATAAAGCCCTTATCTCTTCTTTGGATAGCCCCTTGATATCGTTTCTGGGCCTCTTTATTCACAAAGTGGTTGTCCGCTTTCTTTCCTTTTCCCTTGTATGGAACCTTAACTTTGGGTGCCAATTTCTATAATTCAACTACACAGCGCAACCCAAAAATTCAAGCCTAGGTTCCTCTCAACAAACAATTCAAACCAATACGAAGGATTATTCGCCACCAATTTACTCAGAATCAGCCCAGATTGGAAAGCCCCAATTTTTTTGAATCTGAAATTTTCGTGAAATTTTCGAAAAATTTGTTGTTGAAAGGAGTTGTTTTGGTGTTTAGGAGGGTTAATGAGTGAGAACTTTGATTGGGACAACACTTGGAAGGCAAAGGATTGAAATTGGAAATTTTTCTCTTAAAAGGATATGAAAAGTCGCGTGAAAAATGAAAAATGAAAGTGAGTATTTATAGCAAACAGTCTTCACCGCGGCGAAGTTCTTTGTTCATAGAACCTTAATTTGAAACCTAGGTTTCGCCGCGGCGAAGCAAAATACTTTGCCGGGGCGAAAAATTACAATGGCTAATCACCTTGGCGAAGTAAAAATCTTCGCCGCGGTGAAATCTCCTAAGAGAAATTTCGTTCAACCTACTTCGCCTGGGCAAAAAAATACAGTAGCTACAACATATTTTTCAGGTTGCTTCACCCCGGCGAAGAACAATCTTCACCGCGGTGAAGTCTGGGACTTTTCAAAACTTATTTTTACACAATGTGCTTCGCCCCGGCGAAGTCTGGAGCATTTTCTTTCCTTGTATTAGCTGAAAACTTCACCTGAAACACCCAAAAACACACAAATTAAAAAGAATCAAACACATTCAAACACACTGAAATAAAAAAATAGAAGGACAAAAAATTAAAACACTTGGGTTGCCTCCCAAGAAGCGCTTGTTTATAGTCGGTAAGCTCGACTCTCTCAATTTTTCATGACGGAATGTCAAGCCGTATTGGGATGGATTTGCAACTCATCACCCCATCAATGCATGGCTTCAATCTCTGTCCATTGACTGTAAAAGTGCCCTTTTCTTCATGTGTAACTTCCACTGCTCCGGATGAGTGAATTCTTGTAATCAGGAATGGTCCGGACCATCTAGACTTAAGTTTTTTGGGGAATAGCCTAAGTCTAGAATTGAACAACAACACTCTTTGCCCCACTTCAAAATTCTTCTTCCTGATATGCCTGTCATGCCACATTTTTGTCTTTTCCTTGTAAATTCAAGCATTTTAATATATGCTTTGAGACAAAACTCATCGAGTTTGTTCAAAGTCAGCATCCTTTCCTCCCTAGTAGCTCTTAAATCCATATTTAGCTGCTTGACTGCCTAGTATGCTTTATGCTCGAGTTCCACCAGTAAGTGACATGCTTTCCCATAAACCATCCTAAATGGGGACATACCAATTGGATTCTTAAATGCAGTTCAGTAGGCCCATAATGCGTCATCCAATTTCTGTGACCAATCCTTCCTAGATGCATTAACTATCTTTTCTAAAATGCCTTTAAGCTCTCTATTAGACAGTTCCACTTGCCCGCTCGTTTGTGGATGGTAAGGTGTTGCAACTCTATGTGTCACTCCATACTTACCCAACAGTGCATCCAATTACCTATTGTAAAAGTGGGAACCTCCATCACTAATAATTGCCCGTGGTACCCCAAAGCTTGAGAAAATATGTTTTCTCACAAAGTTAATCACTACCCTAGCATCATTAGTCGGCAATGCAACTGCTTCTACCCACTTCGACACGTAATCCACCGCTACCAAGATATATGTGTTCCCAAAAGAATTTGGGAAGGGACCCATGAAATCAATCCCCCACACATCAAAAAGCTTAACCACCAGGATGTTGTTCAACGACATCTCATCTTTTTTTGAAATATTTCCACTCCGTTGACACTAGTCGCACTCTTGAATCATCCGGAAAGAATCTTTAAAGAGGGTTGGCCAATAAAACCCCGATTGTAGAACCTCGGCTGCTGTCCTAGTTCCTCCAAAATGGCCACCTACTTCCATCTCGTGACAATGCTGTAGAATGCTTTTCATCTCCTCCCCCGGGACACATCTCCGTATCACTTGGTCAGCACAGTGTCTGTATAGAAATGGCTCTTCCCAAAAGTAGTACTTCAAATCTGAGAAGAATTTTCTCTTTTGTTGGAACGTCATACCACTTGGAAACACCCTTGATGACAAATAATTTGCAAAATCTACATAACATGGTGCTTCATCCACTCTCATCAACTTCTCATCTGGAAATATCTCTGTAATTGGACTTTCCTCTTCATTTCCCTGGATTGGTCTCTCAATTCTCGACAAGTGATCTGCCACCACATTTTTTGACCCCTTCTTATCGCGAATTTCCAACTCAAACTCCTGAAGCAATAGGATCCATCTTATCAGCCGAGGTTTCGCTTCTTGCTTTGCCAATAGGTGCCTGAGTGCTGAATGGTCCATGTAGATGATCACCTTTGCACCTAATAAATATGAACAAAACTTGTCAAAAGCAAAAACCACAGCCAACCATTCTTTTTCTATGGTGGTGTAATTCAATTGTGCATCAGTGAGTGTTTTGCTAGCATATTGAATTACATGCAACACTTTGTTTTTCCTCTGTCCCAATACTACCCCTAGAGCAAAATCACCAGCATCACACATCAATTCAAATGGCATTCCCCAATCGGGAACTGCAATAATGGGTGCAGAAACTAATAATTTTTTAAGAGTTAGAAAGGCATGCATGCATTCATCATTAAAATCAAACACAACATCTTTATTCAACAAATTGGAAAGGGGTTTAGAAATCTTAGAAAAATCCTTAATGAATCATCTGTAAAACCTCGCATGCCCCAAGAAACTTCGGACCGCTTTGACATTTGATGGTGGTGGCAGCTTCTCTGTCACTTCTGTCTTTGCTCAATCAACTTCTATTCTGTCCTTTGAAATCCTATGACTGAGCACTATTCCCTCCTAGACCATGAAATGACACTTCTCCTAATTGAGCACCAGGTTCGTCTCCTTACATCACTACAAAACAAGAGAAAGATTAGTTAGACAACTATCAAAAGACGAACCAAAAACTGAGAAGTCATCCATGAAGACTTCTATGAACCATTCCACCATGTCTCCAAAGATCGACATTATGCATCTCTGAAATGTTGTTGGTGCATTGCATAACCCAAAAGGCATCCTTCGGTAAGCAAAGGTGCCATAGGGGCAAGTAAAGGTCGTTTTCTCTTGATCCTCAAGAGCAATGGTAATCTGGTTGTATCCTGAATACCTATCCAGGAAACAGTAATAGGCATGTCCTGCCAACCTCTCTAACATCTGATCAATGAAAGGTAGTGGAAAATGATCCTTCCTTGTCACCTCATTCAATTTTCGGTAATCAATGCACACTCTCCAGCCCGTCACTGTCCTAGTTGGTATCAATTCGTTACTCTCATTCCTTACTACCATGATACCTCCTTTCTTTGGAACCACTTGTATCGGGCTCACCCATGGACAGTCAGAAATAGGATAGATAATCCCTGCATCTAAGAGTTTCACTACCTCTTTTCTCACCACTTCCTTCATCGAAGGATTCAATCTTCGTTGTGGTTGCACTCTAGGCTTAATATCATCCTCCATGAGTATCTTATGCATGGAAAATGATGGCGAGATGCCTCTAATGTCTGAAATCGTCCATCCAATTGCTAGTCTATGTTCCCTCAACACCCTAATCAACCGCTCTTCCTCCAATTTACTCAATCATGAACTAATGATCACTGGGAAGGTTTTTGAGTCCCCAAGATATACATATTTAAGGTGGGAAGGTAAAGGTTTCAACTCATGCTTTGGAGGTTCTTCATTTTTTTCCTTTTCCTTCTCTTTTTCAAAATCAAACTCCTCATATTCTAAATCTTGACTCTCATCAATCGGTTAAAGTGGTTCTAACAACCTAGCACATTCATTACTCGCCGACTCATCTACCTCTACTGTTTTTGATTTGGCTATACACGCTTCTAGAGGTAATTGTGGGGTGTTTTCTTCAATAGATTCTACAACCAATTTATCCACCATATCAACACTAAAGCATGAATCCAATTTGGATGGAAACTTCATTGCCTCAAAGACATCGAAAGTTACTGTTTCATCTTGAACTCTCAACAGTAACTTTCCTTCTTGCACATATATTAGTGCTATCCCTGTGGCCAAGAATGGTCGGCCCAAAATAAGAGGAATTTCCTTATCCTCTTCCATATCCAGAACCACAAAATCAGTTGGAAAAATTATCTTATCCACCTTCACCAACACATCTTCCACTTATCCCCCTCGGATGTTTTATGGACCTATCCGCTAGTTACAACGACATGGTCGTTGGCTTCACTTCACCAATTCCCAATCTCTTGAAAACAGAAAATGGCATTAAATTAATACTAGCACCTAAATCACATAAAACACGATCAAACATAATATCTCCTATAATACAAGGAATAGTAAAACTCCCTGGATCTTTGAGTTTTGGAGGTAACTTCTTCTGGAGAATGGCACTGCACTCCTTCGTAAGCATCACCGTTTCCTCATCTTCTAGCTTCCTTTTGTTCGATAGGATTTCTTTAAGGAACATCGCGTTGCTCAGCATCTGCTGCAATGCATCTACAAAAGGAATGTTAATATGCAATTTTTTAAATATTTCAATAAATTTTGAAAACTGCTTATCATGATTCTTTTTCTTTAGCCTTTGAGGAAAAGGCACAGGTGGAGTGTGATGTGCCAACTCTGGTGGTATCTCGAGGAATGGCAATTTCTCCTTCTTCTTTTGCCTTTCATCCTTCTTCTTGTTCTCTTCCTCCAAATCGCTTGGGTTCTCATCAACAACAATCTCTTCATCAACTTCCTCTTCAGATTCTTCCTTTTCCGGTTCTTTCTTTTCAGATTCTTTCTTTCCAGCTTGTTCAACCTCTTCCAAAACTGTCCCTACTCCTCAAAATTATGGCATTTGCTTGCTCACATGGGTTAGTCACTTGTATTACACGGTAAGGAACCCTGCGGTCTCTCATTTAGCTTCTCGGCCAATTGGCCCATCGTACCTCAAGATTCTGAATGGACGCCCCTCAATTTCTAAAATTCGTCCTCATCTCATTCATAAATCCCGTGGTCTCTTGCATGAATTTCCTAAACATGTCCTCTAACTTTGTCACTCTTGGATCTCCCGGTTGATTATTCACCCTTAGTTGGTTTGTAACAACTGTTGTAAACTAGTACAATTCATGCATAATAACAATAGAAAATGAGCCCAAAACTTTTCTTTTTATTATAAATAATAAGTCTTTTATACACAAAGAGCATCATTTACAAAAACCCATTTTAAAGGACAAAAACAGGGGAAACAGTGTAGCTATTGCTTCTCGCTTGCCGACGCCCCTCTGACTGCATCATCACCTAGATCCTGCATCCACAAAGGAAAACAACAGGGTGAGCACAAAATAATGCTCAGTAAGTAAACCTTCTATCTGTTTATCTCCGTATGTATTTCTCTTAATTCTTTCCTCACACTTTTTATTGTTTCCTACTAAACGTCATGGCCTCATCTTACCGGAGGTACGGCCAGATGGCGTTCACACAGCACCATCTCACTCTTCATGACTGTCGGGTGAAGTTTACACAACACCAACTCGTTCTTAGTGACTACCGAGTGGGGATCACGAAGCCCCTACTCGATTTTCATAACTATCGGGTGGAGACCACAAAGCACCTACCCGTTACTCATGACTTTCCGGTGATGATCACAAAGCATTAACCCGTTCCTAATCACTGTCGGGTGATGATCACAAAGCATCAACCCATTTCTAATAAATATCGGGTGATGATCACAAAGCATCAACCCCTTTCTAATAACTAACCGGGTGATGATCACAAAGCATCCACTCGTTTCTAATAACTATCGGGTGATGATCACCAAGCATCAACCCATTTCTAATAACTATTCCGGTGATGATCACGAAGCATCAACCCGATTCTCATAACTGTCGGGTGATGATCACAAAGCATCAACCCATTTCTAATACTCTTCTCATTCACTCTACTCTAGCACTTCTCATTCTCTCTACCCTTGGAGTAGTTGCATCCACAAAGTTCTCTACTCATAGAGCAAGTGCATACACAAAGTTTCCTACTCTTTCTTAGGTCACTTCTCAATGCACAATTAATGCCTATGGTTCGTTCATCTCCACTAATGCACTTATGAAATGCCAACATGAAATGTTGCAAGAATTAAGGTTCACCTCTCATACTCAAACCTCGATTAGGCATTTCACCAAACAACTCAAGTGCATAATAAAACTCTACTATAACAATAATTCTATGTCTTTCTCTAACCATCCAAAATGGGGAGAAACTCCCTCACATAGCCATAATTCCTGCCAAAGAAAGACACTTCCAAAAAGGATTTCTCAATATCCTTCAATTCCATCTCAAACTAGCTTTCCAACCCACATCTCACTCCTTATACTTGAAATGTATGAACAATCACAAAGCACTAACAATCTCCATTTAGGACTCAATAACATGGCATATAACATGTATATAACATACATACATAATTGCTATCAAAAACCCTAATCAAGAAAATTCTCAGATCTCAACTTAGGTTGGGATTTACTTACCTTGTTATGGAGAGATTTCACTAGCTCTTCCTTTCACTTGGTTTGCTTGACTTTTTCTCTACTCTTTAAACAAATGAACAAAAACCCTCAATATTCAATATACTGAAAAACTCACAAAGCTTCACAACCAAAGCAAGAATCCTTACCTTAGGATGCCTTGGATTGATTTTCTACCCCAAATCACTCCAAAAGCCCTTTAAAACTCCTTGAACAAAAGAAACAAAATTGAGAGGAAGCAAGAGAGGAGAGTGGCGATGGAGAAGAGGAATAAAGGGTTTGCAATGACTTAATTCCTTTTAATGAAATTTATACACAAGCATTCCCATTTTGCCCTTACTCTTTCCTTAGGGAATTCCATCATATTCCTTTGATTCATTACAAACACACCCCCAACACAACATATTCTCCATGAAAATTCCTTACATTTTACTACCCACTTTTCCTACTAATTAGGGGTAGAATGGTCAAATTGCCCTTAGGGAAGAAAATATCTAAACTTAACAAACATTTTGGTTGGCATGTCGTCGCGGCGAGAAAGCTTCTGTCGCCGCGACGAAACGGTCCAGTAGCTTCCCGTGGCTTCAACATCTTTTCGCCGCGGCGAAGAAGGACGAAGCCTGGAACACTAAACTTCTTCTATTTCAACCAATTTCAGGGCAAGTATTCAACACACCACTCAATCAAAGGTCAACCAAACAATAATACTAATAAACCAACTCAAATAAGAGCAAAAAAGAAACGTTAGCTACGTACCTCAAGTGGGGCGTTACAATTCTTCCCTTAAAAGAATTTCGTCCCCGAAATTCATACAAATAACTCTGGAAAGCGATTCTGCATGTCCCGTTCTACTTCCCAAGTGGCCTTTTCCACTTTGTGATTCCTCCAAAGGATCTTCACTAACGGAACACTCTTGTTCCGAAGCTCTTTAACCCTTCGATCTTAAATCTGAACTGGACGTTCTTCATATACTAGATTCTCTGTTACTTCAACGTCCTCTATACTCATGATGTGGAGGGGATCACTTACATATTTCCGTAGCATCGAGACATGGAAGACATCATGCGCCCTGTCAATGCTAGGTGGTAATTCCAATCTGTAGGCCACCTTTCCCACTCTTTGTAAGACCTCAAATGGACCTACATATCTCGGTGCTAACTTCCCTTTGCTTCCGAAGCGCATTACACGCTTGTAAAGGGAAACTTTCAAAAACACTTTGTCGCCCACTTGGAATTCCACCTCTTTCCTCTTCAAGTCGGCATAACTCTTCTGTCGATCCTGGGCTTGTTTCATTCTATTTCTGATTAACCTCACATCTTCTACTAGTTTCTGAGTCATCTCTGGCCCAAGAGCGGTACTCAACTCATCCTTTTCGCCTACTTCATCCCTAATGGAGCGGAGACCTACACCATCACCATATAAAGCCTCGTAAGGCGCCATTCTAATTGTAGGCTGATAACTGTTGTTGTAGACAAATTCCACTAAGGGTAACATCTCATGCCAGGATACTCTATGATCCATGCAACAGGCTCTCAACATATCCTCGAGCACCTGATTCGTTATCTTGGTTTGGCCATCCGTCTGAGGATGATAGGTAGTACTGAAAGCTAAACGGGTACCCAACCTCCTCTGTAAACTCGTCCAGAAGGCTGAAACAAATCTGGAATCTCTATCTAACACTATAGTCTTGGGCACACCATGCAATCGACTTATCTCCTTGAGGTAAATTTGAGCTAACTGATCTGCATTGGTGCTCCCCTTTACGAGAAGGAAATGGGCTGATTTGGTTAATCTATCCACAATCACCCATATAGCATTACACCCTTTCTGTACTTTGGGGAGACCCGTGATAAAATCCATCGAAATGCTCTCCCATTTCCACTCTGGAATACTTAGTGGTTGAAGCAACCCTGACGGCCGTTGGTGTTCTGCTTTCACTTGCTGACAAGTTAGACATTTAGTTACAAACTCTACAATGTCTTTCTTCATACCTGACCACCAATAGCCTTTCTTTACATCTTGATACATCTTGGTTGCTCCCGAATGAGCGGTGTACGGTGTGTCATGAGCCTCCATAAGAATTTTCTGTTTCAACTCCTCATTCGGAGGAATGCACAACCGATTCTTGAAATAAAAGACGCCATCACTCACAAAGAACTCGGATGTCTTGCCCTCAAGCACTTGCTGAACTATTTTCTGACACCACTCATCGGCCACTTGCTTTTCTCTGATTTTCCTTGATAAAAGAAAACGTACCTCTAGGTAGCGAACTCTTCCCGGAACCACTTCAATGCTTCCTTCCAGATAATTCTTCTATTAACTCTTTCTACTTGGTAAGCCGGAATAAATAGGCTTTTCTACTCAAGGCATCGGCTACTACATTGGCTTTTCCCGGTTGATACTTGATCTCACATTCATAATCCTTAACTAGTTCTAACCACCTTCTCTGCCTCATATTCAACTCCTTTTGAGTGAAGAAGTACTTTAAACTCTTATGATTGGTGTAGATATTACTCTTTACACCATAAAGGTAATGCCTCCAAATCTTTAGGCAAAGACCACGGCTGCCAACTCTAGGTCATGCGTTGGGTATCTGGTCTCGTACTCCTTCAGTTGACGAGAAGCATAAGCTATAACCCTACCTAACTGCATCAGCACGGCGCCAAGTCCCTGCAAAGAGGCATCTGTAAAAATGTCATAATCTACACCCTCCTATGGTAACACTAATACAGGAGCTGTTGTTAACCTCTTCTTCAACTCTTGGAAGCTTTATTCACATGCTGCTGACCAGACAAAAGGAGTTTTCTGTTTGGTAAGAGCTGTCATCCAGGTTTAGCCAACTGGGCAAATCCCGCTACAAATCGCCGGTAGTAACTGCTAAACCTAAGAAACTCTTGATTTCTTTCACTGTTCTTACTTCTGCCATTCAAGGATTGCCTGCACTTTACTCGGATCTACCGAAATCCCTTCCTTCGACACGGTATGACCCAGGAATATCACTTGATTAAGCCAAAACTCACACTTGGAAAATTTAGCACACAACTTCTTTTCTCTCAGTCGCTGCAATACTTATCTCAAGTGTTTCTTATGTTCTTCCTTTGACTTTGAATAAATCAGGATGTCGTCAATGAAGACAACAATAAACTAATCCAAATACTCATGGAATACCCTGTTCATCAAGTCCATAAAAACTGCTGGGGCATTAGTCAAGCCAAAAGGCATCACGACAAATTCATAATGCCCATATCTTGTACGAAAGGCAGTCTTAGCCACATCTTGCTCAACCACTCTTACCTGATGATACCCGGACCTCAAATCAATTTTGGAGAACACGGCCGCCCTTTCAACTGATCGAAAAGGTCATCTATCCGGGTAGTGGGTACTTATTCTTCACTGTAACTTTATTCAGCTCCCTATAATCAATACACATCCTTAGTGATCCATCTTTCTTTTTCACAAACAGGATTGGAGCTCCCCAAGGAGAATGACTTGGTCAGATAAAGCCTTTATCTAAAAGCTCTTGGAGTTGCTTCTTTAGTTCTTGATGCTCAGCTAGGGCCATTTGATAAGGGGCTTTAGATATTGGTGCTGTCCCTGGTGCTAGTTCGATACTAAATTCTACCTCCATTTCTGGAGGCAAACCCGGTAACTCTTCTGGAAACACATCCAGAAAGTCTCGAATCATTGGCACCCTTTGAATCTCTAGCTGTGGAACATCACCACTCTGCACTACATGGGCAATAAATCACAAACACCCCTTTCTCAACATCTTCCTAGCTTTCACACTACTAATCAGCATGCTCAACTGATGGCCCTCTCCAAAACTAAACTTATCACCACTATCGAGATTAAATCTCGCCTTTTTTTCTTTTTTCGACAGTCAATCTCTACTCTATATCTCCCTTGGAAATCCATGCCCAATATCACATCAAAGTCGGGCATATCAAAAACTATTAAGTCAACTATTAACTCTCTACCCTGGATCACCATGGACTCTCTTAACAAAATCTTTTGAGTCAGAACACTAACCCTATCGGGTAACTCTATCTTAATGGGTTGAGTCACTCTAATAGGTTTCAAACCTAATCTCTCAATCATCCCATATGATATAAAAGAATGAGTGGTGCCTGAATCAATTAAAGCATATAAAGAAGGCCGAATGAAATAATAATCGACCCGATATGGTGATAGGCGCCTCTGCTTCCCCCTGTACCACAGTAAACACTCTAGCATTCGTAGTACCTCATGAACTCTATGTGGTTGGTGGAAGAGGAGCTTTACAATCTCTCATCATGTGCCCTGGCTGTCGGCACCTATAACACACTCTCTGGTCCCTTAGGACATTCTCTTGGGTGATTCCTCCTACATTTAGGGCAAAGAGGAAACCCTTCCGTCCGGGGCCGCTTATTCTTCCACTCTCTTCTTCTGATTCTTCATGTCTTTACCTTTTACACCCTCATGTTTCTCTCTCTGGGGGGCGAAGGGTGGCTCACTTGGTCCTGTTTTTTAGGTAGGTAAAGTCCTATGTCAAAGAATGAAGGTCATGTTTTGTAGGTAGGTAAAGTCCTAAGTAATTTACTTGTATAATGAACCTTAATAGTTTATAAATGGCCATATTCCTTACTGAGCGATTAGCGCTCACCCCATGAAATGTTTTTAAAATGCTTTACAGGTACGGATTAAGGCATGAAGCTGGGAGAGGATTCCAAGGGACGCTATGAGCATGAGGGGATGCTTTAATGATGACTATTGAATGGTTTTGCTAATATTTAGTGTAGTAATTATGTTCATATCTCATAATGTAGTAATTATGTCCATGTTCTATAATGGAGTAAATATGTTGTATTAATAAAGGAAATCAAATTGCTAGTAAATTTTATAAAAGTGTGTATGTTCTAGTAAGTATTACTATGGATTTCATAATTTACTCCAAGAAAGGAAATTATATTTTTTGATTATACAATGAACTTATTATAGTTAAGAAAAAAATTAAACACATATATCTATATATATGTTTTAAACTACAAGTTTATTCTTTAAATAGGATTTTAAAAATAAACTTCTTTCCTAGGCATGCGTTTTCTAGGTTCTCAATGGCCAAGGGATACTTAGGAAATACCCGGCTAAGGAGGGGTTTTACATTTGGTATCAGAGCGTGATTTTGGGTGTTTGAAATGATGTTTTGATTAAATTGTTATAGTATTTTATATTTAATTGATGCTGGAAATGGTGTTTATAAGTAATGGAAGTATCATTCCTCATGCGTCCCCAAGATACTCTCTCCAGCCAATTGCTGTAAGTATTTTCTTTATTTGTTTAGTGAATAGACTTAGCTAATGTTGATTGAAATTTGTGTGAGTAAAGGGTATGGCTAAGGGGCGAGGAGAATGTTAATGAAGTAGGCACTAGTCAACCAGTAGCACCGACTAGCAGTGAACCCCCTAATAGTGGACCAGCTATGTCTAGCCCAAAATGCTTCTGTTTTGGATGAGGCTGCAATCAATAGGATGATTCAGACAGCCATTACTGAGGCCTTTAGGAAGGGTGATCCTGGAGGGTATAAGTAACCAAGTGAACACAAATCCCTCAGCTCCAGTAGTTCAGCCACAACTCCAAATACCAGTTCCACCTCCAGTAACTGGACCGGTTATACCGATGGGTGCTACACCTTCTGGACAAGTGGAACCAATCTATAATCTTTCTCAAAAGCACCAACCTCCAGAGTTCAGTGGTTCAAACAATCCGACGGTAACAGAGGAGTGGCTAGAGACTGTCGAACGGGAAATGGCCTTGTTTCCCATGAGTGATCAGGAAAAAGTCCGATATGCTTCCTATTTGTTAAGAGGAGATGCTCGGGTATGGTAGAAGCTAATAGAGCATACCTATGTGACGAGTAATCTTTCCTGGAATGAATTTAAAAGGCTATTTGAAGCAGAATATCGGTCGGCAGACATGTTATCCATGAAGACTCAAGAGTTCACGGAATTAAAGCAGGGTAATATGATTGTTAGAGAGTATACTACAATGTTCAACTCCTTAGCTCGTTTTGCTCCTACTATGGTGAGTACTCAATAGTGCCGGTTAGAGAGATTTATTAATGGACTACACCCAAAAATTGCCCAGATTGTTATAGCGGTTGGTCAACCTCCTCAAACTTATAGTGAGGCCTTGGAACGGGCATTGAGGGCGGAGATTTATGTGAATAAGGAGAGGCGGATGGAGAACCCCAAGTTGGTGATTGGTAGTTCTAGTTCAAGCCAGATAGCAGTTCAGAAAGCTGAAGTGGGGAATTCCACTCAAGCCCCGGAGGATAAAGGTAAAAGAAAGTTTCAGCAAGGATTTCAAAAGAAGGGTGGCAAGAATAAGAGGACTCCACAGTAACAACAAAGAAGGAATAATCTTCCCCATTGTCAAAAAATGTGGGAGGCAACATAAAGGGAATTGTCTATTAGGAACCAATGTGTGTTTCAAATGTAAACAACCGAGACACATGGCAAAGGACTGTAAAGTTACTCAAGCTACTTCCTTGTGTTGGAGGTTCGCGAGTTTACTCGTAGCTCAGAAAGAAGCTGAAGCCAATCCATCTGCAGTTACTGGTCAGTTACAATTCCACTCTATCTCTTTATATGTACTGATTGATTATGGGGCTACCCTTATCTCATATGGTATTATAAAAAGACTAGGTTAAGAGCCTTGTAAAGTGGAACATCTTTGTTAAAATCGAGATGCCTAATGGGGAGAATTATTTTCTTGATAAGTTGTTAATGGGGGAAACTATAGTGATTGATGGGCATGAGTTGAATGTTGATTTGATTGTTTTGGATATGCCTGATTGTGATATGATTTTGGGAATGGACTTCCTGAGCAAATATGGAGTATTGATAGATTGTCAGAAGAAGAAGGCCAGGTTTAACTTAGATGCTGGAGATAGTTTCACCTTTGGGGAAGGTCATCTACACAGCCTAATGATAAGTGCAGTGAAGGCAATGAAGATGATAAGGAAGGGGTGTACAGGGTACATAGCTAATGTGGTGAATAAAGAAAAGTTTCCAAACTTTAGTGTTCGAGATGTACCCATAGTACGAGAATTCGAAGATGTATTCCTAGAAGATTTGCCAAGACTTCCTCCAGAAAGAGAAGTGGAGTTTTGTATAGAATTAGCTCCTAGTGCGGCACCAATATCTAAAGCCCCATATAGAATGGCTCCAGCAGAGTTACAAGAGTTAAAGAAGCAACTTGGAGTTGTTAGATAAAGGTTTCATTCGACCTAGTCATTCTCCATGGGGAGGCTCCTATTTTATTTGTGAAGAAAAAAAGATGGTTCGATGAGAATGTGTATTGATTACAGAGCTCAATAAGGTGACGGTGAAAAACAAGTATCCATTACCAAGAATTGATGACTTGTTTGATCAGTTAAAGGGAGCTTCGGTGTTTTCCAAGATTGATCTTCGGTCAGGCTACCATCAAGTGAGGGTCGCTGACAAAGATATTCCCAAGACTGCATTTTGAACCAGATATGGGCATTATGAATTATATTGATGCCATTTGGATTGACTAATGCACCAGCGGTGTTCATGGATTTTATGAATAGGATTTTCCATGATTGTCTAGATAAATTTCTAGTAATTTTTATAGATGATATCCTGGTCTATTCCAAAACAAAGGAAGATCATGAAGAGCATTTGAGATTTGTGTTACAAAGACTAAGGAAGAAAAAGTTATATGCTAAGTTCTCCAAATGTGAGTTTTGGCTGGATCAAGTAACATTCTTGGGACATGTTGTTTCACAAAAGGGTATTTCAGTGGACCCCAGTAAGATTGAAGCAGTGATTGAATGGCCAAGACCAAAGACTGTAAAAGAAGTTAGAAGTTTTCTTGGTTTAGTAGGATATTACAGGAAATTTGTGGAAGGCTTTGCTAAATTAGCTTCTCCACTCACAGCTCTGACCAAAAAGGAAGCCCCGTTCAGATGGACTGAAACCTGTGAGAAGAGTTTCCAAGAATTAAAAAGAAGATTAACTATTGCTCCTATTTTAACACTTCCAGAGGATGGAGTAGATTATGATATTTATACTGATGCTTCTCATAACGGTTTGGGGGTAGTATTGATGCAAAAAGGCAAGGTGATGGCTTATGCCTCTCGCCAATTGAAAGACTATGAAATGAGGTATCCCACTCATGATCTTGAATTAGCAATGTCGCCCTCGCTTTGAAGATTTGGAGACATTATCTCTTTGGGGTGAAATGTAATATTTACATAGATCACAAAAGTCTAAAATACTTTTTTACCCAGAAAGAATTGAATATGAGGCAGAGAATATGGCTTGAGCTGGTAAAGGACTATGAATGTGATATTATGTATCAGCCAGGGAAAGCTAATGTAGTTACAGATGCCCTCAGCAGGAAAGTCTCCTTAGCTCAATTAACTTTTCAGAAGCACCTGAAACAAGAGATAATGAAGGAGGGGATGGAGTTGGAGTTTGGGAAATTGTCCAAAATTGAAGTTCGGTCTAAGTTGTTGGAGGAAATTAGAGAAAAACAAGTGAATGACGGGTTTAGTAAAGGAATTGAGCAGCAGTTGAAAGATGGTAGAGAATCAGAATTCAAATGGGTGAATGGAATCTTGAAATTTAGAGATATAGTGTATGTTCCTCAGGATATTGAAGTAAGAAAGAAGATTTTAGAGGAAGCACATAGTACTCTTTACGCTGCTCATCCAGGGAGTGTAAAGATGTATCAGGATTTGAGGAAGAGCTATTGGTGGCCAAGGTTAAAGAAAGATGTAACTGAGTATGTTGCTAGATGCTTGGTGTGCCAACAGGTTAAAGCAGAACATCAACGCCCATCTGGATTGTTGCAACCCCTTAGTATTCCTTCGTGGAAATGGGAAGATATTTCTATGGATTTCATTTTAGGTCTTCCTAAAGTGCAAAGAGGTTATAATGCCATTTGGGTGATTGTAGATAGATTGACTAAATCTGCTCATTTCATTCCAGTTACAAACAAGATCTCCTCTGATCAGCTAGGCCGATTATATGTTAAAGAAATAGTAAGATTACATGGAGTACCTAATAGTATTGTCTCAGACAAGGGATGTGAAACTTATGTCGATGCAGGTAGCATGCGAAGGCATTGGGTACTAGGCTTAATTTCAGCATAGCCTATCATCCTCGACAGATGGGATGGAGACGAAAGAACGAATCAAATATTGGAGGATATGTTACGGGCATGCTGTATTGACCATAAGTTGAATTGGTGTGACATTCTCCCTCTAGTTGAATTCGCTTATAACAATAGTTATCAAGCAACCATTAAAATGGCACCATATGAAGCCTTGTATGGAAGGAAATGTAGATCTCCATTACATTGGGATGAAATAGGAGAAAAGAATGCATTGACTCAAGCTCTTGGTCCAGAAATGACACAAAAAATGATAGAAGATGTAAAGTTAATTCGAGAGAGAATGAAGAGGCCCAAGATAGCAGAAGAGCTATGCAGACCCAAAAAGAAAGGATATAGAATTCCAAATAGGAGACAAAGTGTTTGTGAAAATCTCTCCTTATAAGAGGGTCATGAGGTTTGGAAGAAAAAGGAAGCTTACCCCTAGATATATTGGTCCATATGAGGTATTAGAGAAAGTGGGCAAAGTAGCTTACAGACTTGCCTTACCAGCTAGTATGGACCGGATCCATAATGTTTTCCATGTTTCCCTATTGCGAAAGTATGTTAGTGATCCTTCGCATATATTACAAGCAAATGAAGTGGAGTTAAAAGATGAACTAATTTATGAAGAACGTCCAGTTCAGATTCTGGATAGATGAATAAAAGAGCTCCGAAATAAGAAAGTACCGCTTGTTAAAATATTGTGGAGGAATCATAATGTAGAAGAAGCGACATGGGAGGTTGAGCAAGATATGAAGGAAAGATATCCAGACCTCTTCAACTGAATTTCGAGGACGAAATTCTTCTAAGGGGGGGGATGATTGTAAACCCCACGTTATTATTCTGATGCCCTAAGGTATGAAATTTACCTTTTCAAGTAATTTTCTTTTTGAATGGAAGGGTAAAATGGTCAATTTACATGTATTTCGAGATGTGGCCATTATAAAGTGTAAAGGATGATGTTATTGAAGAGAAATGAGGGTAGAATGGTTATAAAGTTGATTGATAAGGTTAAATGGCATAAATGGTAACCAAGGGTATAATGGTCTTTTCATACAAAACCATATGATTTAAGTGTCCATAAAAGTGCACCAAGGGTAAATTAGTCATTTACCTAGTAGAATTGCTTAATGATTAAGTGTTTTAAAGAAGTCAAATGGCATTAAATGAGTACTTATCTTTATGTTGTGGTAGAAATGACCAAAACGCCCTTATATGAAAAATTTATGCCAAATGACCTTTATATCTAACTTTTATTGACCAATCACATTAGAGTATCAATGGAATGAATATTTACAAGGTTTAAAGAGAGAGTAGTCGGCCTTGGAGACCCCAAATATATCATCTTCTTCTTCATCTCTCAAATCCACCATAAAAGCCACTAATCTAAGCTTTTATTCTCAAATTTTCTTAGGATTTCAAGTTGTTTTTTAAAGGAGATCACCATCCACCCTTAAATAAGTTCAATTTCAGGGTTAAAGGTGAGTTTCAAAACCCAAGTTTTTCTGAATTTTTTAGTTAAAAGAGAAATTCATAAGTGGTTATGTGTGTAAGGTAGAAAGGTGAAACTTTGGAGCCAAGGAGGAGTACCTTTGTGCTTTGAATACTAAGGATCTCCCTTATGACTACAATTGATAACACCTAGGGTTTATGAAACTTACATTTATTTATGTTAATATGAGTGTGATGCTATGTTTTGGTTATGAGTTGTTTAAATGGGTGTTTTGATTGGTGTATGTGTGCATATGGGGGATGATTATGCCAATTAAGAGATTTGTAGTTGGACGATGTTTTGGCACTTTTTGGTTCTGTAAAAAGGGAGGTTTTTATGGCCTTTTATACTTAGAATGATATGGCAAATAATATGAATGTGCAAATGAAGGTGACATGGTTAAAATGAATAGAATTTGGATTTGGCTGTTTTAAGACTTATACTGTACATGCTTCACTGAATCAGTCACAACTGAAGTTATAGAAGTCTGATTGAGTTGATTCTTGAATTTTTAAAAATTTTAGAAACAGACCTAAAACTTTTGTGTTTTAGGCAAGAACCAGTTCAAATTGGAAGATAAGGTAAAAATTGCTTGAAAAGTGATGAACTATATGGCATCCAACTTCTTAATGGAAATTTCCATTTGTTTCTAATTCTAATAAACCCCTGAATAAATTAATACCAAAATTCCTTGAATTGTATGAGAAATTAAATGAATTAAGTTAAGAAGTTTAGTAGGAGAATATAGTATGATTGAGCATGGGAGATGTTAGTCCATATGTTTGCATTCATGATGGTAATGCATATAGCTTATTTAGTTGTCTTATGAAAAAAATTATGAAATGTTAATGAATGAATTCCATGAGTCTCTTGAGGTACAAACCAAGATCAGAGGAATGGAATTCTTATGGAAACCATGAGTCCTTTGAGGTGACGACCAAGAACAAGGTAATGGTTCAAATGAATCCGATCGGATAACAAAGACTAATGAAATCGTCAAGTATATAGACAAAACAAATAAGCATGCCATGAACATGAATATTTCATAAGTCATTTATGTTCTATGTTATATTATGTATGGTTATGTTATGACTTATGTTTATGAGAAAAGCCCCAAAATGTATGATATGTTTTATGAACTTGTTATGTCAAAGAATGAAGGTCATGTTTTGTAGGTAGGTAAAGTCCTAAGTAATTTACTTGTATAATGAACCTTAATAGTTTATAAATGGCCATATTCCTTACTAAGCGCGATTAGCGCTCACCCCTCGAAATATTTTTAAAATGTTTTGCAGGTACGGATTAAGGCATGAAGCTGGGGGAGGATTCCAAGGGACGCTATGAGCATGAGGGGATGCTTTAATGATGACTATTGAATGGTTTTGCTAATATTTAGTGTAGTAATTATGTTCATATCTCATAATGTAGTAATTATGTCCATGTTCTATAATGGAGTAAATATGTTGTATTAATAAAGGAAATCAAATTGCTTATAAATTTTATAAAAGTGTGTATGTTCTAGTAAGTATTACTATGGATTTCATAATTTACTCCAAGAAAGGAAATTATATTTTTTGATTATACAATGAACTTATTATAGTTAAGAAAAAAATTAAACACATATATCTATATATATGTTTTAAACTACAAGTTTATTCTTTAAATAGGATTTTAAAAATAAACTTCTTTCCTAGGCGTGCGTTTTCTAGGTTCTCAATGGCCAAGGCATACTTAGGAAATACCCGGCTAGGGAGGGGTTTTACACCGGAGTACTAACTATTCCGACTGCAAACCTTGCAAGAGAATTGAATTTCACCGAATACTCCTTTACGGCACTAGTCCCTTGCTGTAAGCTAATAAATTCTTGGACCTTCTCATGAACTTCGTCCTCTGTTCTATACTCGCCCTCAAACTCTTGCCTGGACTCTTCCCAAGTCATTGCTGACACATCATGAGTTTCTTCCATTAATTCCCACCAAATTCAGGCTTCACCCCAAAACAAGAAACTCGCATACCGGATCTTCTCCTAGTCTGACATGGGAAATAAACCCGTGGCTCGTTCTACAGACCCAAACCACTCTTATGCTATTACTGGATCCGTAGTAACCTTAAACTCTGAGGGTTGATGTTGATCTGGAAAGACCGTGAAATCTTGGCCTTCAATCTCGCTCTATACTAGGGGAGGTACCGGTTGTCCTCTTTTCGACATGCATAATTGGCGGTACTGTACGGGGGTTTCAACTCTCCCTTGGGTTTCTTCCATGACTTGCTGTATAATTCCCCGAATTCTAGCTTCATCCAAGAGAGGGGGCGTAGACTCTGGGGGGTTAGAAGGTTCTCCTTCATTCACCACACCCTTACCACGATTCCGATAACTACGCCTCATCTACAAAATAATCACAACAATGAACTCAAGAAGCAATTACTGTAAGGAAAGAATTAACCCACACAGTCGGTTATAGGACGTCGTGGCGATAAGAATAGTACTCTGTTCAATCCCAAAATCTTTGCTCTGATACCAAAAATGTAACAACTGCTGTAAACTAGTACAATGCATGCATAATAACAATAGAAAATGGGCCCAAAACCTTTTCTTTTTATTATAAATAATAAGTCTTTTATACACAAAGAGCATCATTTACAAAAAGCCCATTTTAAAGGACAAAAACAGGGGAAATAGTGTAGCTATTGCTCCTTGCTTGCCGACGCACCTCTGACTGAATCATCACCTAGATCCTACATCCACAAAGGAAAATAACGGGGTGAGTACAAAATAATGCTCAGTAAGTAAACCCTCTATCTGTTTATCCCCGTATGTATTTCTTATAATTCTTTCCTCACACTTTCTATTGTTTCCTACTAAACGTCATGGCCTCATCTTACCGGAGGTACGGCCGGATGGCGTTCACATAGCACCATCTCACTCTTTATGACTATCGGGTGGAGTTCACACAGCACCAACCCGTTCTTAGTGACTACCGAGTGGGGATCACGAAGCCCCTACTCGGTTTTCGTAACTATCAGGTGGAGACCACAAAGCACCTACCCGTTACTCATGACTTTCGGGTGACGATCAAAAAGCATTAACCCTGTTCCTAATCACTGTCGGGTGATGATCACAAAGCATCAACCCATTTCTAACAAATATCGGGTGATGATCACAAAGCATCAACCCCTTTCTAATAACTAACCGGGTGATGATCACAAAGCATCCACCCGTTTCTAATAACTATCGGGTGATGATCACCAAGCATCAACCCATTTCTAATAACTATTCGGTGATGATCACAAAGCATCAACCCGATTCTCATAACTGTCGGGTGATGATCACAAAGCATCAACCCATTTCTAATACTCTTCTCATTCACTCTACTCTAGCACTTCTCATTCTCTCTACCCTTAGAGTAGTTGCATCCACAAAGTTCTCTACTCATAGAGCAAGTGCATACACAAAGTTTCCTACTCTTTCTTAGGTCACTTCTCAATGCACAATTAATGCCTATGGTTGGTTCATCTCATACTCAAACCTCGATTAGGCATTTCACCAAACAACTCAAGTGCATAATAAAACTCTACTATAACAATAATTCTATGTCTTTCTCTAACCATCCAAAATGGGGAGAAACTCCCTCACATAGCCATAATTCCTGCCAAAGAAAGACACTTCCAAAAAGGATTTCTCAATATCCATTCAATTCCATCTCAAACTAGCTTTCCAACCCACATCTCACTCCTTATACTTGAAATGTATGAACAATCACAAAGCACTAACAATCTCCATTTAGGACTCAATAACATGGCATATAACATGTATATAACATACATACATAATTGCTATCAAAAACCCTAATCAAGAAAATTCTCAAATCTCAACTTGGGTTGGGATTTACTTACCTTGTTATGGAGAGATTTCACTAGCTCTTCCTTTCACTTGGTTTGCTTGACTTTTTCTCTACTCTTTAAACAAATGAACAAAAACCCTCAATATTCAATATACTGAAAAACTCACAAAGCTTCACAACCAAAGCAAGAATCCTTACCTTAGGATGCCTTTAGATTGATTTTCTACCCCAAATCACTCCAAAAGCCCTTTAAAACTCCTTGAACAAAAGAAACAGAAATTGAGAGGAAGCAAGAAAGGAGAGTGGCGATGGAGAAGAGGAATAAAGGGTTTGCAATGACTTAATTCCTTTTAATGAAATTTATACACAAGCATTCCCATTTTGCCCTTACTCTTCCTTAGGAATTCCATCATATCCTTTGATTCATTACAAACACACCCCCAACACAACATATTCTCCATGAAAATTCCTTACATTTTACTCCCTACTTTTCCTACTAATTAGGGGTAGAATGGTCAAATTGCCCTTAGGGAAGAAAATATCTAAACTTAACAAACATTTTGGTTGGCACGTCGTCGCGGGGAGGAAGCTTCTATCACCGCGGTGAAACCTCTCAGCAGCTTCCCATGGCTTCAACACCTCTTCGCGGCGGTGAAGATTCTTCTTCGCCCCGACGAAGCCTGGAACACTAAACTTCTTCTATTTCAACCAATTTCAGGGCAAGTATTCAACACACCACTCAATCAAAGGTCAACCAAACAATAATACTAATAAACCAACTCAAATAAGAGCAAAAGAAGAAACGTTAGCTACGTACCTCAAGTGGGGCGTTACATGGTTATTTGGCAAAGTCCTTTGGTTCCATTGATTATTTTGCTAGTTCTGATTGCCCCTAGCCAGATTTGGATGATTTCTCCACCCCGGATTGTATGTGTTGGAATACGGGTTGTTTGGTTGCCTTTGATTTCCTGCCAAGTAGTTCACTTGCTCCGATGATGAAGATGACGAAGCAAATGTGTTCCCCACTTGACACTTGCTGCTCACATGGTTTCCTGCACAAAAATCACAAGTTAGTTAAGGTGCTTGAATAGAGTTTACCTGCATACTTCCCAACTATTTCTGAAGTGTCGTGAGTTGGGCTGAGATGGCTGTGAAGGCATCAACTTCATGAAGACCCGTAGATTTTCTTGTTATTGCTCTCTCATTTGGTCTTTGATAGTTGTTGCTTGCCAAAACCTCAAGCAACTCATAAGCCTCCTCTGGTGTCTTATTCTGCAAAGCTCCTCCTGATGCTGCATCCACCATGGTTTGCACATTACCCATTAGTCCATTGTAGAATATTTGGACTTGAAGCCAAATTGGCAACCCATGGTGTGGACATTTCCTCATCAATTCCTTGTACCTCTCCCAAGCCTCATACAATGACTCGGATTCATCTTGTAGAAATGATGTGATATCATTTCGAGTTTTGCTGATTTTGCTTTGGAGGAAAGAACTTAGTCAGGAACTTTTGTGCTAGATCATTCCAAGTTGTGATAGTCCCCGCTGGTAGTGCCATTAACCACCCCTTAGCTTTATCCCCCAACGAGAATGGGAATAACCTCAACCTAATGGCGTTATCTGACACTCCATTTGACTTGAAGGTGTCACAAATTTCCAAGGAGTTCGCAATATGCTGATTCGGATCTTCCTTCAAATCACCATTAAACCTTACCGACTACTGGATCATCTGAATGATTGTCGGCTTAATCTCAAAGTTGTTGGGCTTACACCGTAGGCCTAGTAATACTCGACATACTGCCATTAACCGTGGGAACTGAGAATTCCCTTAGTGTCCTATTTTCTGGTTCTGCCATTTCAACGGCTATTTCTTCTGTTTCAACCACTATATCCTCTCTTTCTCTTCTTTCTCTGTTAAGTCATCGGACAGTTCTCTCAATCTCAAGATCAACAGGAACCATTGGCTGACGTCTTGCTCTTCGCATAAACTGCACAAAATAAAACGAAAGAAAGTGAGATCATAAACCAACTGAAAATTGAAACAAAAAAATTAAAACTTCAATCTAGCTAACTATAGAAAAACTTAATGTTAACTTAAAACTCAATCCTCGGCAATGGTGCCAAAAACTTGATGCGTGTTTCCTACAACATGCAATATGTAGCAAGTATACTAGTCGCACAAGTAATAGAGTGATGAGTGAGTATCGTTCCCATGAGGATTGGTCGCTAAGCACTAAGTTTTCTACCGTTTTCAAGTTGAAGCAATCGAATTCTTTTGGATTTAAGGGAGGGAGCAATTTAAACTATAACTAAAACAAAATTTACTAAATTAAAATTAAACTATGAAAGCAAGGTTTAAAACGAGATAAAATCAATTCAAACAAATGGGTAGGGTTTTGACTTCATTCGGACTCTATGGGTTAAACCTGAAGAATTAAACTAAATTCATATTCACATGCATTGATTGTAAATCAAACTCTCTAAGGTGTCCAACATACCTTCTCAGGCTATGTTTTCCTACTCTTCCCTATTAACCTTCCGCACCTAACAAAATGAAAGTTAATAAATCTAAGCTCATTAAGCACAAGAATCCTAAATTGATTTCATTGGTTCTTGAATCTATCTCTAGCATCCAATAATACAATGGTGGTTACCCAAGAGGCTTAATATGAATTATCTCTCAATCTCATCATGTTCATCACATACAAACAATAAAAATAGAATAATTACACAATCAAAGCAAAATCATATGAAATTAATAATCATCAACTCTCTAACCCATTAGAATCTGAACTACATCAAAACCCTAACCCAAAATAGGGTAGTTCATGGCTAAATCAATAAAACAATTAAAAGAAACGAAAAATCCCAAGTTCAACATCATGGACACAAGAGAAAAGGAAAAGAATCTTCCCAATTGATGAATCCACTGATTTCACCTCAAATCTTTACACTTTGTTAATCCAAAAATCACTCAAAAATCAATCTAAGAAAATGTAAAAACTGCTCTTTTTCTTTCAACGAACGTCTTAAACAAAAAGACTAAGTATTTCTTTTATACCTCACCTAAAATCTTACAACTTAGCCTAAAAATGAAACTGTGTGTTTTACAAAAAGTGGAGTACGCTGTAACGCCCCACCTGAGGTACGTAGTTATTGTTTCCTCTTTCGCTCTTATTTGCGTTGGTTTTTGGTAATATTGTTTGACTGAGTGTTGTGTTGAATGCTTGCCCTGAAATTGGTTGAAAATAGAAGAAGTTTAGTGTACCAAGCTTCGCCGAGGCGAAGAATAATCTTCGCCGCGGCGAAGATGTGTTGAAACCACGGGGAAACTCTCTGGACAGTTTCGCCATGGCGACAAGCCGTTTAAAATGTTTGTTGAGTTTTAGATATTTTCTTCCCTAAGGGCAATTTGACCATTCTACCCCTAATTAGCAGGAAAAGTGGGGAGTTAATTGTAAGGATTTTTCATGGAGAATATGTTGAAATGGGGGTGAGTTTGTAATGAATCAAAGGATATAGATGGAATTCCCTAAAGAAGAGTAAGGGCAAAATGGGAATGCTTTGGTATAAAGTTCATTAAAAGGAATTAAGAGTAAGCAAACCCCTCATTCTTCTTCTCAAAAACGCAACTCTCCATCCTTGTTCCTCTCAACTTTTCTTTCTTTTGATCAAAGAGTTCCAAGGGGTTTTTGAAGTGATTTGGGGTAGAAAATCAACCTAAGGCTTCCTAAGGTAAGGATTCTTACTTAAGTTGTGTGATTTGTGAGTTTTAGTTTATATTGAAGTGTAAAACCCCTCCCTAGCCGGGTATTTCCTAAGTATCCCTTGGCCATTGAGAACCTAGAAAACGCACGCCTAGGAAAGAAGTTTATTTTAAAATCCTATTTAAAGAATAAACTTGTAGTTTAAAACATATATATAGATATATGTGTTTAATTTTTTTCTTAACTATAATAAGTTCATTGTATAATCAAAAAATATAATTTCCTTTCTTGGAGTAAATTATGAAATCCATAGTAATACTTACTAGAACATACACACTTTTATAAAATTTACTAGCAATTTGATTTCCTTTGTTAATACAACATATTTACTCCATTATAGAACATGGATATAATTACTACATTATGAGATATGAACATAATTACTATACTAAATATTAGCAAAACCATTCAATAGTCATCATTAAAGCATCCCCTCATGCTCATAGCGTCCCCTTGGAATTCTCTCCCAGCTTCATGCCTTAATCCGTACCTGCAAAACATTTTAAAACATTTCAGGTGGGGAGCGCTAATCGCTCAGTAAGGAATATGGCCATTTATAAACAATTAAGGTTCATTAAACAAGTAAATTACTTAGGACTTTACCTACCTACAAAATATGACCTTCATTCTTTAACATAACAAGTTCATAAAACATATCATACACTTTGGACTTTTCTCATAAACATAAGTCATAACATAATCATACATAATATAACATAGAACATATATGACTTATGAAATATTCATGTACATGGCATGCTTATTTCTTTTGTCTTTATACTTGACGGTTTCATTAGTCTTTGTTATCCGATCGGATTCATTTGAACCATTACCTTGTTCTTGGTCGTCACCTCAAAGGACTCATGGTTTCCATAAGAATTCCATTCCTCTGATCTTGGTTTATACCTCAAGAGACTCATGGAATTCATTCATTAACATTTCATAAATTGTTCATAAGACAACTAAATAAGCTATATGCATTACCATTATGAATGCAAACATATGGACTAACATATTCCATGCTCAATCATACTATATTCTCCTATTAAACTTCTTACCTTAATTCATTCAATTTCTCATACAATACAAAGAATTTCAGTAGTAAGATTATTCAGGGGTTTACTAGAATTAGAAACAAATGGGAATTTCCATTAAGAAGGTGGATGCCATACAGTTCGTTACTTTTCAAGCAATTTTTACCTTATCTTACAATTCGAACTGGTTCTTACCTAAAACACAACAGTTTTAGGTCTGTTTCTCAACTTTTTAACACTTCAAGAATCAACTCATTCGGACTTCTATAACTTCAGTTATGACTGATTCAGTGAAGCATGTACAGTATAAGTCTTAAAACAGCCAAATCCGAATTCTATTCATTTTAACCATGTCACCGTCATTTGCACCTTCATATCATTTGCCATATCATTCTTAGTATAAAAGGCCATAAAAACCTCCCTTTTTACAGAACCAAAAAGTGCCAAAGCATCGTCCAACTACAAATCTCTTAATTGGCATAATCATCCTCCACATGCACACATACACCAATCAACACACCCATTTAAACAATCCATAACCAAAACATAGCATCACACTCATATTAACATAAATAAATGTAAGTTTCATAAACCCTAGGTGTTATCAATTATAGTCATAAGGGAGATTTTTTTCCTTACCTTAGTATTCAAAGCACAAAGGTACTCCTCCTTGGCTCCAAAGTTTCACCTTTCTACCTTACACACACAACCACTTATGAATTTCTCTTTTAACCAAAAATTCAGAAAAACTAGGGTTTTGAAACTCACCTTTAACCCTGAAATTGAAGTTCTTTAAGGGTGGATGGTGATCTCCTTTGAAAATCAACTTGAAATCCTAAGAAAATTTGAGAATAAAAGCTTGGATTAGTGGCTTTTATGGTGGATTTGAGAGATGAAAAAGAAGATGATATATTTGGGGTCTCCAAGGCCGACTACTCTCTTTTTAAACCTTGTAAATATTCATTCCATTGATACTCTAATGTGATTGGTCAATAAAAGTTAGATATAAAGGTCATTTGGCATAAATTTTTCATATAAGGGCGTTTTGGTCATTTCTACCTCAACATAAAGATAAGTACTCATTTAATGCCATTTGACTTCTTTGAAACACTTATCCATTAAGCAATCCCATTAGGTGAATGACTAATTTACCCTTGGTGCACTTTTATGGACACTTAATCATATGGTTTTGTATGAAAAGACCATTATACCCTTGGTTACCGTTTATGCCATTTAACCTTATCAATCAACATTATAACCATTCTACCCTCATTTCTCTTCAATGACATCATCCTTTACACTTTATAATGGCCACATCTCAAAATACATGTAAATTGACCATTTTACCCTTCCATTCAAAAAAGAAAATTACTTGAAAAGGTAAATTTCATACCTTAGGGCATCAGAATAATAACGTGGGGTTTACATGAAGTTTGAGGGTTTTTGTTCTTTTGGTTAAGAGTAGAGAAAAAGTCAAGCAAACCAAGTGAAAGGAAGAGTTGGTGAAGTCTCTCCATAACAAGGTAAGTAAATCCCAACCCAAGTTGAGATTTAAGAATTTTCTTGATTAGGGTTTGATAGAAATGATGTATGTATGTGATATACATGTGATATGCCATGTATGGAGGTTTAAATAGAGATTTCTATGCCTTGTGAATGTTTATACCTTGCAAATATGAGAAATGAGTTGTTGGGTTGGAAAGGTAGTTTGAGGTGTAATGGAAGGGGTGTTATGGATCCCCTTTTTGGAAGTGCTTTCTTTGACAGGTTTTATGGTTATGTGAAGGGGTTTCTCCCCATTTTGGATGGTTAGAGAAAGATTTAAAATCATTGCTATAGTAGAGTTTTATGATGCACTTGAGTTGTTTGATGAAAATGCCTAGTAGAGGTTTGAGTTTGAGTAGTGAACCTTAATTCTTGCAACATTGCATGTTGGCATTTCATAAGAGCATTAGTGGAGATGAACCATCCATATGCATTATTATATGCATTGAAAAGTGACCTAAGAAAGAGTAGGAAACTTTGTATATACAATTACTCTATGAGTAGAGAGCTTGGTGAATACAACTACTCTAAGGGTAGAGAGAATAAAAATGCTAGAATAGAGTGGATTAGAAGAGTAGAAGTGATGGGTTGATGCTTTGTGATCATCACCCGACAGTTATGGGAATTCGGGTTGATGCTTTGTGATCACCACCCGAATAGCCCTTAGAGATGGGTCGATGCTTTGTGATCGTCACCCGATATGTAGTAGAAACGGGTGGATGCTTTGTGATACCCGGTTAGTTAATAGATAAGTAGGTTGATGCTTTGTGATCATCATCCGACATTTAGTAGAAGTGGGTTGATGCTTTGTGACCATCATCCGATAGTGACTAGAGACGGGTTAATGCTTGGTGATCGTTACCCAAAAGTCATGAGGAATGGGTAGGTGCTAGGTGATTTCCACCCGATAGTTAGGAAAAACCGAGTTGGTGCTTTGTGATCCCCACTCGATAGTCACTAAGAACGGGTTGGTATTGTGTGAATTCCACCCGATAGTCATGGAGAGAGATGGTCTTTGTGTGAACGCCATCCGACTGCATCTCCTCCGGTAAGATGAGGCCATGATGTTATTAGAAACAGAAATAGAATCGAAATAGTATAAGGAAAGAATTAAGAGTTATTCATACGGGGACAGATGATAGAGGGTTTTACTTACTCGAGCATTATTTTGTGCTCACCCCGTTATTTTCCTTTGTGGATGCGGGATCTAGGTGTTGATGCGGTCGGAGGGCGTCGGCAAGCGAGGAGCAATAGCTACACTCAAGCTTTCCCCTTTTTGTCTTTTAAAACGAATTTTTGTAAACAGTACTCTTTGTGTATAAAAGACATATGACTTATAATGAAAAGAAAACTTTGGGCCCAATTTTCTATTGTTATTATGCATGCATTATACTAGTTTTCAGCAGTTGTTACATACGCAGACTTCGTCGCGGCAACAAAAAAGCTGAATCTGGTGCGTGTCTGGCCCATTTTGCTGCGGCGAAGCTTCCTGAAGAATTCTGAATTTCCAAAATTGCCCTCCGCTTGCTTCTGAGTCCAAAAACTCCAAATCTACCTTTATTCTCAAAATTTCCATTTTATTCTGAAACACGAAATGTAAGGAATTAAGTAGCAATTTAGGCAAAAATAGACTAAGAAGTATCTAAAATCTGACCTAAAAGCTTAAATAAACTAGCATAATCCTCGGATTATCATAAGCGAGCCAATAAGGGGCGTTTGAAGGTTGTTTTCCAACTTGGAGATTGGGTTTGGGTGCACATGCGTAAGGAGAGGTTTCCCACACAAAGGAAATCAAAATTGCAGCCTCGAGGAGATGGACAAAAAGAGGCTTTGCAAGGCTTGATCATGGAAGTGCAATACAAAGAGAATGTACTAGAAGACTCTAAGACAAAATTCAGAGATTTCAAAGCTTCACCAAGGATGGCCTATTATCTTTTTATGCAAGGGGTAGATTCGGAAGATCAAGTTGCATGCAAGGATTAATTTAGGAATTAATTTTCGTTTATTTAATCTTGTGCTTTTTTTTATGTTTCAATTATCATTAGTTTCTTTAGTCTTTTATTTATTTAAGGTTTATTTAGGCCCAATTCACTTGTACTTAGGCTCAACCCGTTTTTCAATTAGCTAGGGTTTTCTTTTAGAGTTTGTTGCTTACAAAAAGGAGTAGCCGTGTTATTTTTTAGGGGACAGATTATTATCAATTGAAGCTTATTTCAAAAAGCTATTTCCTTTGCCTTCTTGTGTTCTTGATTGAATGCTTGAATCTCGACTTATAAAAGGGAGTGATAAACCTTTGTGGTGTCTCAAGTGTTGGAGTAGGTGCCCTAGAGCCAATCAATTATTGTTGAATTGACTTTTTGTAATAATGTTCATTAATAATAAAAGGCATTTTATTCTATATCGCATAAATCATTATTATTGCAATATGTATTGATATATGTCCTTAGAATGGTAGAACCGTGATAAGTGTATCAAGTGTTTCGAATCTTGATACTGAGAACCCTATGAGCACATAAGGTGGCCATTCTAGAAACGTCTGTAGCCCCAGTATTATTTTTAAGTAAGGGCACAGATAATACGATAAGGCTATCATAGTGTTGAACGACCCTATCGAAAGGCAGTGACTAATCTCACTTGTCAAGGTTGTTTGGTGACAACCTAGGTCCAACACATGGGTGCTTGTTGTAGGTGAATACACCGCAACAAGTTCACTGGACTGACCCACCAGAGGATTCCATATAGATGGTAACCCTAGTGTCTATGGAATAAATCCTTTAACAAATGGTGGTACATGTGATCCTTAGACTTGAGATCACCAGAGCACCTTGTGCACCGATTGGTGTAGTTTGACACTAGCCTAACGCAGTTCTTTTCAGAGCTGTCAATACAGTAGTGATTGGCTACATCAAGGAGTGTATCAAGACTGTGGTAGATTGACAGAGGATCCATCACTCCCGGGTACAGGAGAAGTTATCTCACGGCATAATTCAGTATATGGCAATGACACTAAAACTGTGACCATAGTGGGATTGAGTTGCTGCTCTATCCAGATTATAATACAGGTCATTGGTCCAGAAACTAAATATATAATATTAAGAGTAACCAAAGGTTGGCACTATTTCTATGCCTTCGTCTCGTCGAGATAACGAATGATGAAAAGATCAAGTTGTACGGTAACCATATCATTGACAGGTAGCTACTTTGCTGAATCTGAATCTATCGGGTGGCCATGATGCCTTGCTAGGGGCCAATCTTGGTCTGTGTATTAGTGAGACGATTAATTGGTGTTAATTACGATAATATCCACTGCCGGTATGATGAGGAGCCTTATGGGTCACACACATAGAAGATAATTTAAGACTAGAGAAGAAAGAAGGGCGTTTTCATCTTTTTAGGCGAAAAGGTATTTTGGTAATTTCACAGTGCAATTAAAAATTTGCTGAGGTCATAGCCTTTATTTAATTTATTAGAAAAATTAAATAAGTGAAATTACATTTAAATATGTGTTCGCATATATTTAATTAAATCATCATTATTGTTAAATGTTAATATATAGATTAAATATATATTAATAGATTTTAACTGAGATAATGATGAAATAAAAATAAAATATCTAATTGGGAGTGTTTGGTAACATGGGGTGTTTGGGTTGGAGCCCAAGCCTATTCCATATGGGAATAGGGCACTTAATTTTTAATATAAAAGAAAAGTTAATTGTAAAATGTGTGTGTGTTAATTTTATCATTCACTTTTCTTTGAAAAAAAAACACAAACATAGCAGCCCCATTTCCTCTCCGACGGCAGATTCATTTTGCCTAAAATCAATTTCGTTGATTTTCTTCTTGATTCTTAAGGCTAAGGAGGATCTAGCAAATCCCTCCTTAGTTCTTTGTGATTGCCTTCATGTGGACTTCATAAGTTCGATCCGACACTTGGGTCGGTAGCAAAACATTCAAAGACAAAGTTGAAGGAGCCTCCAAACGTTCGTAAGGTTTCTAAACTCATGATTAACCTTTTGTGCAGATTTTACTTTAATATAAATTGTAAAATTATACCCTTGATCTTGGCTCATGTAAATGATCCTTGTATTATATTTTTTTTGTTTCCACTGCATATATGGATCATTTATTAACAGTGGTATCAGAGCCTAGGGTACCAAATTTTACAATTTTTATTTGGATGGTTGATAACATGTATTTGTTGATATAATGTTGCCTCATAGAATCTGCATTAAAATCATGTTTTAATATATTTATGAATAGATTAATTTAATTTGTTGATGATCTGCAAGTTTGGTCTATTGGTGATGGATTTTTGGTTGAAATCAGTGTGTATGATTGATTGAAAATCCGTTTGGAGTGTATATGGTTACTGTATGAACAAATCCAGAGCTACAGATCTGTGTACGCTTGCCATGGCAATATAACCCATTTTCGCAGCGAGAGTGGTTCATGCTGGCGCAAGTGACGAAACCAGCGCTTACCGCAGCGATTGTCTTTTGGACTAGCGTTGTACAAAAACAGCGCTCACCGCGGCGATATAACCCATTGTTGCGGCAATCGTCCTTTGAGTGTGGACGACAAGCTAACCAACGCACGCTGCAGCAATATAACTCATCGCCGCAGCGAGCATACTTCCGAGTGCGTAGGGCTAAAATGTAAAGTTTCAAAACTTTTGGACGAAATATAGATCTGTAAATTGTCAAGGGGTAAATTGTAATTAACCCATAAATTTCAAAATTGATTGTTTTTGAAATGTATGCTATGTACTTGTTTGTATATTGCATGGTGCCCGGTACATGAGCCTTAGACCTAAGGGTGAATGTTTTAAAATATTTTGGGTATGTATGGTTGTATAATTTATTAAATAGGGCCTGCGTGTCCTGCCTTTCTCCTCTTCTCAATGTACATTCTCTTCTTATCTCATTCCCCTTGAATGTAAATCGAGATTTCTAAATTTATTGATGTAAAGAATTTGTATAATTATTTTATTGTAAATTTAGAATGATATTTTTGTAATGTACTTGAAGACGGAGCAAAGGTCAAGGCAACCATGCTTGAAGACTCAAGATGTTTATTACAGGACCCCTAGGTGACCTACTGATTCCTCTAGGCTCGAGGAAATCAGTTTTAGTTGGGCCATGTATTGGCACATTTTGATATTGTGTTTAGAATGCATGCTAAGGTTGAATGTTGAATAACATGCCAAACAATGTCATTCTAACAAAGATAATAATCTGGTGAGACATTAAATAACAAAACCCTCAATTAAAGTATATTAAGTCACGTAAGCCTTCCATCACCATGGTTTTAATCAAACCACTGTTTGTCGAAACCTTGTTCGCCAAAGTGAAAGGTACACTTCTACCAGTGGGAGGTTAAAATGCATTGGAGTTTTCCTTAATGGTGATGGGTCCATTTAAAATGACGATTTTGCTTGTTCACTAAAGTGAAGGTTGATAAACGTGTCATAGGCATAGTAGAGCAGTACACATATTGTGTGTACGTGGTGACATGTAGTGTCCACTCTGCTGATACTGAGAATCACACTTAGGACAATGGCATGTAGTGACCATTGGATTGTGTGATTGGCTTGTTGGCTTTCTCACATTTGAGGTTGATAGTAGGAGCTATCAACTGGTGTGGATTAAGTTTGCTGGCTGTAATGCCCCACTTGAGGTACGTAGTTAAGATTTGTTGTATTACTTAAATGTTCATTGATCCAGCTTCAATTGAATTTGTATGTTGTTAGTTTTGGTTGAAATTGGTTGAGATTTGAGGAATCTTGGTATTACAGTCTTCACCGGGGCAAAGACTAGTCTTCGCCGCAGCGACGTCAACTTTGTGTTACGATGTTGGTTTTGTAATTTTTTGCTGGGCCGACGGAACTTTCTTCGTTGTGGTGACGAGACGACAAAAATGTTTCTTGAGAGTTCTAGAGAATTCTCCATAGGGGTAAAATGACTATTCTACCCCTAATTAACAGGAAAAGTGGGGAGTAAATTGTAAGGAAATTTAGTAGAAAATGTGTTGGAGTTGGGGGTTTGTTTGTAATGAATCAAAGGACAAAGACAAAATTTTCAAGGAAGAGCAAGGGCAAAATGGGAAAGAGTGGTTATAATATGAGCTAAATAAGGGATTAAGTGTAGTAAACCCTCATTTCACCCATTTCCACCGCCATTTTCACTCTCTATTTTCTTCCCATCTTTCATTCAATCTTCCAAGATTTCTAAGGAATTTTAAGGAGTTTTTGGGTAGCTGTTAGTAGAGATTTCATCTAAAGCATCCTAAGGTAAGGATTCTTGCTTTAGATGAGAATTTTTTTATGATTTGTTGAAGTCTTATGTTGTTATTATTGTTTAAAGTTGAAGAGACAAGACAAGACAAGAAGGGGAAGGAAAAGTGCTAGAGAAGTTATTTACCCACAAGGTAAGTAAATCCAACCCAAGTGGAGATTTAAGAATTCTTTTGAGTAGAGATTTATCTATGTATGTGTATATATTATGTTTATTGAGAAATTATGATGAGATGGATGGTTATTTCTATTTATTGTTGTATATACTTGAGTTATGAGAAGAGTTGAGATTTTATGATGTTGAGTTGAGCTTGAGTTGAGTTTGATGGAAGTTGGAGAGAGTTTTGAGCCAAATCCTTTGGGACTGTCTTTCTTTGACAAGAACTTAGAGAGTATGAGGGAGTTTCTCCCATTTTGGGATGATTAAATAGGAGAGAAGAGTTATAGATCAAGTAGAGTTTTATATGGCACATGAGTTGTATGATGAAATGCTTGAGTAAGGCATGAGTAAGAGTAGAGAACCTTAATTATTGCTACATGGCATAATTGCATTTCATTAGTGCATTAATGAGCATGAATCCTCCATATGCATTAATTGCATTAGAGAAAAAGAGTAGAGAGCTTTGAGTGTGAGCTTTATTAAGAGAAAAGAGAGAAAAAGAGAATATAGTAAGTTGTGCGATGGGGAACCCGTGAGTAATGGGTAGAGTGTTCCCGCATGTACGTCGCATTGAGAGAGCGGCATGAGTATGAGAGAGAGAAGTGGTGTAGCCCGTGAGAGTGCATGCGGATGAGGGCTATACCCGAGAGTACCCGAGAGAGAGATTATACACTCACATGGCCAAGGGTTCCGAATCCATGCATAACCGAGTCCGATCGGCTAGAATGAGTAGAAGTCACGGAGAGCGGGAGCGAGGTCCGGCCGTGCCTCCGGTAAGATGAGGCCATGACTTACAAAAGAGAGTTAGTAGAAAAAAGTTATGAGAAAGGGAAAATAGAGAGAAGTATAAGAGAGAGAGAGAGTCAATGAGAATTGTAAGGAAAGAATTAGAGAGAGTTACGAGGTTAGATCAGTAGGGGATTTGCTTACTGAGCATTGGTGTAAAACCCCCCTCCAGTCAGGTATCCTCTGAATATCCCTCAATGAGAATCCCGAGGATATATGTCTGGAGAACGAGTTGTATTTAGAAAAAAAATCTGTATAAGGATAATAATAATAATATCCAAAACATGCATATAAAATATCATGCAGGATCTAAACTTATAATTTACAAACTTTAAGAAATTATAGAATCAAAACATATTTATAGGGTGGAAGCTTCCAAAGGTATTTCTCAAATATTTATCATTTACATTATTTACATCAAGATAAAAACTTCGAGATGACAATAAATCATCTCCCCTCACGTGTAGTCCCGCTGTCTCTAGCATCCCTCGCTTCTAGTCTACCTGCAAAGCAATCAACAATGAAAGGGTGAGCGCTAATCGCTCGATGGGAATGATCTATTTCATTCTGAATGTACTATTTGATCTTTATTTAAACATATCTGTTAACACATCACTTATCTTTAACATCTAGGGATACTTCCCCTTTTATTACTAAGTCATATGCTTTTCATCATTTTATCCCATAGCTAGATAAACATCAATGTGTACACATACAAATAAGTATGTAAACATAGTACACACACATCACATGTCATGACATAACATCTAAAATCATCTAACATGAGTATAAATCATCTCATGATGTAAATAACATCATAACTCATGTAATGCAACTAAATGCATATGAAACATTTAACGTCTAGCCGATTGGACTTTTCTTAGCATCTTAAGCACTTCATATCATCTAGCCTCAAATTTCATCTAGAGCTCATATCATCAGGAGGTGTGCTTACGCGTTATTTAGCATCTAAAGCATATATTCATCCTTCCTCAACCGGTATACGAGGATATGATTACGCGTTTTCCATCGTGTCTATATGCATCTCTATCATGTCTATTTGCATCTCGAACATCTTATGGCATGTAAATACATATTTTGGTGAGCTTAATACTTTTAATTCATTTATGGATTATCAACCCATTTACATTACCTCTTGCTCACATACATCATCTTAAAACATGTATTATATTGCATCTTCATGCCATTTCATAACATTAATCATGCATTGACATCATGACCATGTATATCTTTCAAAGATCATCTAACTAATGGGTAAACATTAGTACATGGCATAATTACAATAATACATTAATAATCAATTCATAATCATAAGAATTGATTATGTTAAATCTTAAACTTTAATAACCAGTTTATACTTCAGGCCATTTTCCATCCTTTTCTCAAACGAATTGGCTCTTGGCATAAACATAAAAGTTATAGGTCTGTGTCTTAGCTTTCTAATGCTTCAAGAATCATCTCATTTTGATATTTATAACTCAAGTTATAGTCAAAATACAGAAGCAGGGTTAACAAAACCTCCAAGCTCACTAAATCCGAATTTTCATATTAACTATGCCACATCAATTCCTATTGACATTAACCAATAGGTTAACTTATAGATCAAATAAACCTCCCCTTAATAGTCTTTAACATCTTAAAGGAAGTGTAAAATCTCATTCCCATAACCATCCATTATTGCTATAACATTGTAAGCTAATGCAAACAACACATCAACAATTGTAATAGCAACCATTCAACACCATGTGGCCTCCATACTACAAGTTTTGCCACAATCAGCATCTACACTTCATTTTCTTCAATCAAACATAACAACTCATAAAACATAAATAGTCATAACTTCATGTATAATGAATTCAAGGCAATAAGTAGAATAAATGAGTTCAACTACACTTGCCATCAACTAATTCTATGCCTTAAAGCTTTAATTTAAGGTTTTATAAAAATCTATAAACCCTAGCATAAACCCTAAAGTCATGGGAGGTTCTTCCTTACCTTTTTAAAGACTTCCTCCAACAAATCCTTTGCCTTTGACTTCTTTTACACCTTAATCCTTCATATATAACATTATACCTCAATATCTACTTCAAATCTTCAAATCACATCAAAACTAAAGTTTTTAATCCTTACCTTAAACCCTTCAAATTGAAGATCCAAGGCTCCTATCTTGTTCTCCTTGAAAAATTATGCAAAACTCCTTAAAAACCTAGAGAAAGAAAGCTTGTTTCATGGAAGATTTGAGAGAAAATGGAAGAAATGTTGAAGAAATGCTCTCTCCTTTGGCTTGAACGAAATTCATCTCATTTATAGGAAAATATTTCATTTATTTTCCAAAATTATGCAATTGGCCCAATTATTTTAATTGTATAACTCATAAGTCCTTAATTCTTCATATAAGGGCATTTTGGTCATTTCACACTAGACATAATTACTACTTAATTAATGCCATTAAATGCAATGAAGCCTACTCATCCTTGACTTTTTCAATGCTTATCCATAGGCAAAATAACCATTTTGCCCCTAAGCCTCTTTGTGGATAATAGATTCATACCATTCCAAATGAATTGACTATTTTGCCCTTAGTTAGATTTTATGCTTTTTAACATAAAATTAACATCTAAAGGACTATTTTGAGTTAGGAGCATACCTTTGATATCTTGGGTATTACATTTCCTCCCCCCTTACAATAATTTCGTCCTCGAAATTATAGAAACAGCTCCGGGTATCGACTTCTCATATCTTGCTCCATTTCCCAAGTAGCTTCTTCTATGTTGTGATTCCTCCAAAGTACTTTAACTAGTGGAATTTGCTTGTTTCTGAGCTTTTTTACCTTTCTGTCAAGGATTTGAACTGGGCGTTCCTCATAAGCTAAATTATCCTGTAATTCCACTTCCTCCATCTGAAGCACATGTGAAGGATCACTAACATACTTATGCAACAAAGAGACATGGAAAACATTATGGACTCTTTCCCTGCTCATTGGCAGCGCAAGTCTATAAACTACTTTGCCTACCCTTTCCAATACTTCAAAGGGTCCAATGTAACGTGGAGCGAGCTTGCCTTTCTTTCCAAATCTCAAAATATGTTTATAGGGCGCAACTTTTACAAAAACTTTGTCGCCTACTTGGAATTCCACTTCTTTTCTTTTTAGGTCGGCATAGCTCTTTTGTCGATCTTGAGCTTGCTTCATTCTTTCTCTAATAAGCTTAACATCTTCAATCATTTTCTGGGTCATCTCTGGTCCAACTGCTTGAATCAAGGAGTCTTTTTCTCCAATATCATCCCAACACAAAGGGGATCTGTACCTTCTTCCATATAATGCTTCATATGGGGCCATCTAGATAGTGGATTGGTAGCTGTTGTTGTAGGCAAATTCTATTAGTGGAAGTACATCACTCCATTTTGCCTTGTGATCCATACAACAAGCTCTCAGCATGTCTTCAATCACCTGGTTGGTCCTTTCAGTTTGACCATTAGTTTGAGGATGATAAGCCGTACTGAAGGCTAACTTTGTACCTAATGCTCTCTGCATTCCAACCCAGAAAGCTGATATGAACTTGGTATCTCTATCTGATACAATCGTCTTGGGTACTCCATGTAATCTCACAATCTCTTTGACATATAATTGCCCCAATCGAAATGCATCTATCTTATCCATCATAGGTAGAAAATGAGCTGTCTTGGTCAATCTATCAACCACCACCCAGATTGCATTATATCCTTGCTGAACTTTAGGAAGTCCCATAATGAAGTCCATTGAGATATCCTCCCATTTCCATTTAGGAATCTCTAAGGGTTGGAGTAATCCTGATGGTCTCTGATGCTCTGCATTTACTTGTTGACATGTTAAACATCTGGCAACATAATTGGCAATGTCGTTTTTCATACCTGGCCACCAATAACTTTTCTTCACATCTTGATACATTTTTACACTCCCAGGGTGGGCTGTATAAAGTGTATTGTGTGCCTCACCAAGGATTTTGTTCCTTAGTTCATCATTTTGAGGTACACATATTCTATCTCTAAACATCAGTGCCCCATTGACTATTTTAAAGTCTGTCTCTTTACCCTCTATTATTCGTTGGCAGATTATCTTGCAGGTATCATCTTTACCCTGTTTCATCTTGATCTCCTCCACCAAAGTGGGTTTGATCTCCATTTGGGTCAATCCTCCTTTGATCACTATTTCAATTCCTTCTTGGAGGATCTCCTGCTGTAATTGTCCCTGTACAGTGAGTTGAGATAAAGAGACTTTTCTACTAAGGGCATCTGCTACTGCATTAGCTTTCCCTGGATGGTATCGATGTCACAGGTCATAGTCATCACCAATTCTAATGATCTCTTCTGTCTCATATTCAACTCTTTTTGAGTGAAGAAATACTTCAAACTCTTATGGTCAGTGCATATGTTGCATTTCACTCCATACAAGTATTGTCGCCATATCTTCAAAGCAAAAACCACTGCTGCTAATTCCAAGTCATGGGTAGGATATCTGCTCTCATAGTCTTTCAATTGTCTAGAGGCATAAGCAATGACTTTCCCTTGCTGTATCAACACTGCTCCTAAACCATTGTGGGAGGCATCAATGTAAATATCATAATCAATGCCTTCTTTTGGCAATGTAAGAATTAGAGCTGTAGTTAATCTTTTCTTCAACTCATGAAAGCTTTGCTCGCATGCCTCTGTCCATTGAAATGGTACTTCTTTCTTGGTAAGAGCTGTAAGTGGTCTGGCTATCTTTGCAAAGCCTTCCATGAACTTCCTATAATACCCTGCTAAGCCCAGAAAACTTCTAACCTCTTTCTCTGTCTTTGGCCTCTGCCACTCGAGCACCGCTTCTACTTTACTAGGATCCATTGATACACCATCTTTAGAGATCACATGACCCAAAAAGGTAACCCGATCCAGCCAAAACTCACATTTTGAAAATTTAGCATACAGCTGTTTCTCTCGCAATCTTTGTAACACAAATCTCAAGTGCCCGGCATGTTCTTCTAAAGTCTTGGAATAAACTAGGATATCATCAATAAACACCACTATGAACTTGTCAAAGACATCATGAAAAACTCTATTTATCAAGTCCATAAAAATTGCAGGTGCATTATTCAATCCGAATGGTATCACAACAAATTCATAATGCCCATACCTTGTTCGGAAAGCCGTTTTCGGTATATCTTCCTTAGCCACTCTAACCTGATGGTATCCTGACCTTAGATCAATGTTTGACAACCAGTTCATGGTAATCTATACACATCCTCATAGACCCATCCTTCTTTTTCACAAATAGAATTGGAGCACCCCATGGAGAATGACTCGGCCTGATAAAGCCCTTGCCTAACAACTCTTGTAACTGCTTCTTCAATTCTTGGAGCTCAGCTGGGGCCATGCGATAAGGAGCCTTAGAAAGGGGTGCTATACCGGGGGCTAGTTCTATACTAAACTCCACTTCCCTCTCTGGAGGTAAACCTGGCAATTCATCTGGAAACACGTCAATAAATTCATTTACCACAGGTACCTCATGTACACTTGAGCTCGAACTCTCTCCCTTATTTACTATATGTGCAATGTACCCAGAACACCCCTTTTTCAACATCTTTCTAGCTTTTGTTGCACTAATCATCATACTAGTTGGGTGTCCATTAAACTTGACTTTTTTTTTCCTGCGACAGTCTATCTCTGCTCCATATCTACTAAGAAAGTCCATCCCAAGAATGATGTTAAAGTCTGGCATATTGAAGACAATCAAATCTACCATCATATCTCGACCTTTAATAGTCACTAACTCCCCCATTAAGACTTCATTGGTCACTACACCCTCACCATCAGGCAATTCAATCCTAATGGCTTGTTCTACTCTACTAGGCATTAACCCTAATCTCTTAATCATACCATAGGAGATGAATGAATGAGTAGCACCAGAATCAATCAAGGCATACAAGGGAGTATCATGGAATAATAACTGACCAGTGACTGCTGAAGGGCTGGCATCTGCTTGCATCTGGGCCACATTATATACCCTGGTTGTCGTGCCTCCAACTACAGGTACTGAAGTTGCAGAACTAATGGGACAATCTCTAGCAATATGACCTGGCTGGCGACACCTGAAACAAATATTGGTCCCCACTAGACATTCACCCCGGTGTCTTCTCTGACATTTCTTATAGTAACTGACCTCACCTTTCCTTTGTTGGCCCTTTTTCTTCATGTCCTTCCTGTTGGCTTTAGGTAAGACTCCTTTCTTGCCTTTACCCTTATCGTCTTTGCCAACAACTTGTTCTGCACTACTAGATTGGCAAAGCTGGAGAGGACTACTTGCCACTGTTGGGGAAAGAGCTAATTTGGTCTCTTTCCGTAAGTACACATCTACTCTAATTGCGCTGGTGAGTGCTTCACTATATGTTTGGGAGGGCTGATGACCCGACATAACATCTCTGGCAATAGTGGGATGAAGTCCCCCCACAAATCTCTCCAATCGGGTCTATGGTGTACTGACTAGTGTGGGTGCAAACTTAGCCAAGGAGTTGAACTTGATTGAATACTCTTTGTCTGTCATATTTCCTTGTTGCAGACTAATAAATTCTTGTAGTTCTGAGGATATCATGTCTGCTGTCCGGTACTGCTCCTCAAACAATTCCTTAAACCCTGACCAAGTGAGAGTGGTGGTATCTTGAGTCTACTCCATAAGCTCCCACCATGTCATAGCATCTCCTCTCAATAGGTACGTAGCATACCGGATCTTTTCTTGATTTGTCATAGGAAATTGAGCAATAGCTTTCTCCACCAACTTGATCCATTGTTCGGCTACTACTGGATCATTAGTGCCACAAAATTCTAGAGGCTGATGTTTACTTGAGAGGCCATAAATTGGTTCAATCTGCTTTGGGACAACCATTACTTCTGGAGTACTTGTCCCTGCTACTTGACTTGGTACCACATTGGTTGTCTCTGTTGTTACCGGAGCACTTGTACTTTTCGGCGGGGTTCTCCTTAAAGCTTTATTAACAGCCTCTTGAATCATACGCTCCAATGTTGCAACATCTAAACCCAGAGTGCTTGAAGTAGCAGCTGCTGGGTTAGGAGCTTCAGGTGCAGTTGGAACATCTTGTGCATTTGAAACATCACTGCGACCTGGATCTATTCTCTTGGTTTTCCTCATATTTATTCCCTTTCACAGTCACACATATAATGTTAATCATCTAATCAATCCTTACATAAAATTAGGTAAACATACTTACAGCGATCGGACAACTTGAGCGGCAGAACTTTACATGAGGGATACTGTCATCAACTCTCATAAATGCCTGACTCCGAAATAGAACCCATCTGAAAACACCCCTTTTTAAAGTAAAAAAAATACTTGCTCTGATACCAAATGTAAAACCCCCCTCTAGTCAGGTATCCTCTGAATATCCCTCAATGAGAATCCCGAGGATATATGTCTGGAGAACGAGTTGTATTTAGAAAAAAAATCTGTATAAGGATAATAATAATAATATCCAAAACATGCATATAAAATATCATGCAGGATCTAAACTTATAATTTACAAACTTTAAGAAATTATAGAATCAAAACATATTTATAGGGTGGAAGCTTCCAAAGGTATTTCTCAAATATTTATCATTTACATTATTTACATCAAGATAAAAACTTCGAGATGACAATAAATCATCTCCCCTCACGTGTAGTCCCACTGTCTCTAGCATCCCTCGCTTCTAGTCTACCTGCAAAGCAATCAACAATGAAAGGGTGAGCGCTAATCGCTCAGTAAGGAATGATCTATTTCATTCTGAATGTACTATTTGATCTTTATTTAAACATATCTGTTAACACATCACTTATCTTTTACATCTAGGGATACTTCCCCTTTTATTACTAAGTCATATGCTTTTCATCATTTTATCCCATAGCTAGATAAACATCAATGTGTACACATACAAATAAGTATGTAAACATAGTACACACACATCACATGTCATGACATAACATCTAAAATCATCTAACATGAGTATAAATCATCTCATGATGTAAATAACATCATAACTCATGTAATGCAACTAAATGCATATGAAACATTTAACGTCTAGCCGATTGGACTTTTCTTAGCATCTTAAGCACTTCATATCATCTAGCCTCAAATTTCATCTAGAGCTCATATCATCAGGAGGTGTGCTTACGCGTTATTTAGCATCTAAAGCATATATTCATCTTTCCTCAACCGGTATACGAGGATATGCTTACGCGTTTTCCATCGTGTCTATATGCATCTCTATCATGTCTATTTGCATCTCGAACATCTTATGGCATGTAAATACATATTTTGGTGAGCTTAATACTTTTAATTCATTTATGGATTATCAACCCATTTACATTACCTCTTGCTCACATACATCATCTTAAAACATGTATTATATTGCATCTTCATGCCATTTCATAACATTAATCATGCATTGACATCATGACCATGTATATCTTTCAAAGATCATCTAACTAATGGGTAAACATTAGTACATGGCATAATTACAATAATACATTAATAATCAATTCATAATCATAAGAATTGATTATGTTAAATCTTAAACTTTAATAACCAGTTTATACTTCAGGCCATTTTCTATCCTTTTCTCAAACGAATTGGCTCTTGGCATAAACATAAAAGTTATAGGTCTGTGTCTTAGCTTTCTAATGCTTCAAGAATCATCTCATTTTGATATTTATAACTCAAGTTATGGTCAAAATACAGAAGCAGGGTTAACAAAACCTCCAAGCTCACTAAATCCGAATTTTCATATTAACTATGCCACATCAATTCCTATTGACATTAACCAATAGGTTAACTTATAGATCAAATAAACCTCCCCTTAATAGTCTTTAACATCTTAAAGGAAGTGTAAAATCTCATTCCCATAACCATCCATTATTGCTATAACATTGTAAGCTAATGCAAACAACACATCAACAATTGTAATAGCAACCATTCAACACCATGTGGCCTCCATACTACAAGTTTTGCCACAATCAGCATCTACACTTCATTTTCTTCAATCAAACATAACAACTCATAAAACATAAATAGTCATAACTTCATGTATAATGAATTCAAGGCAATAAGTAGAATAAATGAGTTCAACTACACTTGCCATCAACTAATTCTATGCCTTAAAGCTTTAATTTAAGGTTTTATAAAAATCTATAAACCCTAGCATAAACCCTAAAGTCATGGGAGGTTCTTCCTTACCTTTTTAAAGACTTCCTCCAACAAATCCTTTGCCTTTGACTTCTTTTACACCTTAATCCTTCATATATAACATTATACCTCAATATCTACTTCAAATCTTCAAATCACATCAAAACTAAAGTTTTTAATCCTTACCTTAAACCCTTCAAATTGAAGATCCAAGGCTCCTATCTTGTTCTCCTTGAAAAATTATGTAAAACTCCTTAAAAACCTAGAGAAAGAAAGCTTGTTTCATGGAAGATTTGAGAGAAAATGGAAGAAATGTTGAAGAAATGCTCTCTCCTTTGGCTTGAACGAAATTCATCTCATTTATAGGAAAATATTTCATTTATTTTCCAAAATTATGCAATTGGCCCAATTATTTTAATTGTATAACTCATAAGTCCTTAATTCTTCATATAAGGGCATTTTGGTCATTTCACACTAGACATAATTATTACTTAATTAATGCCATTAAATGCAATGAAGCCTACTCATCCTTGACTTTTTCAATGCTTATCCATAGGCAAGATAACCATTTTGCCCCTAAGCCTCTTTGTGGATAATAGATTCATACCATTCCAAATGAATTGACTATTTTGCCCTTAGTTAGATTTTATGCTTTTTAACATAAAATTAACATCTAGAGGACTATTTTGAGTTAGGAACATACCTTTGATATCTTGGGTATTACAATTGGTTTAGTGCTCACCCCGTTGTTTCCTATGTTTTGTAGGATCTAGGTGAGGACACGGTCGGATGGACGTCGGCACGCGAGGTGAAGCGGTTACACTGTCCACCATGTTTTTGATCACTTTTGTACATGATACAAATTTGGTGTAAAGCATATATATATATATATATATATATAACGAAAGAAAAATTTTGGGCCCAACTATTTATGTTATCTTCCATGTGTTTTCATTAAGTATATTTTATGAGTATATGAGTAGAAAGCAGCTATTACATTGGCCTACCTAATCAACTCATTTTGGCTTATTCGCCAAAGCGAAGGTTTAAAATGGGTAAGATGGGATCTTGGTCCACTAGGAAAGTCAACAGACTTTCCCGAGTTAATGGTAAGGGCTATTGACTTGAGTAAAATAGTGGGAGCATCGTTTAATGAAAGACCATATTAAATAATAATAATGAACATGGTAATAACGGTTACTTATTCTGCACTTGTAGATTCACTTAAAATTGAGCAAAATGACCCCAACATCACTGCGACATATCATCGAACTAGGAGATAAATGGAATGGTGAAAATTTCGTTGACTGGTATAGAACTATAAACAATATACTCAGTCATGCGATAGATTATACAACATTGAGCAAGTTCTATCACCAAAGCCTGCTGATAGTTCTGTCCATGAGACTGGGTATGTATATGTGAAGCATACATATGATGCAAAAGCAGAAATGACTAGATACATTGTGCTTGCATCAATGTCACCATTACTACGACAATAGAGCCAGAAAATGGATTTAGCTTCTATTCTTCATTTTCTTCAAGAAATGAGAAGCATATGGTGTCTCGGTTGCTATTCAAAGGTAGGATGGAAAAGGGTACCAAAATTGGCGATCATATACTCAAGTGGACCGAGAATATGAATAAGCTAGAGATTTTGGGGTGTGGACTTAATGAAGGTTTAATGATAAACCTAATATTACAGTCTTTGCCAAATTCTTATTCTCAATTTGTCTATAATTTCATTAAGGAAGATAAAAAGAATACCCTTTCCGAGCTTCTGGATGTGTTAAAGGCTACAGAGTCAGGCATGAGAATGTCGGAAACATTGACGTTGGTTTAAGCCAGCTCAAGTGAAAGGGAAATGGCTCAGAAGTCAATGGAAAGAACTATTGCAAAAAGGAAAGGCGTTTGTCCTCACTGTGGGAATCCTAGCCACTAGAAGAAACATTGCAAGGCCTTCCTAACAAAAGGGAAAAAGAATGTTACTTTTTCGTGAGGTACATTCTTGAGATTAACTTCTCCCATAAACATCTAGTTGACACAAGATGTGGTTCTCACATTTGACTAATGTCCAGGAACTACGGTAGAGTAGATTGCTCGCCGAGGGAGAGGTGGACCTATCAGTTGGAAATGAATCACGTGCTGCTGCATTTGCTTTGTAGGATCTCATCATTTGATTTAGCCGATGGACTTGTTTCTTGGAACTTGTGGATTATTATAGTTTTTCTTCAATTTCTAGAAATTATATTTCTGTGTCCACATAGGACAAATGAGAATATTACTTTACTAATGGATTATTGTCCTTGAGTACAAATAATATTCTTTATGGAACTGTTTCATAATAATATGTTCTTAAGAAAGACAACAAGGATAATCTCAAAATAACAACTATGCCAACTTTGGCAAGTTGAGCTAAACATACCTTAAGGAATGTGGGATAGTATCACAACTCACCCCTCCTTATACACACCAACACAAAGGAGTGTCGGAAAGGAGGAACATGACCTTACTTGGTATGGTTAGGTCCATGATGAGTTTTAGTGATTTACCTGCATCGTTCTAGGGTTATGCCCTAGAGACTGCGACCCACGTTTTGAACCGTGTGCCGTCAAAGCCTGTGGATAAGACTTCATATGAGCTATGGAGTGGGCGAAAGCCCAACTTGTCTTATCTAAGGATTTGGGGTTACGAAGCTTATGTTAAGAAATTGACTTCGTAAAAGCCGGGCCTAAAATCCTGTAAATGTATATTTGTGGGGTATACAAAGGATACTACTTCTACCACCCAGAAGAGCGCAAAATTTTTGTTGCTCGATCTGGTGTCTTCTTAGAAAAGGAATATTTTCTAAGAAGTACTAGTGGGAGAAAAGTAGAACTCGATGAAGTTCTAGAACCACAAGATATACTAGACGAAGGACGGGATGATGTGCCACAGGAAGTGGTTGAGCATCATGAGGAGGTTACTCCACAACCTGTGGATCAAAGTGAACCACCTCAGGTAGCACAAGAGCTACGTAGATCTGGGAGAGTACGCCATGAGCCTGAGAAATACGGTTATCTCGTGACTCAACATGGTGACGTACTAGTCTACCAAGACGATGAACCCAGAACCTATGAAGACGTTATATCAGATCCAGATTCCGTTAAATGGCTTGAAGCCATGAAATCTGTGATGGACTCCATGTACTAGAACCAAGTGTGGTATCTGGTGTAACCACCTGAAGGGGTAAAACCCATAGGGTGTAAATGGGTCTTCAAGAAGAAGCCTGACATGGATGGCAATGTGCATACTTATAAAGCACAACTAGTTGCCAAAGGTTTCAAACAAATTCATGCATTGACTATGAAGAAACCTTTTCCCAGTTGCCGTGATTAAATCCATCCGGATTGTGCTTGCGATTGTTGCATATCATGACTATGAGTTTTGGCAAATGGATGTCAAAACTGCTTTCCTGAACGGAAACCTTGATGAGGATGTGTATATGACACAACCTGATGGTTTCATTCTTGATAGTCAAGCTAATAAGGTATGCAAGTTGGAGAGATCCGTTTATGGACTCAAGCAAGCTTCAAGGAGTTGGAACATTCGTTTTGATGAAGCCGTAAAAGAATTTGGTTTTATCAAGAACAAAGATGAGCCCTGTTTTTACAAGAAAGTGAGTGGGAGCACAGTAGTATTCCTAGTGTTGTATGTCCATGACATACTTCTGATCGGGAATGATATACCGAACTTGCAGTCGGTAAAGACTTGGTTATCCAAGTGCTTCTCCATGAAGGACTTAGGGGAAACAGCTTACATCCTTGGTATAAAGATCTATCATGATAGATCGCATAGGTTGCTCAAACTAAGTCAGAGTACATAGACAAGGTACTGAACACATTCAGTATAGAAAAAAATCCAAGAAGGGATTTCTTCTGATGGCATATGGTGTCTATCTTTGTAAGGATATGTGTCTTTAACCACACAATGAGAGAGATAGAATGGGGAGGAACCGACATGCTTCAGCAAGTGGATCTATCTTATATGCTCAGATTGATATCTAATGTGCATCAAGCACTTGGAGTGGATATCAATCAGGCTCAAGTGAGCAATATGTTATGTACTTAGATTGATTTCTTATGTGCATTTAGCACTAGTAGAAGATATCAATTAAATCCAAGTGAAAGACATCGGATGAGTGTCAATGGGCATTCTTAAGTACTTGAAAAAGGCTTAAGAATATATATTCTTAGATTATGGAGGAAAGATGAGCTCACTATAAGAGACTACAGTGACATTCTTTCCAAACGGGAAAAGGATGATTATAGTTCGCAATTTGGGATTACACAATTTTGTCTCAATGTAACTACAGTGAGCTAGAAGAGCTCGAATCAGTGTACTGCAACAAATTCTACAATTGATGCTAAGTGTATCGCATTATTTAATACAGCCGTGTAGGCAGTTTGGATCAAGAAGTTCATTACTAAACTTGATGTGATTTCAAGCATTGCTAATCCAGTATAGTTGTACTGTGATAACAATGGAGCCATTGTTGTGGCTGAGGAATCACGGTCTCACCAGTAATCGAAACACTTACTTAGTTGATTCAATATGATCTAAAGGATCGATAAGAAAGGGAACGTGCGGAATTGCAGAATACTTACTAACACACTATTGAAGTTTCTGTTGTAACAGAAGCATGATGGGCACTTGGGTCATTCAATGTTGAGTGCATGAATGATTGTCTATAGTGCAAGTGGGAGATTGTTGGAGTAGTTGCCCTAGAGCTAATCAATTATTGTAGAATTGACTCTTTGTAATAATGTTCATTAATAATAAAAGGCATTTTATTATATATCGCGTAAATCATTATTATTGTAATATGTATTGATATATGTCCTTAGAATGATAGAACCGTGACGAGGGTATCAAGTGTTTCAAATCTTAATAGTGAGAACCCTATGAGCACATATGGTGGCCATTCTAGAAACGTCCGTAGCCCCAAGATATTCAAGTAAGGGTAAGGGCGAGATAATACGGTAAGGCTATCATAGTGTTGAATGACCCTATCGAAATGGAGTGACTGATCTCACTTGTCAAGGTTGTTTAGTGACAACCTGGTGCAACACATAGGTGCTTGCTGTAGGCAAATACACCACAACAAGTTCACTGGACTGACCCACCAAAGATTCCATATGGATGGTAACCCCAATGTCTATGGAATAAATCCTCTAACGAATGGTGGTACATGTGATCCTTAGACTTGAGATCACCGGAGCGCCTTGTGCACCGATTAGTGTAGTTTGACACTAGCCTAACGCAGTTCTTTTCAGAGTTGTCAATATGGTAGTGATTGGCTGTATCGAGGAGTGTATCAAGACTATGGTGGATTGACAGAGGATTCATCACTCCTAGGTACGGGAGAAGTTATCTCACGGCGCAATTCACTATATGGCAATGACACCAAAACTGTGGCCACAGTGGGATTGAGTTGTTGCTCTATCTGGATTATAATACAAGTCATTGGTCTAGAAACTGAATACATAATATCGGGAGTAACCAAAGGTTGACACTATTTCTATGCCTTCATCTCGTTGAGATAACGACTGATGAAAGGATCGAATTGTACGGTAACCATATCGTTGACAGGTAGCTACTTTGCTGAATCTGAATCTATCAGGTGGCCATGATGCCTTGCTAGGGGCCAATCTTGGTCTGTGTATTAGTGAGATGATTAATTGGTGTTAATCGTGATACTATGCTCTACCGGTATGATGAGGAGCCTATGGGTCACACACATAGAAGATAATTTAAGACTGAAGACGAAAGAAGGGCGTTTTCATCTTTTTAGGCGAAAGGGTATTTTGGTAATTTCACAGTACAATTAAATTTGCTGAGGTCGTAGCCTTTATTTAATTTATTAGAAAAATTAAATAAGTGAAATTACATTTAAATATGTGTTCGCATATATTTAATTAAATCATCATTATTGTTAAATGTTAATATATAGATTAAATATATATTAATTGATTTTAATTGAGATAATGATGAAATAAAAATAAAATATCTAATTAGGAGTGTTTGATAACATGGGGTGTTTGGGTTGGAGTCCAAGCCTATTCCATATGGGAATAGGGCACTTAATTTTTGATATAAAAGAAAAGTTAATTGTAAAATGTGTGTCTGTTAATTTTATCATTCACTTTTCTTTGAAAAAAAAAAAAAAACACAAACACAGTAGCCCCATTTCCTCTCCCACGGCAGATTCATTTTGCCTAAAATCAATTTCATTGATTTTCTTCTTGATTCTTAAGGCTAAGGAGGACCTAACAAATCCCTCTTTAGTTCTTTGTGATTGTCTTCGTGTGGACTTCATAAGTTCGATCCTACAATTGGGTCGGTAGTAAAACGTTCAAAGACAAAGTTGGAGGAGCCTTCAAACATGTGTAAGGTTTCTAAACTTATAATTAACCTTTTGTGCAGATTTTACTTTAATATAAATTCTAAAATTATACCCTTGATCTTGGCTCATGTAAACGATCCTTGTATTATATTTTTTTTGTTTCCGTTGCGTATATGGATCATTTACTAACATCAAGATTAGGGTTTTAAAGACTTAGTTTCCTTAGGGTTCTAATTCGATCATCCTCAACACGTTCCTAGCAAAATAACTTGTTCCCATTCCATCATTTTCTCTTCTATCAATGAGTGGGGCATGAGAGAGAGTAAAAGGGTGGCTAGGGTTTTAATTATTAATGAATCAATGAATATTTTGTTTTAATTTAAGTTGCACTTATATAGTGCAACAATTAAAACCCTATTCCAATAAGGAATAGCCATGGGCTCCAACCCTAATTCACCCTTGCAACCAAACACACCCTTTATGGTATTTTCATTAATTAATTATTATTATAATTAAAATCAATTAATATATAATAATATATTAACATTTAATTAATAATAATAATTCATTTAAATATATGCATAGATATATTTAAATATAATCTCACTAATTTAATTTTAATATTAAAATTAAATATAGGCAACAACCTCAACAAATTTAATTGCACTGTGAGATTACCAAAATACCCTTCATCCTGAAAGACGAAAATACCCTTCTCACAAATTGATTCTTAAATTATGTTCTAAGTGTGTGACCTGTAGACTCCTCATCATATCGGCAGTGTGTAGTATTGCGATTAACATCAATTAATCGTCTCACTGCACACAAACCAAGATTGGCCCCTAGCAAGGCAGCATCGCCACCCGATAGATTCGGATTTAACGAAGCTGCAGCCTATCAACGGTTTGGTTACCGTGCAATCAAATGCTTTCATCATCTGTTATCTCATAGAGACTGAGGTACATAAATAGTGTCAACCTTAGATATCCTCGGCACGTTTGTCTTTAGTTAATAGACCAATGACCAGAATAATAAATTGGATTGAGCAACAACTCAATCCTACTGTGGCCATAGATTTAGTGTCATTGCCATTTACTGAATCACCGAGTGAGATAACTTCTCCCGTACTTAGGAGTGATGAATCCTTTGTCGATCCACCATAGTCTCGATACACTTCTCAATGTAGCCAATCGCTACCGTATTGATAACTCTTAATAGAACTATGTTGGGCTAGTGTCGAACTACACTAATTGGTCCACAAGGCGCTCTGGTGATCTCAAGTCTAAGGATCACATGCACCACCATCCGTTAGAGGATTTATTCCATAGACATTGGGTTACCATCCATATGGAATCCTCTAGTGGGTTTGTCCAAGAAAGTTGCTTCTAACGAGCACCCATGTGTTGCACCAGGTTGTCAGCAAGCAACCTTGACAAGTGAGATCAGTCACTGCCTTTCGACAGGGTCGTTCAACACTATTATAGCCTTACTGTATTATCTATGTCCTTGGTTAGAATAATACTGGGGCTATGGACGTTTCTAGAATGGCCACCATATGTGATCATAGGGTTCTCATTATCAAGATTTGAAACACTTGATACCCTCATCATGGTTCTACCATCGTAAGGACATATATCATTAGATATAACTATGATTTATATGCTCTAGGGCACCTACTCTAACACTTGAATGGTCTCACCATTGTTAACCATTAGAACTTGTAAGGATAAGCACGATTAATAGTCGGCAGCCCCATTTTCTCCACAAATGTGGTGGAAGCAACATTTGTGGAACTTCCATATCTGTTATCACTGAGTAAACTTTCCCTTTGATAGTGCATCTTGTGTGAAACAAGTTCTCCATTTGGTTCTCTTGGGGGTTTGTCTGAGTATGTAACAATTTCTTGAGCATAAGCATGTCTCCATTATCGGCTTCCTCAATAAACTCATTCTCACTCTCTTTCTCTTCTTCACTAGACTCCTTTTGACTTGCATCATCAATCTCAATAATCTCTTTAGGTGTCATAACCCTTCGATTTGGAAAATTTGCTTAAAAGTGTCCATAACCTTGGCACTTGAAGCATTTCTTGTTTTTCAAATCTGATCGTGGAGCATCATTCTTCACAAGGCTTGGTTTGTCCTTTTGTGCTTCATTTGTCTGGTTCTTGTCATAGGCCGTAGGTGTCACATACTGTTTGGTATAGGAAGGTGAGCCTTTTTGGTAGATGTCCTCCTTAAAGAGCTTCTTAGTGGCCAAGGACTTTATACTCTTCAATTGCTTCTCCACCTTTGTAGATAACTTGCAAACATCCTTAAAAGAATAATAAGTTTGCAACTTAACCTTGTAAGCAATATCCTTAGTCAAACTGCTAATAAATCTAGCAATGGTGTGCTCATTCTCTTCAGGAATATCACTCCTTAACATCAATCTGTCGAACTCCCGAATATACTCTTCAACTTTTCTATCACCTTGTTTCAAGTTATAGATTTAAGATAAAAGTCTTGCTTGTAATTTTTTGGCAAGAACCTTTTCTTTAACACCCTTTTCAGTTTCTCGCACAATCTAATCTTAGACTTCCCTTCCCTTACCCTCTTCTTTTTCGTATTCTCCCACCACAAAGAAGCATATTCCTTGAACTTCAATATGACCACCTTACATCTCCTCTCATCATTGTAGTTTTTGAACTCAAATACCTGCTCAATCTCATGCAACCAATCAATGAAGTCATTTTGGATCAAGACTTTCATTGAATTTGAGCAAGTCTATCTTAATGCCTCTATCATCATCAAGATTTCTTCCCCCAGGTGTCTCGAATTCACTAGAGGTAGTACTGCTATCTCCTATTTCTTCCACTTGTGGTGGTGTTTGAATGGTGGTTGTTTGGTGGTAGTGGGGTCATCTTTCTTGGTGGGGTTGGTGTGGGGTTCCTTCATGGATAGGTTGGGTTACTTGGGCCATGTCTTTAGACGTGTTAACCATCATGACCATATTGTATTCATTTGTTGCCTGACATCATCAATTTCTTCTTGTAACTTCATATTGGCAAACTCCCATGGTGGTGGAGGTGAACGTGAGGAGGTTGGGGTTTTGTTTTCCATGAGAAATGGGTGATTTTCAGTTCTATGAACAGTAACTTTTTTGAATGTGGGAATAGTGAAATTTGGGAGGGCAAGGTTAAATGTTTAAGTTTTTGGTGAATTTGATTTAGGTGAATAGTAATATGTGAATAGTGTATGAATAATGGAGATTTGACTAATTAATAGTGAATAGTCTAATTATGTGTGTCTAGTGTTTGGTTAAGGCTTAATGTTGATTTGGTTGGAATGGAATGGGTTTAGTTGGAATTGGAGAAGAATGGTTAGTATTGGATGAGGTGGCAAGGTAGTTGGTTAGTTGGGGATAATGTGTATAGGAGTTGGTAATAGTGGTTTGTGGAAAGAGAAAATGGGTTCTGTAAAACCCCTCCCTAGCCGGGTATTTCCGAAGTATCCCTTGGCCATTGAGAACCTAGAAAACGCACGCCTAGGAAATAAGTTTATTTTAAAATCCTATTTAAAGAATAAACTTGTAGTTTAAAAACATATATATGTATATTTATATTTATTAATTTAATTTCTAAACTAAAATAAGTTCATTGTATAAATATAGTTTCCTTTCTTGGAGTAAATTATGAAATCCATAGTAATACTTATTAGAACATGCACACTTTTACAAAATTTACTAGCAATTTGATTTCCTTTATTAATACAACATATTTACTCCATTATAGAATATGGACATATTTACTACATTATGAAATAGGAACATAATTAGTACACTAAATATTAGCAAAACCATTCGATAGTCATCATTAAAACATCCCTTCATGCTCATAGCGTCCCTCGGAATCCTCTCCCAGCTTCATGCCTTAATCCTTACTTGCAAAACATTTTAAAATATTTCATGGGGTGAGCGCTAATCGCTCAGTAAGGAATATGGCCATTTATAAACTATTAAGGTTCATTATACAAGTATATTACTTAGGACGTTACCTATCTACAAAACATGACCTTCATTCTTTGACATAGCAAGTTCATAAAACATATCATACATTTTGGACTTTTCTCATAAACATAAGTCATAACATAACCATACATACTATAACGTAGAACATATATGACTTATGAAATATTCATGTACATGGCATGCTTATTTCTTTTGTCTTTATACTTGATGGTTTCATTAGTCTTTGTTATCCGATCGGATTCATTTGAACCATTACCTTGTTCTTGGTCGTCACCTCAAAGGACTCATGGTTTCCATAAGAATTCCATTCCTCTGATCTTGGTTTATACCTCAAGAGACTCATGGAATTCATTCTTTAACATTTCATAAATTTTTCATAAGACAACTAAATAAGCTGTATGCATTACCATTATGAATGCAAACATATGGACTAACATCTCCCATGCTCAATCATACTATATTCTCCTACTAAACTTCTTAACTTAATTCATTCAACTTCTCATACAATACAGGGAATTTCAGTAGAAAGATTATTCAGGGGTTTATTAGAATTAAAAACAAATGGGAATTTCCATTAAGAAGGTGGATGCCATATAGTTCATCACTTTTCAAGCAATTTTTTCCTTATCTTCTAATTCGAATTTATTTTTGGCTAAAACATAAAATTTTAGGTCTGTTTCTCCGCTTTTTAATACTTCAAGAATCAACTCAATCGGACTTCTACAGTATAAGTCTCAAAAAGCCAAATCCGAATTCTATTCATTTTAACCATGTCACCTTCATTGGCACATTCATATCATTTGCCATATCATTCTTAGTATAAAAGGCCATAAAAACCTCCCTTTTTACAGAACCAAAAAGTGCCAAAACATCGTCCAACTATAAATCTCTTAATTGGCATAATCATCCTCCATATGCACACACACACCAATCAACACACCCATTTAAACAATCCATAACCAAAACATAGCATCACACTCATATTAACATAAATAAATGTAAGTTTCATGTAACGCCCCATTTGAGGTACGTTGTTATTGTTTCCTCTTCCGCTCTTATTTGAATTTGGTTTTGGTGATATTGTTTGATTGAATGTTTGCCCTAAAATTGGTTGAAAATAGAAGAATTTGAGTGTACCAAGCTTCGCCGGGGTGAAGAAGAATCTTCGCCGGCGAAGATGTGTTGAAATCAAGGGGAAACTCTGACAGTTTGGCCGCGGCGACAGAAGTTTCTTCGCCGCGGCGACATGCCGATTAAATTGTTTGTTCAGTTTTTGATATTTTCTTCCCCAAGGGCTATTTGACCATTCTACCCCTAATTAGCAGGAAAAGTGGGGGTGAATTGTAAGGATTTTTCATGGAGAACTTGTTGATATGGGGGTGAGTTTGTAATGAATCAAAGGATATGGATGGAATTTCCAAAGAAGAATAAGGGCAAAATGGGAATGAGTGTGTTTATATTTCATTAAAAGGAATTAGAATCAAAGAAACCCCTCATTTCTCTTCTTCTCAAACGCAACTCTTCATCCTCCTCCTCTCAACTTCTCTTTTCTTTTGATCAAGGATTTCCAAGGGATTTTGAAGTGATTTGGGGTAGAAAAAGCAACCTAAGGCTTCCTAAGGTAAGGATTTCCCCTTAAGTTGTGTGATTTGTGGATTTTAGTTCATTTTAGTTTTTGAGGGTTTTTATTCTTTTGTTTAAGAGTAGAGAGAATAGTCAAGCAAACCAAGTGAAAAGAAGATTTGGTGAAGTCTCTCCATAACAAGTAAGTAAAACCCAACCCAAGTTGAGATTTATGAAATTTCTTGATTAGGGTTTTGATAGAAATGATGTATGTATGTGATATACATGTGATATGGCATGTATGAAAGATTAAATAGAGATTTCTATGCTTTGTGAATGTTACTACTTTGCAAATTATGAGAAATGGGTTGTTGGATTGGCAAGGTAGTTGAGATGGATTTGAAGGGGTGTTATGGAACCCTTTTTAGAAGTGTTTTGTTTGACAGGTTATTATGACTTTGTGAAGGGGTTTTTCCCCATTTTGGATGGTTAGGAAAAGTTTTAGATTCATGGCTATGATATAGTTTTATAGTGCACATGAGTTGTTTGATGAAATACCTAATAGAGGTTGAGTGTTAGTAATGAACCTTAATTCTTGCAACATTGCATGTTGGCATTTCACAAGTGCATTAGTAGAGATGAATCATCCATGTGTATTGTTATATGCATTGAAAAGTGACCTAAGAAAGAGTAGGAAACTTTGTGTATAGAAATACCCTATGAGTAGAGAGCTTAGTGGGTAAAATTTACTCTAAGGGTAGAGAGCATTGAAAAATGCTACAATAGAATGAGATAGAAGAGTAGTATAGTTGGGATGATGCTTTGTGATCATCACCCGACCGTTATGGGAATCGGATTGATGCTTTGTGATCATCATCCGAATGGCCTTAGAGATGGGTCGATGCTTAGTGATCGTCACCCAATGAGTAATAGGGATGGGTAGATGCTTTGTGACCACTACCCGATTAGTTAAGAGATATGTAGGTTGATGCTTTGTGATCATCACCCAATGGCTAGTAGAAGTGGGTTGATGCTTTGTGACCATCACCCGATAGTGACTAGAGACGGGTAAACGCTTGGTGATCGTTACCCAAAATTCATGAGGAACGGGTAGATGCTAGGTGATCTCCACCCGATAGTTAGGAGGAACCGAGTTGGTGCTTTGTGATCCTCACTCGGTAGTCACTAAGAACGGGTTGGTACTGTGTGAATTCCACCCGATAGCCATAGAGAGTGAAATGGTGCTGTGTGAACGCCATTCAGCCGTACCTCCGGTAAGATGAGGCCATGATGATAATAGAAACAGAAATAGAAACAGAATTAGAAAAGGAAAGAATTAAGAGTCACACGCGGGGATAGACAGTTAAAGAGTTTTACTTACTGAGCATTAATTGTGCTCACCCCGTTATTTTCCTTTGTGGATGCAGGTTCTAGGTGATGATTCGGTTGGAGGGACGTCGGCGAGCGAGGAGCAATAGCTACACTGTTCCCTTGTTTTGTCTTTTAAAATACATTTTGTAAACAGTACTCTTTATGTATAAAAGACACATGTTTTGTAATGAAAAGAAACATTTTGGGCCCAATTTTCCATTGTTAATTTGCATGCATTGTACTAGTTTTCAGTAGGTGTTACATTTTTGGTATCAGAGCAAAGATTTAGGGATTGAACAGTGTACTATTCTCATTGCCACGACGTCCTCTAACCGACTGTGTGAGTAATTCTTTCCTTACAGTAATTGTTTCTTGAGTTCATTAGTGTGATCATTTTGTAGATGAGGCGTAGTTATCGAAATCGCGGTAAAGGTGTGGTGAATGAAGGAGAACCTTCTAACCCACCACAGTCTACGCCCCCTCCCTTGGATGAAGCTAGAATCCGGGGAATTGTACAACAAGTTATGGCTGAAACTCAGGGGAGAGTAGTACCCCCCGTACAAGTACCGTCACTCACGCCTGTAGAGAGGGCAACCGGTACCTCCCCCAGTACCGAACAGAGTTGAACCGATTTATGGTCTTTCCAGTCAGCACCAGCCCTCAGAGTTTAAGGATACTACAGATCCAGTGATAGCAGAAGAGTGGCTTGGGTCAGTAGAGTGAGCCACGGGTTTATTTCCCATGTCAGACCGGGAGAAGATCCGGTATGCGAGTTTCTTGTTTCGGGGTGATGCCCGAATTTGGTGGGAATTGATGGAAGAAACTCACGACGCAACAGTAATGACGTGGGAAGAGTTTAGACAAGAGTTTGAGGCTGAGTATAGAACAGAGGACCAAGTTCATGAGAAGGTCCAAGAATTTATCAGTTTACAGCAAGGGACTAGCGCTGTGAAAGAGTACTCAGTGAAGTTCAACGCCCTTGCAAGGTTTGCACCGGGAATTGTTAGCACTCCGGCCTTGAGAAGGGATAAGTTTGTACATGGATTGAAGCCGGAGATAGCCCGGGATATTATGACAAGCTCCAACCCTCCTCGGAATTATAGTGAGGCTTTGAGGCGGGCAATGAAGGCGGAGATTTTTGAGAATAAAATCTTCCCCGTAGGATCCTCGATAGGAGGACCAAAGGAGCTACCCTCTACTCCTCAGAGAGAGAAGCATGAGGGTGTAAGAGGCAAAGAAATGAAGAATCAGAAGAAGAAGTTTCAGTCTAAACAGAATAGAAAAGAGTGGAAGAATAAGCGACCTCGGACGGAAGGGTTTCCTCCTTGCCCTAAATGTGGGAAGAATCACCCGGGAGAATGTCTGAGGGATCAGAGAGTATGTTATAGGTGCCGACAGCCAGGGCACATGATGAGAGATTGTAAAGCTCCTCTTCCACCAACGACTCAGAGTTCAGGAGGCACTGCGAATGCCAGAGTTTTTACTGTGGCACAAGGGGAAGCAGAGGCCAGTCCATCAGCCGTTACTGGTCAGTTATTATTTCATGCAATCCCTTTATATGCTTTAATTGATTCGGGTGCTACCCATTCGTTTATATCTTATGGGATGCTTGAGAGATTAGGTTTGAAACCTACTAGAACGACACAACCCATTAAGATAGAACTACCCGATGGGGTTAGTGTTGTGACTCAAGAGATTTTGTTAAGAGAGTCCTTAGTGATCCAGGGTAGAGAGTTAACAGTTGACTTAATAGTTTTCGATATGCCCGACTTTGATGTGATTCTGGGCATGGACTTCCTAGGGAGGTATGGAGTAGAGATTGACTGTCGGAAAAAGAAGGCGAGGTTTAACCTCGATTGTGGAGATAAGTTTAGTTTTGGAGAAGGCCATCAGTTGAGCATGCTGAGTAGTAATGTGAAAGCCAGGAAGATGTTGAGAAAGGGGTGTTCGGGGTATATTGCCCATGTAGTGCAGAGTAGTGATGTTCCACAGTTAGAGATTCAGAGGGTGCCAGTAGTTCGAGACTTCCTAGATGTGTTTCCGGAAGAGTTACCGGGTTTGCCTCCAGAGAGAGAGGTAGAATTTAGTATCGAACTAGCACCAGGAACAGCACCAATATCTAAAGCCCCGTATCGAATGGCCCCAACTGAACTCCAAGAATTAAAGAAGCAACTCCAAGAGCTTTTAGATAAAGGCTTCATCCGACCAAGTCATTCCCCTTGGGGAGCTCCAATCCTGTTTGTGAAAAAGAAGGATGGATCACTAAGGATGTGTATCGATTATAGGGAGTTGAATAAAGTTACAGTGAAGAATAAGTACCCGCTACCCCGGATAGATGATCTTTTTGATCAATTGAAAGGAGCGGCAGTGTTCTCCAAAATTGATTTGAGGTCCGGGTATCATCAGGTGAGAGTGGTTGAGCAAGATGTGGCTAAGACTGCCTTTCGTACAAGGTATGGGCATTATGAATTTGTAGTAATGCCGTTTGGTTTGACCAATGCCCCAGCAGTTTTTATGGACTTGATGAACAGGGTATTTCATGAGTACTTGGATCAGTTTATTGTTGTCTTCATCGACGACATTCTGATTTACTCAAAGTCAAGAGAAGAGCATGAGAAACACTTGAGTTTAGTGCTACAACGGCTGAGAAAAGAAGTTGTGTGCTAAATTCTCCAAGTGTGAGTTTTGGCTGAATCAAGTGATATTCTTGGGTCATACCGTGTCGAAGGAAGGGATTTCGGTAGATCCGAGTAAAGTACAGGCAATCCTGGAATGGCAGAAGCCAAGAACAATGAAAGAAATCAGGAGTTTCTTAGGCTTAGCAGGTTACTACCGGCGATTTGTATCGGGATTCGCCCAGTTGGCTAAACCGTTGACAGCTCTTACTAAACAGAAGACTCCTTTTATCTGGTCAGCAGCATGCGAAGAAAGTTTTCAAGAGTTGAAGAAGAGGTTAACATCAGCTCCTGTACTAGTGTTACCGCAGGAGGGTGTACATTACGACATTTATACAGATGCCTCTTTGCAGGGACTTGGTGCTGTGTTAATGCAGTTAGGTGGGGTTATAGCTTATGCTTCTCGTCAATTGAAAGAGTACGAGACCAGATACCCTACGCATGACCTAGAGTTAGCAGCCGTGGTCTTTGCTTTAAAGATTTGGAGGCATTACCTTTATGGTGTGAAGAGTAATATCTACACCGACCATAAGAGTTTGAAGTACTTCTTCACTCAAAAGGAGTTGAATATGAGGCAGAGAATGTGGTTAGAGCTGGTCAAGGATTATGATTGTGAGATCAAGTACCAACCGGGGAAAGCCAATGTAGTAGCCGATGCTTTGAGTAGAAAAGCCCATGTCTTCCGGCTTACTAGGCAGAAAGAGTTAATAGAGGAATTGTCTAAGGAGCAGATTGAGGTGGTTCCAGGAAAAGTTGCCAGCCTAGAGGTACAGTCTTCCTTATTGGAGGAAATTAGAGAAAAGCAGGTGGCCGATGAGTGGTGTCAGAAAACAGTTCAGCAAGTGCTAGAGGGCAAGATAACAGAGTTCTTTGTGAGAGATGGTGTCCTCTATTTTAGAAATCGGTTGTGCATTCCTCCATATGAGGAGTTGAAACAGAAAATCCTTGTAGAGGCTCATGACACACCGTACACCGCTCATCCGGGAGCAACCAAGATGTATCAGGATATCAAGAAAGGCTATTGGTGGTCAGGTATGAAGAAAGACATCGTCGAGTTTGTGGCTAAATGTCTAACTTGTCAAGGAGGTGAAAGGCTAGAACATCAAGCGGCCTGTGAGTTGCACCATTGAGTATTCCGGAGTGGAAATGGGAGAGCATTTCAATGGATTTTATCACGGGTCTTCCCAGAGTGCAGAAAGGGTGTAATGCTATATGGGTGATTATGGATAGGTTAACCAAGTCAGCCCATTTCCTCCCAGTAAAGGAGAGTACCACTACAGATCAGTTGGCTCAAATATACCTCAAGGAGATAGTCAGATTGCATGGTGTACCCAAGACTATAGTGTCAGATAGAGATTCCAGATTTGTTTCAGCCTTCTGGACAAGTTTACAGAGGAGTTTGGGTACTCGTTTAGCATTCAGTACTGCCTATCATCCTCAGACAGATGGCCAAACTGAGAGAACGAATCAGGTGCTTGAGGATATGTTGAGAGCCTGTTGCATGGATTACAGAGTATCCTGGCATGAGATGTTACCATTAGTGGAATTTGCCTACAACAACAGTTATCAGTCTACAATTAGAATGGCGCCTTACGAGGCTTTGTATGGTAGACGGTGTAGGTCTCCGCTTCATTGGGATGAAGTAGGAGAGAGAGATGAGTTGAGTACCGCTCTTGGGCTAGAGATGACTCAGAAACTAGTAGAAGATGTGAAGGTAATCCGAAGTAGAATGAAACAAGCCCAAGATCGACAGAAGAGTTATGCCGACTTAAAGAGGAAAGAGGTGGAATTCCAAGTGGGCGACAAAGTGTTTCTGAAAATTTCCCCCTACAAGCGAGTAATGCGCTTTGGAACCAAAGGGAAGTTAGCACCAAGATATATAGGCCCTTTTGAGGTCTTGCAACGAGTAGGAAATGTGGCTTACAGATTGGCATTACCACCTAGCATGGATAGGGTGCATGATGTCTTCCATGTCTCGATGCTACGGAAATATGTAAGTGATCCCCTCCACATCCTGAGCGTAGAAGACGTTGAAGTAGCAGAGAATCTAGTATATGAAGAACGTCCAGTTCAGATTTTGGACCGAAGAGTTAAAGAACTTCGGAACAAGAGTGTTCCGTTAGTGAAGGTCCTTTGGAGGAATCACAAAGTGGAAGAGGCCACTTGGGAAGTAGAACGGGACATGCAGAATCGTTTCCCAGAATTATTTGCCTGAATTTCGGGGACGAAATTCTTTTAAGGGGGGGAGAATTGTAACGCCCCACTTGAGGTACGTTGTTATTGTTTCCTCTTCCGCTCTTATTTGAATTTGGTTTTGGTGATATTGTTTGATTGAATGTTTGCCCTGAAATTGGTTGAAAATAGAAGAATTTGAGTGTACCAAGTCACGGGGCGAAGAATCCTTCGCCGCGGCGAAGATGTGTTGAAATCAAGGGAAACTCTCCAGCTTTCGCGCGGCGTGACGTTTCTTTCGCCGCGGCGACATGCCGATTAAATTGTTTGTTCAGTTTTTGATATTTTCTTCCCCAAGGGCTATTTGACCATTCTACCCCTAATTAGCAGGAAAAGTTGGGAGTGAATTGTAAGGATTTTTCATGGAGAACTTGTTGATATGGGGGTGAGTTTGTAATGAATCAAAGGATATGGATGGAATTTCTAAAGAAGAATAAGGGCAAAATGGGAATGAGTGTGTTTATATTTCATTAAAAGGAATTAGAATCAAAGAAACCCCTCATTTCTCTTCTTCTCAAACGCAACTCTTCATCCTCCTCCTCTCAACTTCTCTTTTCTTTTGATCAAGGATTTCCAAGGGATTTTGAAGTGATTTGGGGTAGAAAAAGCAACCTAAGGCTTCCTAAGGTAAGGATTTCCCCTTAAGTTGTGTGATTTGTGGATTTTAGTTCATTTTAGTTTTTGAGGGTTTTTATTCTTTTGTTTAAGAGTAGAGAGAATAGTCAAGCAAACCAAGTGAAAAGAAGATTTGGTGAAGTCTCTCCATAACAAGTAAGTAAAACCCAACCCAAGTTGAGATTTATGAAATTTCTTGATTAGGGTTTTGATAGAAATGATGTATGTATGTGATATACATGTGATATGGCATGTATGAAAGATTAAATAGAGATTTCTATGCTTTGTGAATGTTACTACTTTGCAAATTATGAGAAATGGGTTGTTGGATTGGCAAGGTAGTTGAGATGGATTTGAAGGGGTGTTATGGAACCCTTTTTAGAAGTGTTTTGTTTGACAGGTTATTATGACTTTTTGAAGGGGTTTTTCCCCATTTTGGATGGTTAGGAAAAGTTTTAGATTCATGGCTATGATATAGTTTTATAGTGCACATGAGTTGTTTGATGAAATGCCTAATAGAGGTTGAGTGTTAGTAATGAACCTTAATTCTTGCAACATTGCATGTTGGCATTTCAGAAGTGCATTAGTAGAGATGAATCATCCATGTGTATTGTTATATGCATTGAAAAGTGACCTAAGAAAGAGTAGGAAACTTTGTGTATAGAAATACCCTATGAGTAGAGAGCTTAGTGGGTAAAATTTACTCTAAGGGTAGAGAGCATTGAAAAATGCTACAATAGAATGAGATAGAAGAGTAGTATAGTTGGGATGATGCTTTGTGATCATCACCCGATCATAGGGAATCGGATTGATGCTTTGTGATCATCATCCGAATGGCCTTAGAGATGGGTCGATGCTTAGTGATCGTCACCCAATGAGTAATAGGGATGGGTAGATGCTTTGTGACCACTACCCGATTAGTTAAGAGATATGTAGGTTGATGCTTTGTGATCATCACCCAATGGCTAGTAGAAGTGGGTTGATGCTTTGTGACCATCACCCGATAGTGACTAGAGACGGGTAAACGCTTGGTGATCGTTACCCAAAATTCATGAGGAACGGGTAGATGCTAGGTGATCTCCACCCGATAGTTAGGAGGAACCGAGTTGGTGCTTTGTGATCCTCACTCGGTAGTCACTAAGAACGGGTTGGTACTGTGTGAATTCCACCCGATAGCAATAGAGAGTGAAATGGTGCTGTGTGAACGCCATTCGGCCGTACCTCCGGTAAGATGAGGCCATGATGATAATAGAAACAGAAATAGAAACAGAATTAGAAAAGGAAAGAATTAAGAGTCACTCGCGGGGACAGACAGTTAGAGAGTTTTACTTACTGAGCATTAATTGTGCTCACCCCGTTATTTTCCTTTGTGGATGCAGGTTCTAGGTGATGATTCGGTTGGAGGGACGTCGCGCGAGGAGCAATAGCTACACTGTTCCCTTTGTTTTGTCTTTTAAAATACATTTTGTAAACAGTACTCTTTATGTATAAAAGACACATGTTTTGTAATGAAAAGAAACATTTTGGGCCCAATTTTCCATTGTTAATTTGCATGCATTGTACTAGTTTTCAGTAGGTGTTACATTTCATAAACCATAGGTGTTATCAATTGTAGTTATAAGGGAGATTTTTTTCCTTACCTTAGTATACAAAGCACAAGGACACTCCTCCTTAGCTCCAAATGTTCACCCTTTCTACCTTACACATATAACCACTTATGAATTTCTCTTTTAACTAAAAGATCAGAAAAACTAGGGTTTTGAAACTCACCTTAAACCCTGAAATTGAAGTTCTTTAAGTGTGGATGATGATCTCCTTTGAAAAACAACTTGAAACCCTAAGAAAATTTGAGAATAAAATACTTGAATTAGTGGCTTTTATGTTGGATTTGAGAGATGAAGAAGAAGAAGATGATATATTTGGGGTGTACAAGGCCGACTACTCTCTCTTAAAACCTTATAAATATTTATTCCATTGTTGCTCTAATGTGATTGGTCAATCTAAGTTAGATATAAGGGTCATTGGGCATAAATTTTTCATATAAGGGTGTTTTGGTCATTTCTACCACAACATAATGATTAGCATTCACTTAATGCCATTTGACTTCTTTAAAACACTTAACAATTAAGAAATCCCATTAGGTAAATGACTAATTTACCCTTGGAGAACTTTTATGGATACTTATTTCATATGGATTTGTATGAAAAGACCATTATACCCTTGGTTACCGTTTACGCTATTTAACCATATCGATCAACTTTATGACCATTCTACCCTTATTTCTCTTCAATGACATCACCCCTTACACTTTATAATGGCCACATCTCGAAATACATGTAAATTGACCATTTTACCCTTCCATTAAAAAAAATTATTTGAAAAGGTAAATTTCATACCTTAGGGCATTGGAATAATACGCGGGGTTTACAGGTTCAATGAAATGCAAGGAGAAGAAATTAAACTCAAGCACAAACACTTCCAAAATCTGACAACTCCAATACAAATTCCAACCAAACTTCACACATTCAATCCTATTTCCACTCAACTCCACTCCACAACCTAAGCTCTGATACCAAATGATCCAAATCCAACAACACAACAACAATAATACACCACAAAAATAAAGTCAAATTCAGCCAAGCATAAACTAGCACAAAACACTTACTTGCAAATTTTCAGACCAAGACAAGTAGTAACCTTCAACCATAAAGGATCACTCCACCAACTTGAATTTAATTCACCACTAAATCCGCTTGCCAAGACTTGAATAAAGAATTCTCAAGCAAGAACACACAAGTTCTTTGAAAATGGATAAACCAAATATTTCATATATCTTGACTAATGTTACAAAGAGGAATAGTTGCATTTATATAGGCAATTACAAGGATAGAAAAGTAAATCACAAATACAAAGAAATTACAAATAAAGTCAAAAAAATCACAGGCCATTTATTCAAAATTAAGACCCATGCCTATTAAATGCAAAGGGGACATAAACCCTTAAATCTAGGATCTTTGTCATAACCACTCTGTTAGGTGTACAAGCTTGCTCCCATTGGATCAAAAGCCAATCAATGGTCCTAATTAATTCTACTAATAAGGTTGCATGGAGTTGGGCCTCGTGGATCATGGAAATGAACCCAATAAGGAGTCATGTGAATTCTTCCTTTATAAATGCAAATTGGGTCGAATTGGGTGTTTTGGACAATTGGGCTTCTTTCTTGGTGGACTTGGACTTCTCTTGATGTGCTTAGACTTGGAATAACTTGGGCCGATTTGATTGCACTAATCTTCTCCTTAGAACTTGCTTGGGCCGAATAGTCTTCATTGTTTACCACATTCCATAAACCAAGTGTTTTAAGGGATTTCTTTATTTCAACCGAATTAGCAAGTTTGTTAGAGCTTGTAATTCCTTTTCCACTCATGATTATAAGTGTTTTAGGACTTGTAAATGTATCATTCTCTCGGGTTGAGAAGGATTTGCTCTCAAATCTAGATCTTCCTCTAAGTAAGGTCTAAGATCACCCATATTAAATGTTGCCGAAACTTTTCCATTCTCACTAGGCAACTCCACCTTATAAGCGTTGTCATTTACCTGTTCAACAATCTCAAAAGGTCCACTTGCCCTAGGAGCCAATTACTCTTTCTCTTGCTTGGAAAACTCTCCTTTCTCAAATGGATCCATAATAAATTCCCCTGCTGAAAAAGTTTAGGCTTCCTATGTTTATTAGCATTACTTTTGATTTTTTTTCATTTGATTTCTCAATTTGAACCCTCACGGTTTCATGGAGTTTCTTCATGTGCTTCAACTTCTCATTGGCATCCACACTCGGTTTAAAATCAAGGGGTAAGGAAGTGAGATCAAAAGGGATAAGTGGATTTACCCCATATAACACCTCAAATGAAATGTGACCCATGGTAGAACTTGGATTCCTATTATAATGAATTCAGCATGTGCTAATTGCAAGTCCCAATCTCTCAAATGCTTGCTAATTAAACTCGTCAAGACATTAGCCAACACCTTATTCACAACTTCGGTTTGGTCATCTATTTGTGGATGATGTGAAGTGCTGAACATCAACTTGGTTCCTAATTTACCCCATAAACTTCTCCAAAATGACAAAAAAAATTGGTGTCCCTATCTAAAACATGTTAGGAAACGACCCGGTTGCGCAGCGGAAAACAAAAATTTTACAACCACGGATCGTTCCTTAGAACCCAAAATCAAGGCACAGATTTTACAGTTTATGCATAATAAGAATCGCAGAAAAATAAATCTAAAGGTTTAGATTCATACCCACGTTGGAGGCTCCACCAATGTCGTCTCTGAATGTGTTTGCTACCGATCCAAGTGTAGGATCGAACCGTAGAGGTCCACACGAAGACAATCAACAAGAACCAAGGAGGGATTTGCTAGATCCTCCTTGGCCTTAAGAAATCAAGAAGAAGATCAGTATTTGATTTTCAATCAAACAGTGAGATTGGCGTGGGAGAGTGTATAAGGGGCTGCTGTGTTTTTCTTTTCAAAAGGCAAAAATCAATTAATTGAAAAATCACACAAACTATTCTTTTTATAGGCAAACCAAGTTGCCCTATTCCCACATGGAATGGGCTTGGGCTCCAACCCAAACACCCCATGTTGCCAAACACTCCCAATTGGATATTTTAATTTAATTCATCATTATCTTAATTAAAATCAATTAATATTAACATTTAACAATAATGATGATTTAATTAAATATGTGCGAACACACATTTAACCGTAATTTCACTTATTTAATTTTTAACAAATTAAATAAAAGGCTACGACCTCAGCAAATTTAATTGCACTGTGAAATTACCAAAATACCCTTTCTCCTAAAAAGACGAAAACGCCCTTCTTTCTTCTTAGCTCTTAAATTATCTTCTATGTGTGTGACCCATAGGCTCCTCATCATACCGGCGTGTACAGATCGCGATTAACACCAATTATTCATCTCACTAATACATGTACCAAGATTGGCCCCTAGCAAGGCATCATCCGGCCACCCGATAGATTCGGATTCAAAGAAAGTAGCTACCTGTCAACGATATGGTTACCGTACAATTCCCGATCCTTTCATCATACGTTATCTCGACGAGACGAAGGCATAGAAATAGTGTCAACCTTCGGTTACTCGATATTATATATTCGGCCTCGGACCAATGACCCGTATAATAATCTGGATAGAGCAACAACTCAATCCCACTGTGGCCACAGTTTTAGTGTCATTGCCATATACTGAATTGCGCCGTGAGATAACTTCTCCCGCACCCGGGAGTGATGAATCCTTTATTAATCCACCATAGTCTTGATACACTCCTTGATATAGCCAATCACCACCGTATCGACACTCCTCGAATAGAACGTTAGGCTAGCGTCCAAATCGTACCAATCGGTGCACAAGGCACTCCGGTGATCTCAAGTCTAAGGATCACATGCACCACCATTCGTTAGAGGATTTGTTCCATAGACACCGGGGTTACCATCCATATGGAATCCTCTCGGTGGGTCACCCAGTTGAACTTGCCGCGGTATATCCGCCTACAACAAGCACCCATATGTCGCACCAGGTTGTCACCAAACAACCTTGACAAGTGAGATCACCACCGCCTTTCGACGTGGTCGTTCAACACTATGATAGCCTTACCGTATTATCGTGCCCTTACTTCGAATAATACTGGGCTACTGGACGCTTCTAGAATGGCCACCACATGTGCTCATAGGGTTCTCACTATCAAGATTTGAAACACTTGATACCCTCGTCACGGTTCTACCATTCTAAGGACATATATCAATACATATTGCAATAATAATGATTTACGCGATATAGAATGAAATGCCTTTTATTATTGATTAATGAACATTATTACAAAGAGTCAATTCTACAATAATTGATTGGCTCTAGGCATCTACTCTAACAATCTCCCACTTGCACTATAGCCAATCATTCATGTATTTAATACCAAATGATTTCAAGTGCCTTTCATGCTTCGCGCGCAAGAGGCTTTGTTAGTGGATCTGCAAGATTGTCGCCGTATGCACTTTACTAATCACGCTCTTTCCTCTCAACTATCTCTCGATGAGATGGAATCGTCGAGTATGTGTCTGGACTTGATGAGACCGTGGTTCCCTAGCTTGAGCAATTGCTCCATTGTTGTCACAATAGATGTCTATAGGATCAACAATCGTAGGAACCACACCAAGTTCAATGATGAACTTCTTAATCGATCATCCTTGGCCGCATCTCGACAATGCAATATACTCACCTCCATTGTAGAGTCCGCTATGATTGCTTTGCTTGGAGCTCTTCCACTCACCGCACCGCCATTGAGGCAAAATACAAACCCCTGATTGCGATCGATAATCGTCTTTGTCCGTTTGGAAACTAGCATCACCGTATCCTCTTACGTGAGCTCATCTTCCCTCCATAAACCAAGAACATATCCTTAGTCCTCTTCAAGTACTTAAGAATGTTCTTGACAGTACCCATCCAATGACGCTCACCTGGATCCGATTGATATCTACTACAAGTGCTCAAAGCACATGAGACATCAATCCGAGTACATAGCATGGCATACATGATGGATCCAATTGCCCGATGCATATGGGATCCCTCTTCATCCTATCTCTCTCATCTTGTGTTTTAGGACACAATTCCTTAGAGAGATAAACACCATGTGACATCGGAAGAAATCCTTTCTTGGATTCTTCCATACCGAATCGTTCAGTACTTTGTCAATATATGCACTCGACTTAGGCCAAGCAACCCTCGCGATCTATCACGATAGATCTTTATACCAAGGATATAGGCGCTTCCCTAAGTCTTTCATGGAGAAGCACTTGGATAACCAAGTCTTTACCGCGTGCAAGTTCGTATATCATTCCCGATCAAGTATGTCATCGACATACAACACTAGGAATGCTATGCGCTCCCACTCACTTTCTTGTAAACACAGGGGGCTCATCTTCATTTTTGATAAAACCGAATTGTTTTACGGCCTCATCAAAACGAATGTTCCAACTCCTTGAAGCTTGCTTGAGTCCATAAATGGATCTCTGCAACTTGCATACCTTATTAGCTTGACTATCAAGAACGAAACCATCAGGTTGTGTCATATACACATCCTCCTCAAGGTTTCCGTTCAGAAAGCGCTTTTGACATCCATTTGCCAAATCTCATAGTCATGATATGCAGCAATTGCAAGCATAATCCGGATGGATTTAATCATGGCAACCGCGAAAAGGTTTCTTCATAGTCAATGCCATGAATTTGTTTGAAACCTTTGGCAACCAGCCGTGCTTTATAAGTATGCACGTTGCCATCCATGTCGGCCTTCTTCTTGAAGACCCATTTACACCCTATGGGTTTTATCCCTTCAGGTGGTTCCACCGAGACCACACTTGGTTCTCGGTACATGGAGTCCATCTCGATTTCATGGCTTCAAGCCATTTAACGGAATCGGATCCGATATAAGCGTCTTCGTAGGTTCCGGGGTTCATCGTCCTTGATAGACTAGTACGTCCACCATGTTGAGTCACGAGATAACCGTATCTCTCGGGCTCATGGCGTACTCTCCCAGATCTACGTAGCTCCTGTGCTACCTGAGGTGGTTCACTTTGATCCACAATTTGTGGAGTAACCTCCTCATGATGCTCAACCACTCCTTGTGGCACATCATCCCGTCCCTTTGTCTAGTATATCTTGTGGTTCTAGAACTTCATCGAGTTCTACTTTTCTCCCACTAGTACTTCTTAGAAAATGTTCCTTTTCTAGGAAGACACCAGATCGAGCAACAAAAATTTTGCGCTCTTGGGTGGTAGAAATAGTATCCTTTGGTCTCCTTTGGATACCCCACAAATATACATTTATAGGATTTAGGGCCCAGGGCCCACTTGTTCAAGTTAATTTCTTAACATAAGCTTGAACCCCAAATCCTTAGATAAGACAAGTTGGGCTTTCGCCCTGCTCCATAGCTCATATGGAGTCTTATCTACAGAACTTTGACGGCACACGGAAAATTTAAAACGTGAGTCGTGAGTCTCTAGGGCATAACCCCTGAGAATGATGCAGGTAAATCACTAAAACTCAATCATGGACCTAACCATGTCAAGTAAGGTCCTATTCCTCCTTTCTCGACACTCCATTGTGTTGGGGGTGTATAAGGAGGGTGAGTTGTGATACTATCCCACATTCCTTCAGGTACTCAGAAAACCTCGAGCTTAAGTATTCACCTCCTCGATCCGACCGAAGAGCTTTAATACTTTTGCCCAACATATTCTGTACTTCATTCCTGAATTCCTTGAATTTATCAAAGGCTTGATTTATGTCTCATAAGGTAGACATAACCATATCTACGAAATCATCAAGAAATGTGATGAAGTATGAATATCCACCTCGCTTCAACCGTTAGTGGACCACATACATCACTATGGATGATGCCTATGATTAGAGCCTCTTTCACTTTGTCCTGTGAAAGGAGACTTGGTCATCTTGCCTAAAAGGCATGACTCGCATACCTCAAAATGACCGGAAGTCAAAAGGGGCCAAAACTCCATCCCTTTGAAGTTTTGCAATGCGAGTCTTATTAACATGACACAATCTACAATGCCGAGATATGTTTGGTTTTGATCGCTATGCTTAGCTTTCTTGGTTTCTATATTGAGAATATCTTTATTGTTTAAATCAAGAACATATAATCCATTATATAACCTTGCAATTCCAAATAGAATACCATTCAAACTAAAGGACAACAATCCATTAGATATCTCAAAATGATACCCCATATTATCCAAAACGGATACTGAAATAATATTTCTAGAAATAGAAGGTACGTGATAACAGTTATGTAGTTCCAATAGTAAGCCCGTAGGCAAAGATAAACAATAAGTCCCTACAGCTAATGCAGCCACATGTGCTCCATTTCCAACTCGTAGGTCCACCTCTCCCTTGGCGAGCACTCTACTCGCCTTAGTCCCCCGCACATCAAGACAAATGTGAGTACCACATCCCGTGTCCATGACCCAAGATGTTGAGGAGAGAAGTTAATCTCAATCATGAAAGTACTCAAGTCGTAGCCTCGACTTCTTCTTGCTTGCGAGGAAAGCCTTGCGTGTTTCCTCCAAAGGTGGCCAGGCTTGCCACAAAAGAAGCGACTACCTTGCCCTTTCCTATGCCACTCTCGGGCCCAAGAGCAACCTGTCCTTTGGGCTTGGGCTTCAGGGTTTGGCCTTGGCCTTACCCTCCTTGCCGTTACCCTCCCTTTGCTTTACTGGGCAAGCAACCAATAAAGCAGGCTTGGACTTTTTCAAGTCCCTCTCTCTGCGATCTCGGCATGTTCAAGTTACTGAGGGGTTTTCTCCATCGTGTTCATATTGAAATTCATTATGAATCGGAGCATATAGTCGTGGCAAGGATTGCGTAAGGTTGGCCAAATCCATTTGTAATTCTGCATCCAATCCGAAGCATCCCAAAGTCTCAAGCCTCTCAATGTGCTCGATCATCTTGAGCACATGAGGACCAACTTGGGCACCCTCGGGTCGAGACGACTCCCAAACAGGTGCTTTCGACACCTTGTACCTCTCATGTCGAGCATTTGTTTCATAAAGCTCCTTGAGGTGTAGAATTATGGAAGAAGCATCCATATTCTCATCGTACTTTTTGTTTTGCGTATAGGTGTCATCGATGCTAACATCAAGCATTGTACGCTATCGGCATCATCAAGGAACTTTTGATAAGTATCCTTAACTTCCCCGAGTGGCATCAGGGATCGAGGCTCAGCCATGTATGGCTTTTCAAGGATATACAATTTCTTTTCGACTTAAGTATAATCCGAAGATTACATGATACCAGACAAATTGGATCCATCCAACCTGTTTTCTTTTTCGATTATCGGTCGCAGTTCATAATGCTCATTTTGGTGAATCTACAATTGCGAAAAGATAAAGTTATTATAAAGTTCATTGTTATTTAATAAGGTCTTTTATTAAACGATGCTCCCACTATTTTACTCAAGCCAATAGCCCTCACTATTAACTCGGGAAAGCCCGTTGGCTTTCCTAGTGGACCGAGATCCCATCCTCGCCCATTTCAAACCTTCGCTTTGGCGAACAAGCCAAAATGGGTTGATTAGGTAGGCCAACAAACTTAATCCACACCAATTGATAGCTCCCACTATCAACCTCAAATGTGAAAAAGCCAACAAGCCAATCACACAATTCAATGGCTCCAACCATTGTCCTCAAGTGTGATTCTCAGATGAGAGTGGACACTACATGTCGCACGTACACATAATATATGTCTGCTCTACTTTGCCTATGACGTGTTTATCAACCTTCGCTTTGGCGAACAAGCAAAACCGTCATTTTAAGTCGTTCCACCCATCACCATTAAGGAAAACTCCAATGAATTTTAACCTCCCACTGGTAGGTGTACCCTTCGCTTTGGCGAACAACAAGGTTTCGGCGATCGGCTTGGTTTGATTAAAAACCATGGTGATGGAAGGCATTCGTGACTTAATATACTTAGTTGAGGGTTTGTTATTTAATGTCTCATCAGATTATTATCTTTGTTAGAATGACATTGTTTGGCATGTTATTCAACATTCAACCTTAGCATGCATTCTAAACAAAATATTAAACGTGCCGGTACATGGCCTAACTAAAACCGATCTCCTCGAGCCTAGAGGGATCGGGTGGGTCACCTAGGGATCCTGTAACAAATATCTTGAGTCTTCAAGTATGGTTGCCTCGTCCTTCGCTTCGTCTCCGGTACATTACAAAGCATCATTCTAAATTTACAATAAAATTAATATTAAACTAATTTTACATCAACAAATTTAGAAACCTCGATTTACATTCGAGGGGAATGAGATGAGAAAAGAATGTACATTAAGAAGAAGAGAGAAGAGAGACACGCAGCCCTATTTAAAATATTACAGCCATACATACCCAAAATAATTTAAAACATTCACCCTTAGGTCTAAGGCTCATGTACCGCGCACCATGCAATATACAAACAAGTACAAAGCATACATTTCAAAAACAATCAATTTTTGAATTGGGTGGGTTAATTAATTAATTACCCTCTTAAATGTGCAGAATGTACATTGGCTTTATAGGTTATTAAAAACTGCAGATTAGTCCCTTTCAGAAAAATACAGAATGGGAAAACTACATCCTTCGCCGCGGCGAAGGTTTTATCTTCGCCGCGGCGAGGATTTACAGTATGCATTTCGCTCTGACATACTTCGCCGCGGCGAAGGTTTTATCTTCGCCGCGGCGGATTTAATTTTTTGGAGGTCTAGCCACCGCCACAGTAAACGCCGCGGCGAAGGTTTTATCTTCGCTGCGGCGAAACTGTCCAGAGGCTCCTCGCCGCGGCGAAGCTAAAGCTTCGCCGCGGCGAAACCTGGAAATCCCCAATTCCTACAGTTCGCGTTTTTGCAGTTTTTTGTGTATAAACATTAATCCAAATCAAATCAAACGTATATACGTTCAACCAGGATATTAACCAACCAATGTAACATTCATCAACACATTTTAAACCAGTTTATCATTTGAATCATTCATCCATAAACTGATTTTTCAGATTTTACAAAAAAGCGGGTTTTTTCATGGCGTATTCATCATGGCGGGCATGTTATCAACAAATACATGTATCAACCATTCAATAAGCAGAAATCTAGTACCCTAGGCTCGATACCCTTTGTTAGGAAACGACCGGTTGCACGCGAAATGGAAAACAAAAATTTTACAACCACGGATCGTTCCTTAGAACCCAAAATCAAGGCACGAGATTTTACGCTTTATGCATAATAAGAATCTGAGAAAAAATAAATCTAAAGGTTTAGATTCATACCCACGTTTGGAGGCTCCACCAAGTGTCGTCTCGAATGTGTTTGCTACCGATCCAAGTGTAGGATCGAACCGTAGAGGTCCACACGAAGACAATCAACAAGAACCAAGGAGGGATTTGCTAGATCCTCCTTGGCCTTAAGAAATTCAAGAAGAAGACAGTATTTGATTTTCAATCAAACAGTGAGATTGGCGTGGGAGAGTGTATAAGGGCTCTGTGTTTTTTCTTTTCAAAAGGCAAAAAATCAATTAATTGAAAAATCACACAAACTATTCTTTTTATAGGCAAACCAAGTTGCCCTATTCCCACATGGAATGGGCTTGGGCTCCAACCCAAACACCCCATGTTGCCAAACACTCCCAATTGGATATTTTAATTTAATTCATCATTATCTTAATTAAAATCAATTAATATTAACATTTAACAATAATGATGATTTAATTAAATATATGCGAACATACATTTAATTGTAATTTCACTTATTTCCAACCTTTTTAACAAATTAAATAAAAGGTTCTAGCGATTGGTCAGCAAATTTAATTGCCTTTGTGAAATTACCAAAATACCCTTTCTCCTAAAAAAGGAAACGCCCTTCTTTCTTTCTTAGCTCTTAAATTATCTTCTATGTGTGACCCATAGGCTCCTCATCACATACGCAGTTGTACGGTATCGCGATTAACACCAATTATTATCTCACTAATACAGAGCACCAAGATTGGCCCCACCCTATCAGCTGTCACCTGGCCACCCAGTGGGTCAAGTTCGCAAAGTAGCTACTGTCATCGATATGGTTACCGTACAATTCGATCCTTTCATCATACGTTATCTCGACGAGGCGAAGGCATAGAAATAGTGTCAACCTTCAATTCACTCTCGATATTATATATTAGTTTACCGGACCAATGACCCGTATAATAATCTGGATAGAGCAACAACTCAATCCCCTGCAATGGCCACGATTTTGAGTAGCTCGTTACCATATACTGATGCGCCGTGAATAACTTCTCCCGCACCGGGAGTAGTGAATCCTTTACGTTAATCCACCATAGTCTTGATACACTCCTTGATATAGCCAACGTCATCGCGTCTACAGCTGTTACGAATATAACTGCGCTTAGGCTAGCGGGTCAAAGCGCGCCAATCGGTGCACAAGGCACTCCGGTGATCTCAAGTCTAAGGATCACATGCACCACCATTCGTTAGAGGATTTGTTCCATAGACAGGGTTACCATCATATGGAATCCTCACGGTGGGTCGATCCAGGTGAACTTGCTGCGGTATATCCGCCTCTGAACAAGCACCCATATGTCACTGTGAGGTTGTACTGCCAAACAACCTTGACAAGTGAGATCAGATCCACGCCTTTACAGACAGTCGTTCAACTATGATAGCCTTACCGTATTATACTCGCAGTCCCTTACTTCACAATATCTTTGGGCTACGGACGTTTCTAGAATGGCCACCACATGTGCTCATAGGGTTCTCACTATCAAGATTTGAAACACTTGATACCCTCGTCACGGTTCTACCATTCTAAGGACATATATCAATACATATTGCAATAATAATGATTTACGCGATATAGAATGAAATGCCTTTTATTATTGATTAATGAACATTATTACAAAGAGTCAATTCTACAATAATTGATTGGCTCTAGGGCATCTACTCTAACAAAACAATGGTTCTCTGAATTCCATGAAGTCTCACTTTTTCCCTAAAGAACAAATCAGCAATTTTAAATGCATCATGTGTGGTATGACATGGTATGAAATAGGGTCGCTTTTTTTAGAACCTCCTATCTGTTAGAGTAGAGTGCCCCAGAGCCAATCAATTATTGTAGAATTAACTCTTTGTAATAATGTTCATTAATCAATAAAAGGCATTTTATTCTATATCGCGTAAATCATTATTATTGCAATATGTATTGATATATGTCCTTAGAATGGTAGAACCGTGACGAGGGTATCAAGTGTTTCAAATCTTGATAGTGAGAATCCTATGAGCACATAAGGCTGGCCGTTCTAGCAAACGTCCGTAGCCTTAGTATTATTCGAAGTAAGGGCATATATGGTATGGTAATTCTACTAGTGTTGAACTACCCTGTCGAAAGGCTATCGATTGTCTCTCATTTGTCAGGTTGTTTGTTGGCTTCCCGGTGCAATGCGTACGGCTGGTCAGTGGAGGATGTAGGTCAGCAAGTTCTCCTGATCGACTCAGCTGTGCAGGATTCCATATGGATGGTAACCCTGTCTATGGAACAAATCCTCTAACGAATGGTGGTGCATGTGATCCTTAGACTTGAGATCACTAGAGCGCCTTGTGCACCGATTGGTCAGCTTTGACACTAGCCTAACGCAGCTTCTATTTAGAGTCAGCACGGTGGTGATTGGTCATATCAAGGAGTGTATCAAGACTATGGTGGATTGTCAGGATTCATCACTCCCTCTGCCGTTATCTCGCGGCTGAATTCAAGCTATCTATGGCAAGCTGACACTAAAACGTGGTTATGTGGGCTTGTGTTCATGTCGTCCTGGATTGCAATACTGTGTCATTGGTCCAGAATCAATGTAGTATCGAGAGTAATTCAAGGTTGACATTATTTCTATGCCTTGTGCCTCATCGAGCAACGAATGATGAAAGGATCGAATTGAGATTCAACCATATCGCTGATGTAGCTACTTTGTCAAACCGAATCTGCGGGTCCATACATGCTCGCTAGTGGGCCAATCTTGGTCTGTATTAGTGCGAGACGATTAATTGGTGTTAATCGCGATACTATGCACTACCGGTAAGATGTGGAGCCTATGGGTCACACACATAAAAGATAATTTAAGAGCCAAGAAGAAAGAAAGGTCTTTTCTCTTTTTGGGCGAAAGGGTATTTTGGTGGCCTTTCACGGCTGCAATTAAATTTGCTTGAGGTCGTAGCCTTTTATTTAATTTAATTTGTTAGAAAAAAATAAATAAGTGAAATTACGGTTAAATGTGTGTTCGCTATATTTAATTAAATCATCATTATTGTTAAATGTTAATTAAATATTAATTGATTTTAATTGAGATAATGATGAAGGTTGGGTTAAAATCCCCGCTCTAATTGGGAGATGTTTGGTAAAGGGAAACCCTTTGGGGGTGTCTGCGGTTGGAGCCCTAAGCCCTTTATTCCATATAGGGAATAGGGCAAGCTAAAATAAGCTCGTAAAAGAAAAGGTTTTAGTTGAAAAAAGTAAGTGTGTTATTTTATTATTTCATTTTCATTGAAAAAGGAAAAACCCTCAAGCCCCAAAGACTCTTCCATGCCTATTTCATTTCTGCTTCGATTGAAAATCAAACACTTTCTTTTGTTTTCTTCTTGATTTCTTAAGGCCAAGGAGGATCTAGCAAATCCCTCATTGGTTCTTGTTGATTGTCTTTGTGTGGACCTCTACGGTTTGATACTACACTTGGATCGGTAGCAAACACATTCAGAGACAATATTGGTGGAGCCTCCAAACGTGGGTATGGTTTCTTAAACCTTGAACTGATTTTCTGTAGATTTGATTATTTTATATAAACTGTGATTTTTGTACCCGGATCTTGGTTCTAAGGAACCATCCATAGAGTTTATGTTTTTGTTTTCCGCTGCGTAACTGGGTAATTTACTAACAGTGGTATCAAAGCCTCGGGTATCAAATTTTACAGTTTGTTGTATGATTTATAACATGTATTTGGTTGATAACATGTTGTTTTTGAAAAATCTGCAAAATCTGCAAAATCTGTTTATGGATGAATGATTCAAATGATAAACTGGTTTAATAATGTGTTGATGAATGATATATTGGTTGGTTAATATCCTCCGGCCTTGAACGCGTGTGCGCTTTGATTTGATTTGGATTCCTGTTCATACACAAAACTGGAAAAATGTGAACTGTACGAATTAAAGCTTCGCCGTGGCGATGTGCCTCTGGAATTTCTCGCCGCGGCCCGTTTGTTTGTGGTACATGGCGAAGTCACTACTGTGAAAGGAAACTCGTATGAAGATAAAACCTTTGCCACAGCAAAGTCTATAGCTTCCTCGTTGCGGTAAAGATAAAACCTTCGCCGCGGCGAAGCGTAAGCTTTCCAAATTCTATATTTTTTGCAAAGGGTCTAATCTGTAGTTTTTAATAACCGGTAAAGCCAATGTACATTTTGAACATTTAAGAGGGTAATTAATTAATTAACCCTCACCCAATTAAAAAATTGATTGTCTTTGAAATGTACGCTTTGTACTTGGTTGTATATTGCATGGTGCCCGGTATATGAGCCTTAGACCTAAGGGTGAATGTTTTAAATTATTTTGGGTATGTATGGCTGTAATATTTTTTTTTAAATAGGGCCTACGCGTATAACGCCCCACTTGAGGTACGTAGCTAATGTTTCTCCTTTTTGTTCTTATTTGAGTCGGTTTATTAGTATTAATTGTTTGATCGGCCTTTGATTGAGTGGTATGTTGAATGCTTGCCTTGAAATTGGTTGAAAATAGAAGAAGTTTAGTGTTCTAGGATTCGCCGAGGCGAAGAAGAATCTTCGCACGGAAGAAGGTGTTAGCCTTGCAAGTCGGAAGTCTGCTAGACAACCCTTTCGCCTGCTACGACAGATGCGGGGGCTGTGTGCATGACGGGCCTTGACCAAAATGTTTATTAAGTTTTAGATATTTTCTTCCCTAAGGGCAATTTGGCCATTCTACCCCTAATTAGTAGGAAAAGTGGGGAGTAAAATGTAAGGATTTTGCTTGGAGAATATGTTAATATGGGGATGTCTTTGTAATGAATCAATGGATATAGATTGGAATTCCCAAGGAAGAGTAAGGGCAAAATGGGAATGCTTGTGCATAAATTGTATTAAAAGGAATTAAGTCATTGCAAAACCCTTCATTCTTCTTCTCCACCGCCGCTCTCCTTTTTACTTCCTCTAAATTTCTCTTCCAATTGTTCAAGGAATTTTAGAGGGCTTTTGGAGTGATTTGGGGTAGAAGATCAATCTAAGGCATCCTAAGGTAAGGATTCTTGCTTTGGATGTGAAGTTTTGTGAGATTTTATGTATATTTGAATATTGAGGTCTCTTGGTTGAATTGTGTAATTGTTTAAAAGGTAGAGAAAAATCAAGCAAACCAAGAGAAAGGCAAAGCTAGTGAGATCTCTCCATCACAAGGTAAGTAAACCCCAACCCAAGTAGAGATTTGAGAACTTTCTTGAATAGAGAGTTGATTGCAATTATGTGTGTATGTACATACATGTGATATGCTATGTTATTAAGATTTAAATGGAGATAATTATTGCTTTATGGTTGTTCATACACTTTGATTATGAGAAATGAGATGTGGGTTGGGAATGTAGTTTGAGATGGAATTGAAGGATATTGAGAAATCCTTTTTAGAAGTGTTATTCTATGACAGGATTTATGGCTATGTGAGGGAGTTTTCTCCCATTTTGGATGGTTAGAGAAAGACATAGAATTATTGTTATAGTAGAATCTTGTTATGCACTTAAGTTGTTTGATGAAATGCCTAGTAGAGGTTTAAGTATGAGTAGTGAACCTTAATTCTTGCAACATTGCATGTTGGCATTTCATAAGTGCATTAGTGGAGATGAACCATCCATATGCATTATTTGTGCATTGAGAAGTGACTTAAGAAGAGTAGAAAACTTTATGTATGCACTTGCTTTATGAGTAGAGAACTTTGTGAATGCAACTACTCTACGGGTAGAGAGAATGAGAAGTGCTAGAGGAGAGAAAGTCATTAGAGATGGGTTGATGCTTTGTGATCGTCACCCGATATTTAGTAAAAATGGGTTGATGCTTTGTGATCGTCACACGATATTTAGTGGAAACGGGTTGATGCTTTGTGATCGTCACCCGATATTTAGTGGAAACGGGTTGATGCTTTGTGATCGTCACCCGATAGTCATTAGAAATGGGTTGATGCTTTGTGATCGTCACCCAAAAGTCATGAGAAACGGGTAAGTGCTTTGTGGTCTCCACCCAATAGTTATGAAAACTGGGTAGATGCTTTGTGATCCTCACTCGGTAGTCACTAAGAGCGGGTTGGTGCTGTGTAAACTCTACCCGACAGTCATGAAGAGTGAGATGGTGTTGTGTGAACACCAGCCGTACCTCCGATAAGATGAGGTCATAACGTTAATAGAAAACAATAGAAAGAAAGTGTGAGGAAGGAATTAAGAAAAATAGTTACGAGGATAGATAGATAGAGAGTTTACTTACTGAGCATTATTTTGTGCTCACCCCGTCATTTTTCTTTGTGGATGCAGGATCTAGGTGATGATGCAATCGGAGAGGTGTCGGCAAGCGAGGAGCAATAGCTACATTGTTTCCCCTGTTTTTGTCTTTTAAATGGCATTGTGTAAAATAATACTCTTTGTGTATAAAGACTTATTACATATAATAAAAAGAAAAGTTTTGGGCCCATTTCCTATTATTATTATGCAAGCATTTTACTAGTTTACAACAATTGTTACATTTTTGGTATCAAAGCAAATATTTTGGGATTGAACAGTGTACTATTCTCATCGCCATGACGTCTTATAACCGACCGTGTGAGTTAATTCTTTCCTTACAGTAATTGTTTCTTGAGTTGATTGGTGTGATTATTTTGTAGATGAGGCATAGTTACCGAAATCGTGGTAAGGGCGTGGTGAATAAAGGAGAACCTTTTAACCCATCAGAGTCTACGCCCCTCCCTTGGATGAAGCTAGAATTTGAGGAATTATACAGCAAGTCATGGCAGAAACCCAAGGGAGAGTTGAAACCCCCGTACAGGTACCACCAGTTGTGAATGTGAAAGAGGAGGCAATCAGGTACCTCCCCAGATGCGATCGTAGTTGAACCAATTTACGCTCTTTCCGGTGGCATCAACCCTCAGAGTTTAAGGGCATGCTGTGGATCCGGTGAATAGTGATAAGAGTGGTTTCCCGGGTCCGTAGAAGCGAGCCACGGTTGGTTATTTCCCATGTCAAATCGGGAGAAGATCCAGTATGCGAGTTTCTTGTTTCGGGGTGATGCCCGAATTTGGTGGGAACTAATGGAAGAAACTCATGATGTGGCAACGATGACTTGGGAAGAGTTCAGGCAAGAGTTTGAGGCTGAGTATAGAACAGAGGACCAAGTTCATGAGAAGGTCTAAGAATTTATCAGCTTGCAGCAAGGGTCTAGTGTTGTGAAGGAGTACTCAGTGAAATTCAATTCCCTTGCAAGGTTTGCACCCAGAATAGTCAGTGCTCCGGCATTGAGAAGGGATAAATTTGTGCATGGGTTGAAACCGGAGATAGCCCAGGATATAATGACAAGTTCTAATCCTCCTTGAAATTATAGTGAGGCTTTAGGTGGGCAATGAAGGCGGAGATTTTTTAGAATAAAATTTCCCAGTAGGATCCTCGACAGGAGGACCAAGTGAGCCACCCTCCGGAGAGAGAAACAAGAAGGTGTACAAAGTAAAGAAAGGAAGAATCAGAAGAAGAAGTTCCAGTATAGACAGAACAGAAGAGTGTGGAAGAATAAGCAATCCCGGACGGAAGGGTTTCCTCTTTGCCTTAAGTGTGGGAGGAATCACCTAGGAGAATGTTTGAAGGACCAGAGAGTGTGTTATAGGTGCTAACTACCAGGGCACATGATGAGAGATTGTAAAGCTCCTCTTCCACCACCCGCATAGAGTTCAGGAGGTACTGTGAATGCCATAGTGTTTCTGTATGGCATAGGGGAAGCGAGGCGATCCATGTCAGCCTTGTTCTTTGCGTCGAGTTATTATTTCATTCAGTTCCTTTATATGCTTTAATTGACTCAAGAGCCACTCATTCATTTATATCGTATGGGATGATTGAGAGATTAGGTTTGAAACCTATTAGAGTGACTCAACCTATTAAGATAGAGTTATCCGATGGGGTTAGTGTTCTGACGCAAGAGATGTTGTTAAGAGATGGATACGCATCCGAGGGGTAGAGAGTTAACAGTTGATTTACTAGTTTTTGATATGCCCGACTTTGATGTGATTTTGGGCATGGATTTCCTTGGGAGATATGGGGTGGAGATTGACGGTCGGAAAAAGAAAGCGAGATTTAATCTTGATAGTGGAGATAAGTTTAGTTTTGGAGAGGGCCATCAATTGAGCATGCTGATTAGTAGTATGAAAGCTAGGAAGATGTTGAGAAAGGGGTGTTCGGGATTTATTGCCCATGTAGTGCAGAGTGGTGATGTTCCACAGCCAGAGATTCAGAGGGTGCCAGTAGTTCGAGACTTTCTAGATGTGTTTCTGGAAGAGTTACCGGGTTTACCTCCAGAAAGGGAGGTAGAATTTAGTATCGAACTATCACCAGGGACAACACCAATATCTACAGCCCCTTATCGAATGGCCCTAACTGAGCTTCAAGAATTAAAGAAGCAACTCCAAGAGCTTTTAGATAAAGGCTTTATCCAACCGAGTCATTCCCCTTGAGGAGCCCCAATCCTGTTTGTGAAAAAGAAAGATGGGTCACTACGGATGTGTATTGATTATAGGGAGTTGAATAAAGTTACAGTGAAGAATAAGTACCTTCTACCCCGGATAGATGACCTTTTTGATAAGTTGAAAGGAGCGGCAGTGTTCTCCAAAATTGATTTGAGGTCCGGGTATCATCAGGTAAGAGTGGTTGAGCAAGACGTGGCTAAGACTGCCTTTGGTACAAGATATGGGCATTATGAATTTGTAGTGATGCCTTTTGGCTTGACTAATGCCCCAGCAGTTTTTATAGACTTGATGAACAGGGTATTCCATGAGTATTTGGATCAGTTTATTGTTGTTTTCATTGATCACATCCTAATTTATTTAATTCAAGGGAAGAACATGTGAAACACTTGAGTTTAGTATTGCAACGACTGAGAGAAAAGAAGTTGTGTGCTAAATTTTCTAAGTGTGAGTTTTGGCTTAATCAGGTGATATTTTTGGGCCATACTGTGTCGAAGGAAGGGATTTCGGTAGATCCGAGTAAAGTGTAGGCAATCCTTGAATGGCAAAAGCTGAGAACAGTGAAAGAAATCAGGAGTTTTTTAGCTTAGCAGGTTACTACCGATGATTTGTTGCGGGATTCGCCCAGTTGGCTAAACCGTTGACAGCTCTTACCAAACAGAAAAGTCCTTTTGTCTAGTCAGCAGCATGTGAAGAAAGCTTCCAAGAGTTGAAGAAGCGGTTAACAACAACTTTTGTATTAGTTTTACCACAAGAGGGTGTAGATTATGACATTTATACAGATGCCTCTCTACAGGGACTTGGTGCCATGCTGATGCAGTTAGGTAGGGTCATAACTTATGCTTCTCGTCAACTGAAAGAGTACGAGACCAGATACCCTACGCATGACCTAGAGTTGGTAGTCATGGTCTTTGCCTTAAAGATTTGGAGGCATTACCTTTATGGTGTAAAGAGTAATATCTACAATGATCATAAGAGTTTAAAGTACTTCTTCACTCAAAAGGAGTTGAATATGAGACAGAGAAGGTGGTTAGAGCTGGTTAAGGATTATGACTGTGAGATTAAGTATCAACCGGGAAAAGCCAATGTAGTAGCCGATGCCTTAAGTAGAAAAGCTTATTTATTCTGGCTTACCAAGCAGAAAGAGTTAATAGAAGAATTGTCTAAAGAACAGATTGAAGTGGTTCCAGGAGGAGTTGCCAATCTAGAGGTACAGTTTACTTTACTGGAGGAGATCAGAGAAAAGCAAGTGGCTGATGAGTGGTGTCAGAAAACAGTTCAGCAAGTGCTTGAGGCAAGACATCAGAGTTCTTTGTCAGAGATGGTGTCCTCTATTTTAGGAATTGGTTGTGCATTCCTCCGAATAAAGGAGTTGAAACAGAAAATTCTTATGGAAGCTCAGGCACACCGTACTCTGCTCATCCGAGAGCAACCAAGATATATCAAGATGTAAAGAAAGGCTATTGGTGGTCAGGTATGAAGAAAGACATTGCAAATTTTGTAGCTAAATGCCTAACTTGTCAGCAAGTGAAAGCAGAACACCAACGGCCGTCAGGGTTGCTTCAACCATTGAGTATTCTATAGTGGAAATGGGAGAGTGTTTCGATGGATTTTATCATAGGTCTCCCCAGAGTATAGAAATGGTGTAATGCTATATGGGTGATTGTGGATAGATTAACCAAATCAGCCCATTTCCTTCCAGTAAAGGAGAGTACCACTACAGATCAGCTGGCTCAGATTTACCTCAAGGAGATAGTCAGATTGCATGGTGTGCCCAAGACTATAGTGTCAGATAGAGACTCCAGATTTGTCTCAGCTTTCTGGATGAGTTTATAGAGGAATTTGGGTACCCGTTTAGCATTTAGTACTGCCTATCATCCTCAGGCCAGATGGCCAAACCGAGAGAACGAATTAGGTGCTCGAGGATATGTTGAGAGCCTGTTGTATGGATTATAGAGTATCCTGGCATGAGATGTTACCCTTAGTGGAATTTTCCTACAACAACAGTTATCTGTCTACAATTAGAATGGCGCCTTACGAGGCTTTATATGGTAGACGATATAAGTCTCTATTACATTGGGATGAGGTAGGTGAAAAGGATGAATTGAGCATCGCTCTTAGGCCAGAGATGACTCAGAAACTGGTTGAAGATGTGAAGTTAATCAGAAATAGAATGAAACAAGCCCAAGATCGACAGAAAAGTTATGCCAACTTGAAAAGGAAAGAGGTGGAATTGTAAGTGGGTGACAAAGTGTTTTGAAAGTTTCCCCCTACAAGCGGGTAATGCGTTTCGGAAGTAGAGGAAAGTACCGAGATATATAGGTCCATTTGAGGTATTACAATGAGTGGGAAAGGTGGCCTACAGGTTGGCCCTACCACCTAGCATGGATAAGGTTCATGGTGTTTTCCATGTCTCGATGCTACGGAAGTATGTAAGTGATCCCTTTCACATCCTGAGTGTAGAGGACGTTGAGTTAACAGAGAATCTAGTATATGAAGAACGTCCAGTTCAAATTCTAGATCGAAGGCTTAAAGAACTTCGAACAAGAGTGTTTCCGCTAGTAAAGATCCTTTGGAGGAATCACAAAGTGGAAGAGGCCACTTGGGAGGTAGAACGGGACATGCAGAATCGCTTCCTAGAGTTATTTGTATGAATTTCGGGGACGAAATTCTTTTAAGGGGGGAAGAATTGTAACACCCTACTTGAGGTACATAGCTAATGTTTCTCTTTTTTGTTCTTATTTGAGTCGGTTTATTAGTATTAATTGTTTGATTGGCTTTTGATTGAGTGGTATGTTGAATGCTTGCCTTGAAATTGGTTGAAAATAGAAGAACTTTAGTGTTCCAAGCTTTGCCGGGGCAAAGAAGAATCTTCACCGCGGCGAAGAGGTGTTGAAGCCGAGGAAGTCTGCTGGACCGTTTTGCCGCAGCGCCAGAAGCTTTTTCGCCATGGTGATGGGCCAACCAAAATGTTTGTTAAGTTTTAGATATTTTCTTCGCTAAGGGCAATTTGACCATTCTACCCCTAATTAGTAGGAAAAGTGGGGAGTAAAATGTAAGGATTTTGCTTGGAGAATATGTTAATATGGGGATGTGTTTGTAATGAATCAAAGGATATAGATGGAATTCCCAAGGAAGAGTAAGGGCAAAATGGGAATGCTTGTGCATAAATTGTATTAAAAGGAATTAAGTCATTGCAAAACCCTTCATTCTTCTTTTCCACCGCCACTCTCCTTTTTACTTCCTCTCAATTTCTCTTCCAATTGTTCAAGGAATTTTAGAGGGCTTTTGGAGTGATTTGAGGTAGAAGATCAATCTAAGGCATCCTAAGGTAAGGATTCTTGCTTTGGATGTGAAGTTTTGTGAGATTTTATGTATATTTGAATATTGAGGTCTCTTGGTTGAATTGAGTAATTGTTTAAAAGGTAGAGAAAAATCAAGCAAACCAAGAGAAAGGAAGAGCTAGTGAGATCTCTCCATCACAAGGTAAGTAAACCCCAACCCAAGTAGAGATTTGAGAACTTTCTTGAATAAAGAGTTAATTGCAATTATGTGTGTATGTATATACATGTGATATGCTATGTTATTAAGATTTAAATGGAGATAATTATTGCTTTATGGTTGTTCATACACTTTGATTATGAGAAGTGAGATGTGGGTTGGGAATGTAGTTTGAGATGGAATTGAAGGATATTGAGAAATCCTTTTTAGAAGTGTTATTCTATGACAGGATTTATGGCTATGTGAGGGAGTTTTCTCCCATTTTGGATGGTTAGAGAAAGACACAGAATTATTGTTATAGTAGAATCTTGTTATGCACTTGAGTTGTTTGATGAAATGCCTAGTAGAGGTTTAAGTATGAGTAGTGAACCTTAATTCTTGCAACATTGCATGTTGGCATTTCATAAGTGCATTAGTGGAGATGAACCATCCATATGCATTATTTGTGCATTGAGAAGTGACTTAAGAAGAGTGGAAAACTTTGTGTATGCACTTGCTTTATGAGTAGAGAACTTTGTGAATGCAACTACTCTACGGGTAAAGAGAATGAGAAGTGCTAGAGTAGAGAAAGTCATTAGAGATGGGTTAATGCTTTGTGATCGTCACCCGATATTTAGTAGAAATGGGTTGATGCTTTGTGATCGTCACCCGATATTTAGTGGAAACGGGTTGATACTTTGTGATAGTCACCCGATATTTAGTAGCAACGGGTTGATGCTTTGTGATCGTCACACGATAGTAGAAATTGGTTGATGCTTTGTAATCGTCACCCAAAAGTCATGAGAAACGGGTAGGTGCTTTGTGGTCTCCACCCGATAGTTATGAAAACTGGGTAGATGCTTTGTGATCCTCACTCGGTAGTCACTAAGAGCGGGTTGGTGCTGTGTGAACTCCGCCCGATAGTCATGAAGAGTGAGGTGGTGTTGTGTGAATGCCATCCGGCCGTACCTCCAGTAAGATGAGGCCATAACGTTAATAGAAAACAATAGAAAGAAAGTGTGAGGAAGGAATTAAGAAAAATAGTTATGGGGATAAACAGATAGAGAGTTTACTTACTGAGCATTGTTTTGTGCTCATCTCGTCATTTTCCTTTATGTATGCAGGATCTAGGTGATGATGCAGTCGGAGGGGCGTCGGCAAGCGAGGAGCAATAGCTACACTGTTTCCCTATTTTTGTCTTTTAAATGGCATTTTGTAAAATAATACTCTTTGTGTATAAAAGACTTGTTACATATAGTAAAAAGAAAAGTTTTGGGCCCATTTCCTATTATTATTATGCAAGCATTTTACTAGTTTACAGCAGTTGTTACAGCGTGTCCTACCTTTTCTCCTCTTCTTGATGTACATTCTTTTCTCATCCGATTCCCCTCGAATGTAAATCGAGGTTTCTAAATTTGTTGATGTAAAATTAGTGTAATATTAATTTTATTGTAAATTTAGAATGATGTTTTTGTAATGTACTTGGAGTTGGAGCAAAGGACGAGGCAACCATACTTGAAGACTCAAGATGTTTATCACAGGACCCCTAGGTGACCCACCGATTCCTCTAGGCTCGAGGAGATCGGTTTTAGCTAGGCCATGTACCGGCACGTTTTAATTTTTGCTTAGAATGCATGCTAAGGTTGAATGTTGAATAACATGCCAAACAATGTCATTCTAACAAAGATAATAATCCGATGAGACATTAAATATCAAACCCTCAATTAAAGTATATTAAGTCACGAATGCCTTCCATCACCATGGTTTTAATCAAACCACTGTTCGTCGAAACCTTGTTCGCCAAAGCGAAGTGTACACTTCTACTAGTAGGAGGTTAAAATGCATTGGAGTTTTCCTTAATGGTGATGGGTTGACTTAAAATGGTGGTTTTGCTTGTTTGCCAAAGCAAAGGTTGATAAACACATCATAGGCATAGTAGAGCAGTACACATATTATGTGTACGTGGTGACATGTAGTGTCCACTCTACTGATACTGAGAATCACACTTGAGGACAATGGTTGGTGCCGTTGGATTGTGTGATTGGCTTGTTGGCTTTTTCACATTTGAGGTTGATAGTAGAAGCTATCAACTGATGTGGTTTAAGTTTGTTGGCCTACCTAATCAACTTATTTTGGCTTGTTAGCCAAAGCAAAGGTTTGAAATGGGCAGGATGGGATCTCGATCCACTAGGAAAGCCAACGGGCTTTCCCGAGTTAATAGTGAGGGCTATTGACTTGAGTAAAATAATGGGAGCATCGTTTAATAAAAGACCGTATTAAATAATAATGAACTTTATAATAACTTTATTTTTTCTGCAATTGTAGATTCACCAAAAATGAGCATTATGAACCTGCGACCGATAATCGAGAAAGAAAACAGGTTGGATGGATCCAATTTCTCAGATTGGTATTGTAATCTTCGGATTATACTCAAGTCAGAAAAGAAATTGTATATCCTTGAAAAGCCATACATGGCCGAGCCTGATCCTGATGCCACTCAGGAAGTTAAGGATACTTATTAAAAGTTCCTTGATGATGCTGATAGCGTACAATGTCTGATGTTAGCATCGATGACACCTATGCTGCAAAAACAGCATGAGAATACGGATGCTTCTTCCATTATTCTACACCTCAAGGAGCTTTACGAAACAAATGCTCGACATGAGAGGTACAAGGTGTCAAAAGCACTGTTTGTGAGTCATCTGACTGAGGGTGCCCAAGTTGGTCCTCATGTGCTCAAGATGATCGAGCACATAGAGAGGCTTAAGCTTTGGGATATGGCTTGGATGCAGAATTACAAATGGATTTAATTCTGCAATCCTTGTCTGACTCTTATGCTCCGTTCATAATGAATTTCAATATGAACACGATGGAGAAAACCCCGTCAGAACTTTTGAACATGCTAAGGACTGCAGAGCAGGACTTGAAAAAGTCCAAACCTGTTTTACTAGTTGATGCCAGTAAAACTAAGGGTAAGGGTAAGGGTAAGGCCAAGGCCAAACCCAAACCCAAACCCAAACCCAAGCCCAAAGGACAGGTTGCTCTTGGTCCTGAAAGTGGCATAGGAAAGGGTAAGGTAGTCTGCTTCTTTTATGGCAAGCCTGGCCACTAGGAGGAAACATTGCAAGGCTTTCCTCGTAAGCAAGAAGAAGTTAGAGGCTACAACTTCATGTATTTTCATGATTGAGATTAACTTCTCTCCCTCAACATCTCGGGTCATGGACACAGGATGTGGTACTCACATTTGTACTGATGTGCAAGGACTAAGGCAGAGTAGAGTGCTCACCAAGGGAGAGGTGGGCCTACGAGTTGGAAATGGAGCACATGTGGCTGCATTAGCTGTAGGGACTTATTGTTTATCTTTGCCTACGGGCTTATTGTTGTAACTACATAATTGTTATCACGTACCTTCTATTTCTAGAAATATTATTTCAGTATCCGTTTTGGATAATATGGGGTATCATTTTGAGATATCTAAGGATTGTTGTCCTTTAGTTTGAATGGTAATTCTATTTGGAATTGCAAGGTTATATAATGGATTATATGTTCTTGACTTAAACAATAAAGATATTCTCAACATTGAAACCAAGAAAGCTAAACATAGCGATCAAAACTAGACATATCTCTGGCATTGTAGATTATGTCATGTTAATAAGACTCGCATTGCAAAACTTCAAAGGGGTGGAGTTTTGGCCCCTTTTGACTTCCAGTCATTTGAGGTATGCGAGTCATGCTTGTTAGGCAAGATGACCAAGTCTCCTTTCACAGGACAAGGTGGAATGGCTACTAAACTATTAGGCATCATCCAAACTGATGTATGTGGTCCACTAACAGTTGAATCCAGAGGTGGATATTCATACTTCATCACATTTACTGATGATTTCAGTAGATATGGTTATGTCTACCTTATGAAACATAAATCTGAAGCCTTTGATAAATTCAAGGAATTCAGGAATGAAGTGCAGAATATTTTGGGCAAAAGTATTAAAGCTCTTCGGTCGGATCGAGGAGGTGAATATTAAGCTCGGGGTTTTCAGAGTACTTGAAGGAATATGGGATAGTATCACAACTCACCCCTCCTTATACACCCCAACACAATAGAGTGTCAAAAAGGAGGAATAGGACCTTATTTGACATGGTTAGGTCCATGATGAGTTTTAGTGATTTACCTGCATCGTTCTGGGGTTATGCCCTAGAGACTGCGACTTACGTTTTGAACCGTGTGCCGTCAAAGTCTATAGTTAAGACTCCATATGAACTATGGAGTGGGAAAAAGCCCAACTTGTCTTATCTAAAGATTTGGGGTTGCGAAGCTTATGTTAAGAAATTAACTTCGAACAAGCTGGGCCCAAGTCCTATAAATGTATATTTGTGGGGTATCCAAAGGAGACCAAAGGATACTACTTCTACCACCCAGAAGAGCGCAAAATTTTTGTTGCTTGATCTGGTGTCTTCTTAGAAAAGGAATATTTTCTAAGAAGTACTAGTGGGAGAAAAGTAGAACTCGATGAAGATCTAGAACCACAAGATATACTAGACAAAGGACGGGATGATGTGCCACAAGAAGTGGTTGAGCATCATGAGGAGGTTACTCCACAACTTGTGGATCAAAGTGAGCCACCTCAGATAGCACATGAGCTGCGTAGATCTGGGAGAGTACGCCATGAGCCCGAGAGATACAGTTATCTCGTGACTCAACATGGTGACGTACTAGTCTACCAAGATGACGAACCTAAAACCTACGAAGACGCTATATCGGAATCCAGATTCCATTAAATGGCTTGAAGCCATGAAATTTGAGATGGACTCCATGTACCAGAACCAAGTGTGGTCTTTGGTGGAACCACTTGAAAGGGTAAAACCCATAGGGTGTAAATGGGTCTTTAAGAAAAAGACTAACATGGATGGCAACGTGCATACTTATAAAGCATGGCTGGTTGCCAAAGGTTTCAAACAAATTCATGGCATTGACTATGAAGAAACCTTTTCGCTGGTTGCCATGATTAAATCCATCTGGATTATGCTTGCGATTGCTGCATATCATGACTATGAGATTTGGCAAATGGATGTCAAAACTGCTTTCGTGAACGGAAACCTTGAGGAGGATGTGTATATGACACAACCTGATGGTTTCATTCTTGATAGTCAAGCTAATAAGGTATGCAAGTTACAGAGATCCATTTATGGACTCAAGCAAGCTTCAAGGAGCTGGAACATTCGTTTTGATAAAGCCGTAAAAGAATTCGGTTTTATCAAGAATGAAGATGAGCCCTGTGTTTACAAGAAAGTGAGTGGGAGTGCAGTAGCATTCCTAGTGTTGTATGTCAATGACATACTTCTGATCGGGAATGATATACTGAACTTGCAGTCGGTAAAGACTTGGTTATCCAAGTGCTTCTCCATGAAAGACTTAGGGGTAGCAGCCTACATCCTTGGTATAAAGATCTATCGTGATAGATTGCGTAGGTTGCTTGGCCTAATCAGAGTGCATAAATTGACAAAGTACTGAAAAGATTCAGTATGGAAGAATCCAAGAAGGGATTTCTTCCAATGTCACATGGTGTTTATCTCTCTAAGGAATTGTGTCCTAAAACACAAGATGAGAGAGATAGGATGAAAAAGATCCCATATGCAACAATTGGATCCATCATGTATGCCATGCTATGTACTCGGATTGATGTCTCATGTGCTTTGAGCACTTGTAGTCGATATCAATCGGATCCAGGCAAGTGCCACTGGATGGCTGTCAAGAATATTCTTAAGTACCTGAAGAGGACTAAGGATATGTTCTTGGTTTATGGAGTGGAAGATGAGCTCACTGTAAGAGGATATAGTGATGCTAGTTTCCAAACGGACAAAGATGATTATCGATCGTAATCAGGGTTTGTATTTTGTCTCAATGGCGGTGCAGTGAGTTGGAAGAGCTCCAAGCAAAGCACTGTAGCGGACTCTACAATGGAGGCTGAGTATATTGCATTGTCAGATGCGGCCAAGGAGGCGTGATTGGAGTTAAGTTCATCACTGAACTTGGTGTGGTTTCCTACGATTGTTGATCCTATAGACATCTATTGTGACAACAATGGAGCAATTGCTCAAGCCAGGGAACCACGGTCTCATCCGAAGTCCAGACACATACTCAGACGTTCCATCTCATCAGAGAGATAGTTTAGAGGAAAGACGTGCAGATTAGTAAACTGCAGACTAACGAAAATCTCGCAGATCCACTAACAAAGCCTCTGTCACAGTAGAAGCATGAAAGGCACTTGAGATCATTTGGTATTAAATACATGAATGATTGGCTATAGTGCAAGTGGGAGATTGTTAGAGTAGATGCCCTAGAGCCAATCAATTATTGTAGAATTGACTCTTTGTGATAATGTTCATTAATCAATAAAAGGCATTTTATTCTATATCGCGCAAATCATTATTATTGCAATATGTATTGATATATGTCCTTAGAATGGTAGAACCGTGACGAGGGTATCAGGTGTTTCAAATCTTGATAGTGAGAACCCTATGAGCACATAAGGTGGCCATTCTAGAAACGTCCGTAGCCTCAGTATTATTCTGAAGTAAGGGAGTCGAGATAATACGATGAAGGCTATCATAGTGTTGAACGACCCTGTCGAAAGGCAGTGACTGATCTCACTTGTCAAGGTTGTTTGTTGACAACCTGGTGCAACACATGGGTGCTTGTTGTAAGCGGATATACTGTAGCAAATTGACCGCACTGACCCACCAGAGGATTCCATATGGATGGTAACCCCAGTGTCTATGGAACAAATCCTCTAACGAATGGTGGTGCATGTGATCCTTGGACTTGAGATCACCGGAGCGCCTTGTGCACCGATTGGTACACTTGACACTAGCCTCACGCAATTCTATTTAGAGTGTCAGTACGGTGGTGATTGGCTGTATCAAGGAGTGTATCAAGACTACGGTGGATAGACAGAGGATTCATCACTCCCGAGTACAGGAGAAGTTATCTCACGGCGCAATTCAGTATATGGCAATGACACTAAAACTATGGCCACAATGGGATTGAGTTGTTGCTCTATTCGGATTATAATACAGGTCATTAGTCCAGAAACTAAATACATAATATCGAGAGTAACCAAAGGTTGACACTATTTCTATGCCTTCGTCTCGTCGAGATAACGAATGATGAAAGGATCGAATTGTACGGTAACCATATCGTTGATAGGTAGCTACTTTGCCGAATCCGAATCCATCGGGTGGCCATGATGCCTTGCTAGGGGCCAATCTTGGTCTGTGTATTAGTGAGATGATTAATTTGGTGTTAATCACGATACTATACACTACCGGTAAGATGAGGAGCCTATGGGTCACACACATAAAAGATAATTTTAAGAGCCAAGAAGAAAGAAGGGCGTTTCCATCTTTTTGGGCGAAAAGGGTATTTTGGTAATTTCACAGTGTAATTAAATTTGCTGAGGTCGTAGCCTTTTATTTAATTTGTTAGAAAAATTAAATAAGTGAAATTATGGTTAAATGTGTGTTCGCACATATTTAATTAAATCATCATTATTGTTAAATGTTAATTAAATATTAATTGATTTTAATTGAGATAATGATGAATTAAATTAAAATATCTAATTGGGAGTGTTTGGCAAATTTGGGGGTGTTTGGGTTGGAGCCCAAGCCTATTCCATGTGGGAATAGGGCAACTAAAATAAGACTATAAAAGAAAAGGTTTTAGTTGAAAAAAGTAAGTGTGTTATTTTATTATTTCATTTTCATTGAAAAAAGAAAAACCCCTCAAGCCCCAAAGACTCTCCCACGCCACTTTACTGTTTGATTGAAAATCAAACACTTTCTTTTGTTTTCTTCTTGATTTCTTAAGGCCAATGAGGATCTAGCAAATTCCCTCCTTGGTTCTTGTTGATTGTCTTCGTGTGGACCTCTACTGTAACAACTTCTTTCTACTATTATATTCGTAAAAGATATTAATAAAAAGACAAGTATTTTTTATCAAAAAGGTTGGGCCCAAAAATTTTCTTTACTTAATAAATACATTCTTTACATAGTACAACATCATTTGTACAAAAAGACTCTCAAAACAGACATTCGACAATGCAGCCAAGTCTCCCCGCTTGCCGACATCCATCCGACCAGGTCCTCACCTATGTCCTGTACAACAAAGAAAACAACGGAGTGAGCACAAGGATGCTCAGTAAGTAAATCTTCTACTCTATAATCCCCGTGCATTACTCATCAATTCTTTTCGTACTCTTGTCACTTTTTCTAATTCTAGTTCTCGCTATTCTTTTCTTTCTTTCTATTCTCATCACCCATGGAGAATATCATAACCATGCATGGACGAGATATTAAAACATAACAATGCATTTTCTTTCTTTTCTATTCTTTCTATTCTTTTCTTATTCTTTGCCGGTCCTGGTCGATGCATGGATTCGGAACCCTTGACCATATGAGTGTACTCTCTTTCGTGTATAGCTCTCACCCCGCATGTATTATCACAGCTATACAAATTCTGGTTCTCATTCTCATTCTGCTCTCTCATGGCGGAGACCACTCTCTCTCATGGTGGTTTACATGCGGGTAACTCTACACTCACGGGTTCCCCATCACACCACCTATTTTCTTTTCTTTTCTGTAGCACTTAATAATCATTTAATTCTCTAGTGCTAGTTCTTTCTTTCTCTTTATTCTAAGAGAATTGGTTCTTTTCTTTATCTCTATTCATAGAGTGTTTCTTTCTCATTTCTCATATTTCTTTCTCATGTGATTACTCAATTACACATATGCATATGGATGGCTTATGCCTAAAATCTTTCTTATATGCATTCGTGACATGCAAATATGCTATGTTGCATAAAGTAAGGTTCTCTACTTCTACTCATGTTTCTTTTAGTCATTTCATCAAATAATATGTGTGCATACATAAACTCTATTCTAACTTTAATCATACTTCTTTCTTAACCATTCAAAATTGGAGTTCAACTCCTTTAAATCATCACACATCCTGCAAAGAAAACACACTTCAAATATTCCTCTAAAATTCTTCTAATTCTATCCATACTTCTACCAAAATTTAACAACACAATCCACCCTTCTCATGGTGGAAATTCTATCATATAACAACATTGAACTCATTCATGAATTCATCAACTCATTTCAAACATAAAAATTCAAGCATTAATCATATATAAAATCTCTACACATCATTCAATCAATCAAATCACAACTTAGGGGGATTTACTTACCTTAGGCTCAAAGAGGAACCACTTAAGCTCTCTACTCTTGATGGCTTGATACTTCCTCTTAAACCTTCAATACAAACTCAATAAGGATCCTACTCTTTCAATAATAAAATTTACATCTAGAGTAAGGATTCTCACCTTATAGTGCTTAGGATCAACTTGTATCAATTTCTAGTCAAAAGCTCTTCAAAGATCCTTAGAAAATTGAATGAAAATTTGAGAGAATTGAAGGATGAAAGAGGCGATGGAGAAGAATGAATGAAAGGGTTTCTAAAGCTAAACCCTTAATATCTCATATTTTCTCCACTCTTTCCCAATATACCCTTGCTCCTTCTCTGAAATTCCACCTAAGACCTTTCATTCTTTGCAAAAACATCCCCATTCAAACTATTCTCCATGCAATTTCCTTGCATTTCACTGCCCACTTTTCCTGCTAATTAGGGGTAGAATGGTCATTGAGTCCCAAAAGGAAGAATTCTCTAAAACTCAAGGGAAAAATTTAGCCGAGTCTTCGCCGCGGTAAAGCTATTTCTTCGCCCCGGCGAAAACCCACAGCAGCTACACAGGGGTTGTAGCACTTCATCGCCGCGGCGAAGCTTCTTCTTCGCCCCAATGAAGGCTGTAACATCAAGATTTCGCCATGTCTTATAAATTTTCAAGGCAATCACTCAACCAAATCAATACACCCTTTCAACTAAGGGTAAACCAAGCAATATTAACAACACACAGACTCAAATGAGGATAAATCAATAAACATTCAAGTCATTCATCAAATCTCAACTACGTACCTCAAGTGGGGCGTTACATCTACGGTTCGATCCTACACTTGGATCGGTAGCAAACACGTTCAAAGACAATATTGGTAGAGCCTCCAAACGTGGGTATGGTTTCTTAAACCTTGAACTGATTTCCTACAGATTTGATTATTTTATATAAACTGTGATTTTTGTACCTGGATCTTGGTTCTAAGGAACGATCCATAGAGTTTATATTTTTGTTTTCCGCTGCGTAAATGGGTCGTTTACTAACACTATCAACCACTACCATGATAGAATCCTTTCCCCTTTGGGTCCTAGGCAATGCAACCACAAAATCCATGCTAAGGTCTTCTCAAGGGTGCTCGGCTATGGGTAAGGGTATATATGGGCTAGCCTCGAATTGGCTTTTAGCTCTTTGACATGAACCACATCTTCTAATAAGAGCTTGAACATCTCCTAGCATTTTGGGCCAATAAAAGTATTCTTTAATGGTCTCTAGGGTCTTAGTAACCCCAAAGTGGCATGCCAACCCACCATTATGTGCTTCCCTCATGATCAATTCTCTAAAACTATCCTTAGGAACGCATAATTTTCTACCCTTAAATAAATACCCATCATGCATTATGTAATCCTTTAAACTAGGTTCTAGAGTTTGTGTTGGGAAGCCTCTTTATATGGATAACATTACGGATGCTGGAGATAGGCTAAAGTTTGTGTTGAGATGGATCCATTGTCATCCTTCCTGAATAGGATTGAATTCAGGCTTACGAATGGTGAGTTTGTGGATATTGTTGTTGAGTACTCTTGGAGGCTGAAAATGTGTAGTTGCTACAAGGTATTTGGGCATGATATTAAGGAGTGCCGAGTGGCCAATAGAAAGGTTAAATTTCCTCCCAACATTAATGATTTTAATTAAATGCATGAATGGAAAGAGGTGTCAAAGAGGAAAGAAGTGGTTTTGGGGAATAGTGCTAAAACCATGGATAGGAAAAGCTCTAAAGCGACAATCAATATTAATAGTTTTGTGGCGTTAAGTGATCATGAGGAGATAAGGGGTGATGGGAGTAGCATTAGGGGTGAATTGGGAAAGAGTTGCAAAAGTAGGGAGGGTGGCGTGAGTAGGGAAAAAGGAAATGTAGATCCTCCTAATTGCGAGCAGGTTGCACTTGAGATTAGATTAACTAATGAGGAGGATAATTGTGGGGTGAGTGACACTTGTAAGGAGGTGATAAACCAATATTTGTGTAATACCCACATTTAGAAATATGGTAGCAATTATTTTATAGTCATAGTGAATATTTTAACTAGTTTTATAGAGGAATTCCATAAAACTTTCAATAGCGGCAAAATGGTCATTTCACACAGAATCACGTGTTCAAGTGAAAAGTAATTATGATAAATATAATGTATTAAGTGTGCTAGCCATGAGAATAGAGTGGTAGAAAAATTATGAAAAATACACGTGGCGTGATGTCGTGATTAATACTTGGCTTTTTTTTTTTTTTTAGTTTTTTTTGGGTAAGTAAGCATTTATAGCAAGGGGAAAGAATGTACAAAAGGCCTAAAAGTCAATCAACCTACCTTAGGACAAGCCCTGGGTTAGGAGCAAAGGAACGATACTATCTAAGTCTACCCCTAATCTTCTCTTTTTCCCATTTCTCTTGTCAAAGGAATGGAACCAAGCGGAGATTAAAGAATACAATGAATCCCACCTACCACAGGACATGCCCTGGGTTAGGTTCAAAAGTATAAGAATACAAAACCCATATACATAAGCATTAACAAGAAGAATTCCATAAACATGGACATTAAGAAGGTAGGGCCCATTAATGACACAAAGACAAGGCGTTAGATCAACACCCCAAGTCTTCCAATTGCCAAAATACGTGTTTGTAAAGCAATAGAAAGAAATTAAAGAATAAGGGTAAAAGGGTCTTTTCACTCACAACTAAATGAAAGAGTGGGGAGTGAAAATGACCAAGAACATGTGTTAAATCCAATGAAAGTGAGGGTATATTGGTAAATGCACGTATGGCATAATTGGAATTATCATAAAAATGCAAGGGAAAAATGGGAATGTGTGTGTGTGTGTGTGTGTGTGTGTTTTATTAGCTATAAGGCTTCAATTGATAAAACCCTAGCCATTCTCACCCTTGAGCATGCCACCTCTCATCCATTTTCTCTCAAGCTTCTTCATCAAATTTCAAAGAGAATTCATAGGGTTTAGCTTAAATTTTTGTAGATTTTCAATCCTAAAGCATCCAAAGGTAAGATTCTAGCACAAAAGTGTGTATTTAAGCTTTAAAGATTTGAATTCTTATGTTTTTACATGATTTAGGTCCAAGAGGAAAATAATTTTTGCAAAGGAAGGTTGAATCATTAGTGTTGTACAAATTCAAGGGAAGCAAACCCAATCTACGCTTTAATTTGAGTTGTATATGTGTAAGTTGATTCCTAACTGTTTATGTATGATGTATGATAAGAAGTATTGGTTGTTTAGATGCTTGTTTGATGGAGAATAATTGTAGAAGTTCAGCCAAGATGAGTAGTTATGTAGATGTGATGTTTTGGTTGAACTTTGGATGAAATTTTGAAGAGTTGATGTTGGAATTTGGAAGTGTGGAATCCAGCTAGAATTGAAGTTAAATTTGGTGAGTTTTGGCTCCAATTTTGGTGGATTTGGAGAGATGTGGAAGTGTGGCCAACCAAGTATTTGCATGTGCATGTGAATTGTTTGATGAAAATTCAAAGAGAAATGGATGCATGAGTTTGTTAAATCTTGTTAAAGAAATTGTTTGAGAAAGGAAAGAATTGTGAGTTGATGTTGGAATTTGGAAGTGTGGAATCCAGCCAGAATTGAAGTTAAGTTTGGTGAGTTTTTGCTCCAATTTTGGTAGATTTGGAAAGATGTGGAAGTTGGCCAACCAAGTATTTGCATGTGCATGTGAATTGTTTGATGAAAATTCAAAGAGAAATGGATGCATGAGTTTGTTAAATCTTGTTAAAGAAATTGTTTGAGAAAGGAAAGAATTGTGACTGTGAAGTTCACTATATATATACTGCAAAAGTTATGGTAAAATGCTTTCATAGCGTTTTTGAGTTGTAGACTGTAATGCCACTTTATTTTATGAAAGTAAACTGTGTGCTTCACTCAAAACAAAAGTGCAAGCATCATCATATTTGCAAAATTTACCATATATATGATGCAAAAGCTCACGCAAAAGGCTTCACAGCGCTTTTGTGCTACCAAACACAACTAATTTGAGGCAAGTAAACTGTTTCCTTCACTCAATATGAAAGTGAAAATCTCATTCTAATTGCCAAATCCACTATATATTTGTCACAAAATTTTCGGTAAAAGGCTTTTGTAGCGTTTTTGAGTTGTTGATTGTGATGCCACTCGATTTTACGTAAGAAAACCTTATGTTTCACTCAATACGGAAGCACAAACCTCTTCATATTTGCAAAATTCACTATATCTATGTCACAAAAGTTTTTGTAAAAGGCTTTCGTAGCGTTTTCAAATTGCTGATTATGGCGCATCTCAAGTTTATGCAAGTAAACCATGTCCTTCGCTCAATATGAAAGTACAAGCATCATCGTATATCGAAAATTCATTACATATAAGTGTCGCAAAACCATTACAAGGCAGATCATTGCTTGGATGCCTTGCAAAAACCAGCTACCGACAAAGGATAAGCTTATGAGGTATAGGATTGCTTCTTCTAATGCTTGTTGTTTTTGTACCCTATGGGCTTGAAACTTTGGATCGCCTTTTCTTTGGTTGCAATTTCAACCAAGTCATTTGGAACTAAGTCCTTGAACTCTCTTCCCTTGGTTATGTTACCCACTGTAATAGCCAAGATATCAAAGGTATGTTCCTAACTCAAAATAGTCCTTTAGATGTTAATTTTATGTTAAAAAGCATAAAATCTAACCAAGGGCAAAATAGTCAATTCATTTGGAACGGTATGAATCAATTATCCATAGAGAGGCTTAGGGGCAAAATGGTTATTTTGCCTATGGATAAGCATTGAAAAAGTCAGGAATGAGTAGGCTTCATTGCATTTAATGGCATTAATTAAGTAATAATAATGTCTAGTGTGAAATGACCAAAATGCCCTTATATGAAGAATTAAGGACTTATGAGTTATACAATTAAAATAATTGGGCCAATTGGATAATTTTGGAAAATAAATGAAATATTTTCCTATAAATGAGATGAAATTCGTTCAAGCCAAAGGAGAGAGCCTTTCTTCAACATTTCTTCCATTTTCTCTCAAATCTTCCATGAAACAAGCTTTCTTTCTCTAGGTTTTCAAGGAGTTTTGCATAATTTTTTCAAGGAGAACAAGATAGGAGCCTTGGATCTTCAATTAGAAGGGTTTAAGGTAAGGATTAAAAACTTTAGTTTTGATGTGATTTGAAGATTTGAAGTAGATGTTGAGGTATAATGTTATATATGTAAGGATTAAGGTGTAAAAGAAGTCAAAGGCAAAGGATTTGTTGGAGGAAGTCTTTAAAAAGGTAAGGAAGAACCTCCCATGACTTTAGGGTTTATGCTAGGGTTTGTAGATTTTTATGAAACCTTAAATTAAAGCTTTAAGGCATAGAATTAATTGATGGCAAGTGTAGTTGAACTCATTTATTCTACTTATTGCCTTGAATTCATTATACATGAAGTTATTGCTATTTATGTTTTATGAGTTGTGATGTTTGATTGAAGAAAATGAAGTTTGGATACTGATTGTGGCAAAAATTGTAGTATTGGAGGCCACATGGTGTTGAATGTTTGCTATTAGAAGTGTTGATGTGTTGTTTGCATTAGCTTACAATGTTATAGCAATAATGGATGATTATGGGAATGAGATTTTACACTTCCTTTAAGATGTTAAAGACTATTAAGGGGAGGTTTATTTGATCCATAAGTTAACCTATTGGTTAATGTTAATAGGAATTGATGTGGCATAGTTAACATGAAAATTCGGATTTAGTGAGCTTGGAGGTTTTGTTAACCCTGCTTCTGTATTTCGACCATAACTTGAGTTATAAAAATCGAAATGATATGATTCTTGAAGCATTAGAAATCTAAGACACAGACCTATAACTTTTATGTTTATGCCAAGATCCAATTCGTTTGAGAAAAGGATGGAAAATGGCCTGAAGCATAAACTGGTTATTAAAGTTTAAGATTTAACATGATCAATTCTTATGATTATGAATTGATAATTAATGTATTATTGTAATTATGCCATGTACTAATGTTTACCCATTAGTTAGATGATCTTTGAAAGATATACATGGTCATGATGTCAATGCATGATTAATGTTATGAAATGGCATGAAGATGCAATGTAATACATGTTTTAAGATGATGTATGTGAGCAAGAGGTAATGTAAATGGATTGATAATCCATAGATGAATTAAAAGTATTAAGCTCACCAAAATATGTATTTACATGCCATAAGATGTTAGAGATGCAAATAGACATGATAGAGATGCATATAGACACGATGGAAAACGCGTAACCATATCCTCGTATACCGGTTGAGGAAAGATGAATATATGCTTTAGATGCTAAATAACGTGTAAGCACGCCTGCCGATGATATGAGCTCTAGATGAAATTTGAGGCTAGATGATATGAAGTGCTTAAGATGCTAAGAAAGGTCCGATCGGCTAAACGTTAAATGTTTCATATGCATTTAGTTGCATTACATGAGTTATGATGTTATTTACATCATGAGATGATTTATACTCATGTTAGATGATTTTAGATGTTATGTCATGATATGTGATGTGTGTGTACTATATTTACATACTCATTTGTATGTGTACACATTGATGTTTATATAGCCATGGGATAAAATGATGAAAAGCATATGAATTAGTAATAAAAGGGGAAGTATCCCCAGATGTAAAAGATAAGTGATGTGTTAATAAATATGTTTAAATAAAGATCAAATAGTACATTCAGAATGAAACAGATCATTCCTTACTGAGCGATTAGCGTTCACCCTTTCATTGTTGATTGCTTTGCAGGTAGACTAGAAGCGAGGGATGCTAGAGACAGCAGGACTACACGTGAGGGGAGATGATTTATTGTCATCTCGGTGCTTTTATCTTAATGTAAATAATGTAAATGATAAATATTTGTGAAATACCTTTGGAAGCTTCCACCCTATAAATATGTTTTGATTGTGTAATTTCTTAAAGTTTGTAAATTATAAGTTTGGATCCTGCGTGACATTTTATATGCATGTTTTGGATATTATTATTATTATCCTTACACAGATTTTTTCTAAATACAACTCGTTCTCCAGACATGTATCCTCGGGATTCTCATTGAGGGATATTCAGAGGATTCCTGACTGGAGGGGGGTTTTACACCCACCCTTGGAATGATTATGTCAATCTCCTTGCTACTAGATGGAAGAAGAATAAATTTAAGTATTTACTTGGGAAGTTGAGTCTAGGAGCTACCGTGTACTCTATTTGGCAGGAGAAAAACAGTCGGTCCTCTGGAGGGGAAAGTAAAGATGCTCTCACTATCCACAATTCCATCAAGTCCTTGGTGAGAGAAAGAGTTTTGGACCTAAGTAAGATTAAGGCGAACACTCATAATTAGAGACTTGCCGAGAATTGGTTCCCATGGGAGTTGATGGTATGGGAGGATGTGTTGTGAGAGGTTCTTGTTGGTGTGAGGAGATTTTGGTTGGTGACATCATTGTGTTGGTTGTGGGCTCTATGTGTAAATGTCCGTGTTGTGGATGCTTAGGTATTAGATCTTTATTTTGAAAAATTTTGAACCTAACCCAAGGAATGTCCTATGGTAAGTTGGCTTTTTTGTATTCTTTTGGCTTCTCTTGGTTCTATTTCTTTGGTAAAAGGAATGGAAAAAAGAGAAGTCTAAGGGTTGGCTTAGATAGCATCATTCTTTTGCACCTAACTTTGGGTATGTCGTAAAGTAGGTTGGCCACTTTTAAGACCTTTTGCATATTCTCTTCGTTTCCTATAAAAAGCTTACTTACCCCAAAAAATAAAAATTAAAAAAAAAAGAAAAAGTGTCACAAAACTTCCCACAAAAGGATTTCATAGGTTTTCGATTCGCGATTTTGACGCCACATGATTTTATGTAAGTAAGCCATGCCCTCCACCCAGTACAAAAGTGATCCAAATCCAACAACATAACAACAGTAATACACCACAAAATCAAAATAAATTCAGCTAAGCATAAACCAGTACAAAACACTTACTTGTAAATTTTCGGACCAAGACAAGTAGTAACCTTCAAGCATAAAGGATCACTCTACCAACTTGAATTTAATTCACCACCAAATCCCCTTGCCAAGACTTTGATAAAGAATTCTAAAAAAAGAACACACAAGTTCTTTGAAAATGGATAAATCAAATATTTCATATATCTTGACTAATAATACAGTGAGGAATAATTAACTTTATACAGGCAATTACCGGGATAGAAAAGTAAATCACAAATACAAAGAAATTACAAATAAAGTCAACAAAAATTACAAGCCATTCAATTAGAAAAAAAGCCCATGCCTATTTAATGCAAAGGGGACATAAAACCTTAAATCTATGAATCTTTGTCATAACCACTCTATCAGGTGTATAAGCTTGCTCCCATTGGATCAAAGGCCAATCAATGGTCTTAATTAATTCTACTAATAAGGGTGCATGAAATTGGGCCTTGAGAATCATGGAAATGAACCCAATAAGGAGTCATGTGAATTCTTCTTTTATAAATGCAAATTGGGCCGAATTGGGTGTTTTGGGCAATTGGGCTTCTTTCTTGGTGGACTTGAACCTCTCTGTTAGCAAGTGATCGGGTATACGCAGCGAAAAACACAGATTCAAAAAAAATAAAAATCCTATCAAATGCTTAATCACAAATCTAGGCATAGATTATAATGTTTACATGTTTATAAATTCTGCATTAAAACAATATAATAAATCCAAAAAGGATTCAAAATAACTTACCAACGTTTAGAGGCTCCTTCAATACTTTAGTTTCGCTTGTAGATTCAAGAAGAGAATCGCACGAACGTCGTCCACACGAAGATAATCCGGAGAATGTACTACTTTTTTGCTAGAACAAATAGAATGCTTCAAGAATCAAGTGAATCAAAGAAAGAAATTCATCGATTCACACACACTTTGAAAAACGTGAGAGAGGGAGAAGGGTGGCTAGGGTTTTTCTTATATAGTGTAACTTAATTAAAACCCTAATTCCAATAGGAATAGCCATGGACTCTCAAGTTAATCCATCCTTGCAACCAAACATGCCCTTTATGGTATTTTAATTTTAATTAATTATTAATATAATTAAAATCAATTAATATATAATAATATATTAACATTTAATTATTAATAATAATCCATTTAAATACATGTGCACATATATTTAAATAAAATCTCACTAATTTTATTTTTTGTCTTAGTCCCAATTCAACACTAAACAAGTCCGAACTAATTGAATACTTGTGTCATAAATTCCCCGAGTAGGTTTGCCCTTTCCATAAAGGATATAATTGACAACTCGAAGTTGCATATTATCTTTTTTGCGCAGCAGATCCTGGGGAAGAGTTTTGTTAAATTTATACCGTCCCCTATTTCATATGGGAATACGGGTCGAACCAAAACAAAATACTTTTTCTTGGTAGGTGTGATCCGTTCTACATAGATCCATTTTTTCAATTTTTTTGATTCCTTCTTTGATTCCTTAAGTTCTTTTTTCCCGTTTCTGGTGGTTGGAAGAGGAAACTCTAATGCTTACGGAGGAGTGAATCGCTATTCTACAAAAAAGGATGCCATCGAAACTCAAGGATCCAGGGAGTTTTACTATCCCTTGTGTTGTAAGAAATATCACCTTTGATAGAGTTTTGTGTGATTTGGGTGCGAGTATAAATCTTATGCCTTTTTCTGTTTTCAGGAAACTAGGGAATTGGCGAAGTAAAGCCGACGACCGTGTGCTTGCAGCTTGCAGATAGATCCATCATGCATCCGAGGGGCATTGTTGAAGATGTGCTAGTTAAGGTGGACAAATTTATTTTTCCGGCAGATTTCTTTATGTTGGATATGGAAGAAGACAAGGAGATTCCTCTCATCTTGGGACAACCATTTTTGGCTATCGGAAGAGCCCTAATCGACGTATAAGAAGGGAAGTTGATCATGAGGATGCAAGATGAAGAAGTGACATTTAATGTCCTTGAGTCAATGAAAGTTCCACCGAAGCGAGAGTCGTGTTTAAAAATTGACTCGGTGGATCAGTCAATAATGGAAACTCCCCAACTTGACAATTCTAATCCAAAAATCAAGGGATGCATGGTCAAGTCAAATCAATTCGAGGATGAGGACCATAACTCAGAAGGTTACACTACATTCCAAGATGGGGCAAAATCGAGCACATATCTTTCCAAGAGACGGACTTCTCAGTTCAAAGACAACCAGCAAGCGAAGCTTCAGTGCAAGGAAAATGTTATGGAGATAATGCATCTGGATGGTCTGGATTGACATGAGGACTGGGGAAAGTGGAGCTTCCGACTATAAACAAGCACTTCTTGGGAGGCAACTCAAGTGTTTTAATTTGTTTGTCATTTCTTTGTTGTTTTGAATTTGTTTAGTTGCCTCATGATTTAGAATGATTTTGATTTCGTGTGTTTTTAGGTGTTTCAGGTGAATTATCATATTAAGGTGAAAAAAGGAAAACTTCAAGTTTTCGCTGCGGCAAAATACATTTTTGTAAGAAGAGGAATTCGAAAAGTCCCAGACTTCGCCGCGGCGAAGATTGTTCTTCACCGAGGCAACGTGCTCTCTAGAATTTTTCACCGTGGCGAAACAATTTTCTTCGCTACGGCAGAAAGGGTTTAGCGAAATTGAACTAGGGGAATTTTGCCGTAGCGCTGTAGGCTCTGGAATTTTTTGCCGCGACATTGACTGGGTTTGTAACTGCTTTATATAAATACTGCGTCGCGACTCTTCCTTTTTCACGAAAAAGTTCAAACCACATCCAAGAGCCAAAAACTTCCACCTTCAATCCAGAGCTTCTCCAGTGAATTTCCATCCCTTTACCTCACTCCTTAACCCTTATAAACACCAACTCATTTTAGCAAGGATTTTTGCAAAAATTTGAAGAAAATTTTGGAAACCCTTGGTTTTCAAAAATTGGAGATCTTGTAATTTGGATTGAGATTGGAGAAATCGGTGGTGAAATCATAGTGGGTTTGGTAAGATTTCTTGTTCTCCAACATCTAAATTGCTCAATTTTTATTTTTGTGCTTCAAGTTTGAAATATATTTTTTGAATGAGTTGAGTTGTAGATGTTTGGTGAAGTTTTTGAATTGATATTGATTAAAGGAGTGTAGATCTTGATTTGTGTGGTGTTGAGGAGTTTGGGTTTTCAATTTGGGAGTGATTTGTTGAGTTTGGGAGAATATTTAGTTTAGGGGGTCTAGGTGAATTTTTTTGAAACTTTGGTGTAATTGCAGGAGTGATTGTGGTCAGTAGCAAGGGCATTTAGCGTTGAATTGTCTGGTTAGATTTTTAGTTTGGGGGTACATTAGAGTTGTCAAACCAAAAATGCCGCTCAAGGTACCTTCCTAGGGTAAAGGAAATGGGAAAAAGGTAGAAAATGGATTTGTTAGTGACAAGGCTCGGCAACGATATGAAGGAGCAATCCAAAGGAAGGATAAAGAGTTTATTGCCGAGCGTGGATTGACCACGGACGAACAATAGAGTTGAGGGAGACTTGGGAGTTAGTTATGAGTGAACCCGGACATGCGGCCGTAGAGCCAATAGTGAGAGAGTTTTATGCCAACCTCCCTGAGTGTGATCCTGGACATGTATTTGTGAGGGGTATTGATGTGCCAATCGATGCAAAGGTGATCAATGATTTCTACGGATTGCCTCAAATTGACCGTGATGAGTATGAGGAATTTAGGAAGACATAGTTTAAGGATGAGGTGATATTTAAGGTCATAGCAAAACCGGATACCCCTTGGGAGATTTTGAAGAAGGGAAGGAAGAGCATTAAGGGACTAATTTGATACCTATGGCTAGGTTGTGGCAGTACTTTGTGTGTGCGAGGATGATGCCGACGACGCATTATAGTACAATGACTTATGAGAAGGCATTGTTGCTTTATTCCATTGCCACCAGAAAGAAAATGGATGTGGGGAACATTATCATGACTAATATACAACATGTAGCCAAACCAGGGCAAGGGAGCTTCCCCTTCCCACATCTCATCCCGAGCTGTGCACTCAAGTGGGAGTCAAGAAGGCAGATGATGGGCCACATATCCATCTTGCACCAGTCCTTGACACCAACTACTACAACAAGCATCTTGAGTGTCCACCCAGTGAAGGACCCAGATCTGTGACAAAACAACGAAGAACCATAGAAGTTGCCACATCATCCAGGTCGACATCCACAACAAAAGAGCTGCTGCAGCAGATTTTGAGCAAGATGAAATGGATGGAACGATGTCAGGGTTAGCTAGTAGAGCATACCCGGATGATGTATGATATGTAGCACATCTACTACACAAAGATATACATTGATACTTCAAGCTTCCAATGGGCGGACTGGGATTCTGATGAATGGATGGGCTCTGAAGAAGAAGATGACGACACCGAAGAAGAGGAGGAGGTCGAGAATACAACCTGAGCACCTGTTTTGTAGTTTATTTTTATTTTCAATTGTATTGTCTTTTTTTTTGTACATTGAAACTAATTTTCTTTTTGTTTTGGATTATTTTAATTTTGTTTGAACTTCTTAGTAGTCGTAAGGGCGAGATTAGGATTGTAATATTTTCATATTAGTCAGTGAAATTTTCTAACATAGTGGACACCACAGAATTTCAATTGTTTTACAGATTATGGTGATGAGGAAGCCAAGGAACGGGTGTGCATGCTGTTGAGCGAAACTCTGACTTCACATATTAATCAGGGAACTATCTCGTACCTTTGCAAATTCTGTTTTTCTATTCCTAAATTGTGCATAATGTGACATTAGGGACAATGTCATCTCTAGTTTGGGGGTAGGAAAAATTTGAACAAATTTTTTATTTATGTTTAGTTGTTTTCATGTTTTGTTGTGTTATGCCAATGATGAATTACATAAGTCTATGATGAGAATAGGATTGTTGGGATTTTATTGTTGAAAAATGTTAAGCATTGCTTCAAGTTTATGTTGGTTGACTGAATTTAGCTTGAGGTTTGTTGAGTGGTTCAACCACCATTTTCATTATTTCGGCATGCTTAGAAACATTTTATGTGATTAGGTAAAGTCTTGATAATGTTGGTGGACTCTAGAACCTAGTTGAGAAGTGCTTGAGGCGAAATTCTAGGAATAGACATTATTGAGGAAGTGATTTAGGCAGTTTTTCAGAATGTTTGAGCCTTTCTAGCCGACCATGAATTTTATCCCTAGTTACCCATTTGAGCCTCATGAAATCATCGTTGTCCTATTTTTCTTGTGCAACCAATAATGCCCAAACCTTTCTTTCTCAACCTAATGCAAACACAAAGAGATTGGAGAGTTGTGTGAGATGCTTACGAACTAAAAGATTAGTTTGGGGGTTGTGAGAAGGGCAAGAAGAATAAGAGGGGTAATTAACCTCGATAAGATTATTGTTGTTAAAAAAAAAAAAAAATTAGAGAATTCGAGAATTGCAATTCAAAAGCAAAAATAAGAAGTCAACATGGTTGACATCTTGAGTGGTGGTTGAGAAAGAAAGTGGAAGTTGATGTAAGTCTGAGTGTTTGCTTAAAGGAAACTGAGTTCTCTTGCTTTGTTTATCTTTTTCTTTTCTTTGAAGCCCAATAACCGAGCCTAATGTTACAAGCCTGTAAAGACCTTTTGATCTTTAGTAATGTCTAATCCTCATTAGTGGAGAGTAGTTCGATACTTAGGCTTATGAAGTCTGCCGCCATTTGATAAACTTTGTTTTTCTGCATAAAATAATTAGGGAAGTCGGAATATGGACTGAAGTGGGGATCACCTACTCGGGGACCAATAGAGAAAGATAGTCAATGCAACTTATAACTTCTTGGAGTGTTGAACATTTTCTAGTAATAATTTTTCAACAATCTTTGAGACTTGAATAAATTCTAGGCAGTTCGTTGTGTTGAGTTTGAGTCTAATGTTTCTTATTTCATTTTCGATTTTGTTGTTTTTGTGTTTTTGTTTGTTAGTCGTTTTTCTTGTAGTCATGTTTTGTACTTGATGCTCGGGGACGAGCATGTCTTTAGTTTGGGGGTATTTGATAATCCAAGGATTATATTGTTTTATTTAGGCTTTTTAGCTGGATTTTGGATACTTCTTAGTTCGTTTGTGCCTGAATTGCTACTTAATTCCACATATTTTATATTTCAAGCCCAAACGTGTATTTTTAGCGAATAATGAGCGGATTGGAGTTTCTAGACCCAGAAGTAAGCGAATCTCAGAAGTTGGGAAAGTTCTAAAGCGGATTTGAAGCACTATGAAGTTTGTTCCCATGGGAAAGCATTGAAGATCGAAAATTCAAGCAAGGAAGCAAGCAGAGGGCAATTTCATAAATTCGGAATTTTTCAGGAAGGTTCGTCGCGGCGAGAGAAGCTAGGCACGAGATTCATTTTAGCTCGTCGCCGCAGCGAAATTCTTTCTTCACTGCGGCGAAGTCTGCAAAATTTTGTTTTCTCCAAAACTCATAATTTTATTTTAGGAAGTTTTTTAGGTTTTTGGGCAGACTATTTAAGAAAAACCTTGCCATTTTCGTGGAGGTTCATTTGGTTTCGTCTAAGTTAATCTTTGTTTTAGAGTAGTTTTGACATTTTGGGAGAGAAGGAGAGAAGATTTGAGCTTTAATCTTGTAGATTCTTCAACTAGGGGAGATCTTTACTCTTTTCTCTTTGTTTCAATACGTTGACTATTGTGTTTACTGTTTTTCTTGCTATTTGTGTTAATTTAGTCATGAACTAACCCATTTTGGGCCAGGGTTTTGATGTAATTCAGATTTCTATGGATTAATCAATTGATTATTGTTGCTTTTATATTCTATTGCATAGATTGTGTGATTATTCTGATTTTTATTGCTTTATTTGTTGAACATGATGAGATTGAGAAATGAATCATGTTGAGCTTCTTGGGTTATCACCATTGTAGTATTGAACGCTGGAGATAGGTTTGAGAATCAATGAAATCAATCTAGGATTCCATTAGCTTAATGAACTTAGAACTATTAATCTTCAATTTGTTAGGTGCAGAAGCTTAATAGGGAAAAGTAGGAATTCATAGCCTAAGAAGGTATGTTTTACAACTTAGAGAATTTGATTTACAATTCGTGCATGTGAGTGTAGAAGTGGAATAATTCGTAGACTTAATCCTTAGAGTCCGAAGGAAGTCAAAATCCTAACCGTTTGCTTACATTGATATTACTCTTGTTTTAAATCTTGCTTTCATAATTTAGCTTTTAATACTTAGTAAATTTTGTTTTCAGTTTAGTTTTTAATCTCCCCCATAAATCCAAACAATTTTCGGTTTCTCCAACTTGAAAACAATAGGAAAATCAGTGATTAACAACCAATCCTCGTGGGAATGATACCCACTCATCACTTTATTACTTTTTGCGACTAGTGCACTTGCTATATTGCATTTTGTAGTAACAACGCATCATCACCTAACCAAGACTACGAAGGATTGAAACGCCACACCAAGAAACCTAAGAATCTCTCAAGAATCAAGGTGATAAGTTTGGTTGTTTGAACGCCACAAGATTAACTTGATAAGTTCAAGAGTTCTTTCAAGAACGGAGAGGAACACAAGACCTCACAATGATAATAATTTTCTGAAAACCATATCTGTCCATTAAAATTCGTATGCCCATCTATATACTTGGAACAACCCTCCAAGAATAGGAAAAGTCATAACTACAACTTTAAAAGCAACACAAACATCAACATAAACAAGTCCCCACGTTTTTAGGCCTCTTGGACTTCTAGAGGCAACCAAAAAATAAATAAATGACTAAATTCAATGTATTTAACATAACCAGACAAGACCATCAGCATTCCCCTATTTAATATCCTTGAAACTCAACAAATTCACATCCTTTAATGGTCAGACTGTTAGTGAACGACCCACTTACGCAGCGGAAAACAAAAGACATAAATGACATGGATCGTTCCTTAGAATCCAAGATCCGGGTATAATATCACAGTTTATACAGTATATAAATTAAATCTGCAGAAAATCAGATTCAAGGTTCAATAATCTTACGCACGTTTGGAGGCTCCTCTAACTTTGTCCTTGAACGTTTTGCTACCGACCCAAGTGTAGGATCGAACCGACGTAGTCCACACGAAGATAATCGCAAGGAACTAAGGAAGGGATTTGCTAGATCCTCCTTAGCCTTAAGAAACAAAGACGAAAATGAGTATTGATTTTGGCTAAACCAAAATCTGGCGTGGGAGAGAAAATGGGGCTGAAGGGTTTTTCACTTTTCAATGAATAGTGAATGAATAAAAACTCTCTATTTTTCAATTAACACTTTTCTTTTGTAGTGTTATTTTACTTGCCCTATTCCCATATGGAATGGGCTTGGGCTCCAACCCAAACACCCCATATTTCCAAACACCCCTAATTAGATATTTATTTTAATTCATCATTATCTTCAATTAAAATCAATTAATATATATTTAATATATATATTAACATTTAACAATAATGATAATTAATTTAAATATATGCGAACACATATTTAAAAGTAATTTCACTTATTTAATTTTTCTTATAAATTAAATAAAGGCTATGACCTTAGCAAATTTAATTGCACTGTAAAATTACCAAAATACCCTTTCGCCTAAAAAGACGAAAACACCCTTCTTTCTTCTTGGCTCTTAAATTATCTTCCATGTGTGTAACCCATATGGCTCCTCATCATACCGGTAGTGTATAGTATTGCAATTAACACCAATTAATCGTCTCACTAATACACAGACCAAGATTGGCCCCCAGCAAGGCATTATGGCCACCCGATAGATTCGGATTCAGCAAAGTAGCTACCTGTCAACGATATGGTTACCGTACAATTCAATTCTTTCATCATACGTTATCTCGACGAGACGAAGGCATAGAAATAGTGTCAATCTTCGGTTAGTCTCAATATTATGTATTCTGTTTCTAGACCAATGACCTGTATTATAATTCGGATAGAGCAACAACTCAATCCCACTGTGGCCACAGTTTTAGTGTCATTGCCATATACTGAATTGTGCCATGAGATAACCTCTCTTGTACTCGGGATTGATGAATCCTCTGTCAATGCACCAGAGTCTTGATACACTCCTTCATGTAGCCAATCACCACCGTATTGACAACTCTGAATAGAACTGTGTTAGGCTAGTGTCAAACTGCACCAATCGGTGCACAAGGCACTCCGGTGATCTCAAGTCTAAGGATCACATGTACCACCATTCGTTAGAGGATTTATTCCATAGACACTAGGGTTACCATCCATATGGAATCCTCTAGTGAGTCAGTCCAGTGAACTTGCTATGGTATATCCACTTACAGCAAGCACCCATGTGTTGCACTAGGTCGTCACCAAACAACCTTGACAAGTGAGATCAGTCACTATCTTTCGACAAGGTCATTCAACACTATGATAGCCTTACCGTATTATCTGTGCCCATATGTTAGAATAATACTGGGGCTACGAACGTTTCTAGAATGGCCACCATATGTGCTCATAAGGTTCTCACTATCAAGATTTGAAACACTTGATACCTTCGTCATGGTTCACCATTCTAAGGACATATATCAATACATATTGCAATAATAATGATTTACATGATATAGAATAAAATGCCTTTTATTATTGATTAATGAACATTGTTTCAAAGAGTCAATTCTACAATAATTGATTGGCTCTAGGGCATCTACTCTAACAATCTCCCACTTGCACTATAGCCAATCATTCATGTATTTAATACCAAATGATCTCAAGTACCTTTCATGATTCTGTTACGACAGAGGCTTTGTCAGTGGATCTGTGAGATTGTCGTCAGTATGCACTTTACTAATCTGCACGTCTTTCCTCTCAACTATCTCTCTGATGAGATGGAATCGTCTGAGTATGTGTCTGGACTTTTGATGAGACTGTGGTTCCCTGGCTTGAGTAATTGCTTCATTGTTGTCATAATAGATGTCTATAGGATCAACAATCATAGGAACCACACCAAGTTCAGTAATGAACTTCTTAATCCAGACTGCCTCCTTGGTTACATCTGACAATGCAATATACTCGCCTCCATTGTAGAGTCCACTACAGTGCTTTGCTTGGAGCTCTTTCAGTTCACTGCACCGCCATTGAGACAAATTACAACCCCTGATTGTGATCGATAATCATCTTTGTCCGTTTGGAAACTAGCATCATTGTATCCTCTTATAGTGAGCTCATCTTCCCCTCCATAAACCAAGAACATATCTTTAGTCCTCTTCAGGTACTTAAGAATGTTCTTGATAGCCATCCAGTGATGCTCAGCTAGATCCGATTGATATCTACTACAAGTGCTTAAAGCACATGAGACATCAATCCGAGTACATAGCATGGCATATATGATGGATGATGAGAATGCAAAATGTCCTATTTACCCCCCTTAATGTCTAGTCTTTTTTACTTATTTTTTGCCTAAATGTACTAATTATTATTCTATTTTGATTTAGGATGCAAATGGAGGCGTTAAATGCAAAATAGAACTAATTAGGTGAATTCGGACAGTTTTGACATCACTCCGTAATCTGGGCATAACTCTGTCATCCGAGCTTCGATTGAGACGATTCAAAATTCTGTGGAACTAGAAGAAACAGATCTAGAACTTTTATGTTTTGAGTTTGGAGAGATACTCGCTTCATAAAGGTTAAATTGGGCATGAATTTGACGCACTTGTACTACCGACGTTCTGGAACATTTCGCCTTGTCATGCAATAAAGAGGCAGTTTATTATTGGAAGATTTGAAGACCTTTTGCACGCAAGTTACAGCTGGACACACCACCTTCCTATTTTATTTTAGGACTTTATTTTATTTTCAATTAATTAGAATCAGATTAGGATAAATGTTATTTTAGGATATTAGAATATTTTGAGGAGATTTAGTAGAATTCAAATACTTGAATGGGATATGTTTAAAAGGAGAGAGAGATTAGATTGAGATATAACACACACGCCTCTCTTTCTCTCTTCTGGAATTCGTTTTCTTTTGAGTTTTTCATAGCCATGTGCGGCTAAACTTTCATAACTTGGTCGAAGGAAACGGAGAACTCGGAATCAATAAAACTATGAGATCTATCTGTTTTTAGTGTTCAATTTATGTTTTGAGTATTGGATGTTCTTCTATGCATATTGTCATGATTGTTGCGTTCAATTACTAGGAGGCCTACTAGTTTATTAATTGTGGCAATCTACTGATAAGTTAGATATCAAATCCGTAATTGTTTGATCCCTTTAACCTGTGAAGCAATTAGGGTTTAAGAATTTGCTGCGTCAAGAATTATTAAGTCTTAAGAAGAACATTCAACTAAATTAAATACAACTGCTTGAGTTTGTGTTGTTTAGCTTCATTGATCTCTCTAGTTCTTAAGGCTGCCACTAGATTAAATCTTTAGTGCTTGTCTAGGGTTGTTTTTAGTAGTAAGATTAATTAGATCGCTTGTTTCCTAATTAACTACAACTAAGGAGAGATAGGAAAATAGTTCCAACGGTGAATACTCAGAGTAAGAATTGATTTATTTTTGCATCAATGATCAGTTGTAAGATTTCGATGGTGGATGTTGACTTAGACCAAATTTCGTTATTTTGATTGATTTCGGTAATTTAGGCTGAATTTCTTTTCCTGAAATTGTTTATGTTTTTACTCAAATCCCCCCCATACTGGTTCACGTAACATAAAATTCGGTTAGACACTCTCCGTGGGAACGATCCCTACTCACACTACTACATGTATTTTTAGGGTTTTAATTATGGGTGCCTACAATAGCATGCCAATGGATCCAATTGCTGATGCATATGGGATCCTCTTCATCCTATCTTTCTCATCTTATGTTTTAGGACACAATTCCTTAGAGAGATAAACACCATGTGACATCGAAAGAAATCCCTTCTTGGATTCTTCCATACTCAATCTTTTCAGTACTTTGTCAATATATGCACTCTGACTCAGGCCAAGCAACCTACGTGATCTATCACGATAGATCTTTATACAAAGGATGTAGGCTGCTTCCCCTAAGTCCTTCATGGAAAAGCACTTGGATAACCAAGTCTTTGTCGACTGCAAGTTCGGTATATCATTCCCAATCAGAAGTATGTCATCGACATACAACACTAGGAATGCCACTGCGCTCCCACTCACTTTCTTGTAAACACAAGGCTCATCTTCGTTCTTGATAAAACCGAATTCTTTTATGGCTTCATCAAAACGAATGTTCCAACTCTTTGAAGCTTGCTTGAGTCCATAAATGGATCTCTGCAACTTGCATATCTTATCAGCTTGATTATCAAGAACAAAACCATCAGGCTATGTCATATACACATCCTCCTCAAGGTTTCCATTCAGGAAAGCAATTTTGACATCCATTTGCCAATTCTTATAGTCATGATATGCAGCAATTGCAAGAATAATCCAAATGGATTTAATCATGGCAACCGACGAAAAGGTTTCTTCGTAGTCAATGCCATGAATTTGTTTGAAACCTTTGGCAACCAACTGTGCTTTATAAGTATGCACGTTGCCATCCATGTCAGTCTTATTCTTGAAGACCCATTTACACCCTATGGGTTTTACCCCTTTAGGTGGTTCCAGAAAAGACCACACTTGGTTCTGGTACATGGAGTCCATCTCAGATTTCATGGCTTCAAGCCATTTAACGGAATCTGGATCCGATATAGCGTCTTCGTAGGTTTTGGGTTCATCATCTTGGTAGACTAGTATGTCACCATGTTGAGTCACGAGATAACCGTATCTCTCGGGGTCATGGCGTACTCTCCCAGATCTATGTAGCTCATGTGCTACCTGAGGTGGTTCACTTTGATCCATAAGTTGTGGAGTAACCTCCTCATGATGCTCAACCACTTCTTGCGGCACATCATCCCGTCCTGTGTCTAGTATATCTTGTGGTTCTAGAACTTCATCGAGTTCTACTTTTCTCCCCCTAGTACTTCTTAGAAAATATTCCTTTTCTAAGAAGACAACAGATCGAGCAACAAAAATTTTGCGCTCTTCTAGCTGGTAGAAATAGTATCCTTTGGTCTCCTTTGGATACCCCACAAATATACATTTACAAGGTTTTAGGCCCAGCTTGTTCGAAGTCAATTTCTTAACATAAGCTTCGCAACCCTAAATCCTTAGATAAGACAAGTTGGGCTTTTGCCCACTCCATAACTCACATGGAGTCTTATCTACAGACTTTGACGGCAAATTGGTTCAAAACGTGAGTTGTAGTCTTTAGGGCATAACCCCAGAACGATGCAGGTAAATCACTAAAATTCATCATGGACCTAACCATGTCAAGTAAGGTCCTGTTCCTCCTTTCTAACACTCCATTCTATTGGGGTGTATAAGGAGGGGTGAGTTGTGATACTATCCCACATTCCTTCAGGTACTCTGAAAACCCCGAGCTTAAGTATTCACCTCCTCAATCCTACTGAAGAGCTTTAATACTTTTGCCCAACATATTCTGTACTTCATTCCTGAATTCCTTGAATTTATCAAAGGCTTTAGATTTATGTCTCATAAGGTTAAACATAACCATATCTACTGAAATCATCAGTAAATGTGATGAAGTATGAATATCCACCTCTGGCATCAACTGTTAGTGGACCACATACATCACTATGGACGATGCCTAACAGCTCAGTAGCCCTTTCACCTTGTCTTGTGAAAGGAGACTTGGTCATTTTGCCTAACAGGCATGACTCGCATACCTCAAATGACTGAAAGTCAAAAGGGTCCAAAACTCTATCCTCCCTTTGAAGTTTTGGAATGCTAGTCTTATTAACATGACACAATCTACAGTGCCAAAGATAGGTCTAGTTTTGATCGCTATGTTTAGCTTTCTTGGTTTCAATAGTGAGAATATCTTTATTGTTTAAATCAAGAACATATAATCCATTATATAACCTTGCAATTCCAAATAGAATACCATTCAAACTAAAGGACAACAATCCATTAGATATCTCAAAATGATACCCTATATTATCCAAAGCGGATACCGAAATAATATTTCTAGAAATAGAAGGTACATGATAACAGTTATGTAATTCTAATAACAAGCCCGTAGGCAAAGATAAACAGTAAGTCCCTACAGCCAATGCAGCCACATGTGCTCCATTTCCAACTCGTAGGTCCACCTCTTCCTTGGCGAGAACTCTACTTTGCCTTAGTCCCTACACATCAGTACAAATGTGAGTACCACATCCTATGTCAATGACCCAAGATGTTGAGGGAGAGAAATTAATTTAAATCGTAAAAATACCTGAAGTTGTAGCCTCTGACTTCTTCTTGCTTGCGAGGAAAGCCTTGTAGTGTTTCCTCCAGTGGCCAGGCTTGCCACAAAAGAAGTAGACTACCTTGCCCTTCCCTATGCCATTCTCAAGCCCAAGAGCAACCTGTCCTTTGGGCTTGGGCTTGGGTTTGGCTTTGGCCTTACCCTTGCTGTTGCCCTTTGCTTTAATCTCAGCAACCAAGAAAACAGGCTTGGAATTTTTCAAGTCCTGCTTTGCAGTCCTCAGCATGTTCAAAAGTTCTGACAGGGTTTTTCCATCGTGTTCATATTGAAATTCATTATGAACGGAGCATAAGAGTCAGGCAAGGATTACAGAATTAAATCTATTTGTAATTTTTCATCCAAGCCACATCCCAAAGTTTTAAGCCTCTCTATGTGCTCGATCATCTTAAGCGCATGAGGACCAACTTGGGCACCCTCAGTCAAACGACCCTAAACAGTGCTTTCGACACCTTGTACCTCTCATGTCGCGCATTTGTTTCAAAAAGCTCCTTGAGGTGTAGAATAATGGAATAAGCATACATATTCTCATGCTGCTTTTGCAGCATAGGTGTCATCGAGGCTAACATCAAGCATTGAACGCTACCAGCATCATCAAGAAACTTTTGATAAGTATCCTTAACTTCCTGAGTGGCATCAGGATCAGGCTCAGCCATGTATGGCTTTTCAAGGATATATAATTTCTTTTCTGACTTGAGTATAATCCGAAGATTACGATCCGAGTTTGAGAAATTGGATCCATCCAACTTGTTTTCTTTCTCGATTATCGGTCGTAGGTTCATAATGCTCATTTTTTGTGAATCTACAATTGTAGAAAGATAAAGTTATTATAAAGTTCATTATTATTTAATATGGTTTTTTATTAAACAATGCTCCCACTATTTTACTCAAGCCAAAAGCCTTCACTATTAACTCAGGAAAGCCCGTTGTCTTTCCTAGTGGACTGAGATCCCATCCGGCCCATTTCAAACCTTCGTTTTGGCGAACAAGCCAAAATGAGTTGATTAGGGAGGCCAACAAACTTAATCCACACTAGTTGATAGGTCCCACTATCAACCTCAAATGCGAAAAAGCCAACAAGCCAATCACACAATCCAATGGCTCCAACCATTGTCCTCAAGTGTGATTCTCAGTATCAGTATAGTGGACACTACATGTCACCACGTACACACAGTTTGTGTACTACTCTACTATGCCTTTGATGTGTTTATTCAACCTTCGCTTTGGCGAACAAGCAAAACCGTCATTTTAAGTCGACTCATCACCATTAAGGAAAACTCCAATGCATTTTAACCTCCCACTGGTAGAAGTGTACCATTCGCTTTGGCGAACAAGGTTTCGACGAACAGTGGTTTGATTAAAACCATGGTGATGGAAGGCATTCGTGACTTAATATACTTTAATTGAGGGTTTGATATTTAATGTCTCATTAGATTATTATCTTTGTTAGAATGACATTGTTTGGCATGTTATTCAACATTCAACCTTAGCATGCATTCTAAACACAAGATTAAAACGCCCCAAAGACATGGCTCCCAACTAAAACCGGTTTCCGATAGCCTGAAAACCAATTTCCTCGAGCCTAGAGGAATTGGTGGGTCACCTAGGGGTCCTGTAATAAACATCTTGAGTCTTCAAGTATGGTTGCCTCGTCTTTTGCTCCGTCCACAAGTACATTACAAAAATATCATTTTAAATTTACAATAAGAACAATTATAAAAATTCTTTACATCAATAAATTTAGAAACCTCGATTTACATTCGAAGGGAATGAGATGAGAAGAGGAGAAAGGCAGGACACACAGGCCTTATTTTAATAAATTTACAACCATACATACCCAAAAATTTAAAACATTCACCCTTAGGTCTAAGGCTCACGTACCGGGCACCATACGATATACAAAAAAGTACATTGCATACATTTAAAAAACAATCAATTTTTGAATTGGGTGGGTTTATTAGTTAATTACCCTCTTTTATGTGCAGAATGATTATTGGCTTTATAGGTTATTAAAAACTATAGATTGGTCTCTTCGTAAAAAATACAGAATTGGGAAAGCTACAGACTTCATCGCGGTGAAGGTTTTATCTTCACCGGGGAGAAAAATTCCAAAGAGCACTCACCGCGGTGAAACCCGGAAATCCCCAATATGAACAGTTCACGTTATGTTGCAGTTTTTGTGTAATAACATGAATCCAAATCAAATCAAACGCACACACGTTCAACTAGGATATCAACCAACCAATATAACATCCATCAACACATTATAAACCATTTTATCATTTGAATCATTCATCCAAAAACAGATTTTTCTGATTTTGTAGTTTTGGCAGATTTTTCAAAAAGGACATGTTATCAAACAAATACATGTTATAAATCACACAATAAACTGTAGAAATTAATACCCGACGCTCTGATACCACTGTTAGTGAATGACCCACTTATGCAGCAGAAAACAAAAGACATAAATGACATGGATCGTTCCTTAAAACCAAGATCTCGGTATAATATCACAGTTTATACAGTATAAAAATTAAATCTGCAGAAAATCATATTCATGGTTCAATAATCTTACGCACATTTGGCAGCTCCTCCAACTTTGTCCTTGAATGTTTTGCTACCAACCCAAGTGTATGATTGAACTGACATAGTCCACACGAAGATAATCGCAAGGAACTAAGGAGGGATTTGCTAGATCCTCCTTAGCCTTAAGAAACAAAGAAGAAAATGAGTATTGATTTTGGCTAAACCAAAATCTAGCGTGGGAGAGAAAATGGGGCTGAAAGGTTCGCACTTTTCAATGAATAGTGAATGAATAAAAACTCTCTCTATTTTTCAATTAACACTTTTCTTTTCTAGTGTTATTTTACTTGCCCTATTCCCATATGGAATAGGCTTGGGCTCTAACCCAAACACCCCATATTTCCAAACACCCCCTAATTAGATATTTATTTTAATTCATCATTATCTTCAATTAAAATCAATTAATATATATTTAATATATATATTAACATTTAACAATAATGATAATTTATTTAAATATATGCGAACACATATTTAAACGTAATTTCACTTATTTAATTTTTCTAATAAATTAAATAAAGGCTACGACCTCAGTAAATTTAATTGCACTGTAAAATTATCAAAATACCCTTTTGCCTAAAAAGACGAAAACGCCCTTCTTTCTTCTTGGCTCTTAAATTATCTTCCATGTGTGTGACCCATAGGCTCCTCATCATACCGGTAGTGTATAGTATCGCGATTAACACCAATTAATCATCTCACTAATACACAGACCAAGATTGGCCCCCAGCAAGGCATCATGGCCACTTGATAGATTTGAATTTAGCAAAGTAGCTACTTGTCAACGATATGGTTACCATACAATTCGATCCTTTCATCATACATTATCTCGACGAGACGAAGGCATAGAAATAGTGTCAACCTTTGGTTACTCTCGATATTATGTATTCAGTTTCTGGGCCAATGACCTGTATTATAATCCGTATAGAGCAACAACTCAATCTAATTGTGGCCACAGTTTTAGTGTCATCGCCATACTGATTGCGCTGTGAGATAACTTCTCCCATACCGGGGAGTGATGATTCCTCTATCAATCCACTATAGTCTTGATACACTCCTTGGTGCAGCAAATCACCACCGTATTGACAGCTCTGAATAGAACTGTGTTAGGCTAGTGTCAAACTGCACCAATCAGTGCATAAGGAGCTCCGATGATCTCAAGTCTAAGGATCACATGTACCACCATTTGTTAGAGGATTTATTCCATAGACACTGGGGTTACCATCCATATGGAATCCTCTGGTGGGTCAGTCCAGTGAACTTGTTATGGTATATCTGCCTATAGCAAGCGCCCATGTGTTGCACCAGGTTGTCACCAAACAACCTTGACAAGTGAGATCAGTCACTGTCTTTCGACAAGGTCGTTCAACACTATGATAGCCTTACCGTATTATCTGTGCCCTTACTTGAGAATAATATGGGGACACGAACATTTCTAGAATGGCCACCATATGTGCTCATAGGGGTCTCACTATCAAGATTTGAAACACTTGATACCCTCTCACGGTTCTACCATTCTAAGGACATATATCAATACATATTGCAATAATAATGATTTACGTGATATAGAATAAAATGCCTTTTATTATTGATTAATGAACATTATTTCAAAGAGTCAATTCTACAATAATTTATTAGCTCTAGGGCATCTACTCTAACACAGACCATGTTGGTCATGATTTTGCATGTTAATTAGGCTCTTCAATTGCTTTGATGACATGGGCTAAGCCTTGATTATTATTTGAGCCCATCTTGGTCTTTTTAGAATCAGCCCAATTCTCTTGGATTAGCCCATTTAGTGCTTCCTTGAAACGTTTGGCTCTAAGTCTTGTAATTGGGCCACTAGGAAGTGACAAAGGGTCTTGTGCAAATTTAGCTCCATTCCCATGTGTATGATCAGCTTGTCCAGCTCCTTGGTTTGCATCATTCTCCCCCTCTTGAGAAGGATTTGTCCTCAAATCATCACCTACATCAAAAGGAGATAAATCAGCAACATTAAAGCTTGCATTGACACCATACTCACCTGGTAAGTCAAGCCTTATAGGCATTATCATTGATGCGTTCCACTACTTGAAATGGTCCGTCACCCTGAGGTAAGAGTTTTTAACGCCATTTCTCTGAAAAACGGTCCTTCCTTAAGTGCAACCAAACCCAATCTCCTAGTTCAAACACTACCTTCTTACGTCCCTTGTTGCCTTGATAGACATATTGTTTAGTCCTCCTTTCAATGTTCAGCCGTGCCTTTTCATGAATCATCTTTACAAAGTCTGCCTTCTTTTTGTCATCTAAGTCACACTTTCACTCAAAGGTAAAGAAGTTAAATCCAAAGGTTAAAGCCATAAACAATTTCAAATGGTGAAAACTTAGATGCAGGATGTATACTTCTATTGTAAGCAAATTCAACATGTGGCAAACAATCTTCCTATATTTTCAAGTTCTTTTTAATGATAGCACGTAGCAAAAAAGACAAAGTTCTATTCACTACTTTAGTTTGACCATCCGTTTGTGGACGACAAGTAGTGGAAAACAACAACTTGGTTCCCAACTTTCCCCACAAAGTCTTCCAAAAGTAACTCAAAAACTTTGGATCCCTATTAGAAACAATGGTCCTAGGCATGCCATGTAACCTAACAATTTCTTTGAAGAACAAATCAACTATATGTGATGCATCATCGGTTTTATGACATGCAATGAAGTGTGCCATATGGGAAATCTATCTACCACCACAAAAACTGAATCTGTCCCCTCTTAGTCCTAGGTAAACCTAAAACAAAATCCACAGAAATATTAGTCCAAGGTTTACTAGGTATAGGCAAAAGGGTGTACAAACTATAGGGTTTCAACTTAGACTTAGCCTATTTACATGGGATACACTTCTCATAGATTCTTTCCACATCACGTTTCATATGAGGCCAAAAAAAATGATCATGCAAAATTCCTAAAGTCTTAGCTATACCAAAATGACCCATCAAACCACCACCATGAGCTTCTCTCACAAGCAATTCACGCAAAGAACACATAGGCACACACAGTTTGTTTTCCCCAAACAAAAATCCATCATGCCTATAAAACTTACCAAACGCCACTTTTTCACATGCATTGAACACATCACAAAAATCAGAATCTTGTGCATACAAATCCTTGATGTATTCAAAGCCAAGCAATTTTGTATCTAAAATGGAAAGTGAAGCATACCTTTGGGACAATGCATCAGCCACCACATTTTCCTTACCCTGCTTGTATCTGATCACATAAGGAAATGTTTCAATGAATTCCACCCACATGGCATGGCGTTTGTTCAACCTTTGCTACCCTTTCAAATGCTTCAAAGATTCATGATCTGTGTGAATCACAAATTCCTTTGGCCATAGATAGTGCTACCAATTTTCCAAAGCCCTTACTAAGGCATACATCTCCTTATCATAAGTAGGGTAATTTAGGGTTGCCCCACTCAACTTTTCACTGAAATAAGTAATTGGACGTCCTTCTTGCATCAAAACAACTCCAATACCTATTCTTGAAGCATCACACTCAATTTCAAAAGTTTTAGCAAAGTTAGGTCAAACAAACAAAGGTGCATTAGTTAACTTTTCTTTGATCAGATTAAATGCCTTTTCTTGTTCTTTCCCCCCACTTAAACGACACATTTTTCTTGATGACTTCAGTAAGAGGGGCGGCTAAGCTACTAAAATCACGCACAAAGCATCTATAAAAGCTAGCTAAGCCGTGGAAACTCCTCACTTGGCTGATTGTTGTAGGCGTTGGCCACTCTTGGATTGCCTTCACCTCTTCCTCGTCCACCTCAATTCCTCTCTTACTAACAACAAAACCAAGAAACATAAGCTTATCTATGCAAAAGGTGCACTTCTTGAGGTTAGCAAACAACTTTTCTTTCCTTAGAATTTCCAAAATAGATTTCAAACGCATTACATGTTCTTCCAAGTTTTTGCTATAAATTAGGATATCATCAAAATACACAACTACAATCTACCATTAAATGCACGTAAAACATGGTTCATCAAACGCATAAATGTGCTCGGAGCATTAGTTAAACCGAAAGGCATCACTAACCACTCATATAAACCATATTTAGTCTTAAAAGCAGTTTTCCATTCATCACCTTCCTTCATCCTAATCTGATGATATCCACTTTTAAGATCAATTTTTGTAAAGACACTAGAACCATGCAATTAATCCAACATATCATCTAATCTAGTAATGGGATGATGATACTTTACCGTTATGTTGTTGATAGCTTGGTAGTCAACATATATCCTCCATGATCCATCCTTCTTAGGAACTAATAGCACCGGAATCGCACAAAGACTCATGCTTTCACGCACATACCCCTTCTCCAATAATTCACCTATTTGCCTCTGAAGTTCCTTGGTCTACACGGGATTGCTCCTATAAGAAGGTCAGTTTGGAATTGATGCACCAGACATGAAATCAATTTGATGTTCAATCCCTCGGATTGGAGGTATGCCATAAAGTACCTTTTCGGGAAGGACATATTCAAACTCTTGCAAAAGAGAAACAATATCGCTCTACAAAGCACCGACGAGATCATTAGTACATAAAAGAGCCTCCTTGTACATGAGTATAATAAGGGGCTGGTGTGAAAATAATGCTCTCTTGATATCACTTTTTTTTGCACTGTAATTGAATTTTTCCTCTCTTGCTCTCACTATGGCCGAAATCCTCTTTTTTTTTCTTTTCTTTTTTTTCACTCTAATCAATGTTTTTCTCTTTTTTTTTTTTTTAAACTCTTTTTTTCTCAATTTTGGCCTTCCTTTCTTTTTTTCATTTGATCTTTGTAACTTTAGTTGGTCCTCCATGACCTGTTTTAGAGTTAATGGCACAAAAGTAATAGGTTGCCCTTTAAGAGTGAAAGAATACCTATTTGTGAATCCATCATGCTAACCCTCAGATCATACTTCCATGGTCTTCCTAACAATAAATGGCATGCATGCATAGGAACCACATCACAAAGCACCCCATCCTCATATTTGCCAATGGATAATGCCACCAACACTTGCTTTGTCACCTTGATTTCGCCATGATCATTCAGCCACTAAAGTCTGTAAGGGCAAGGATGTTTCAAGGTGGTTAAGGCCAATTTCTCCAGCAAATAAGTGCTGGCTATGTTTGTGCAACTCCTTCCATCAACAATGACACTGCAAACTTTGTTATTTACAAAGCACCGAGTATGAAACAAGTTCTCCCTTTGGTTACTTTCTTCCTCCTTAACCTGCACATTGAGAACTCGCCTTGCCACCAATAAATCCCTAACCACAGCATGTTGCTCATCATCGGTATCCTCCAAAGGTGGCATGTCATCATCATCTACTTCTTCCTCATTCTCCGACTCAAGCTCTCCTTGGGCGTTTATCACCATCACCCTTTTGTTTACACACTGGCTAGTTATGTGTCCCTGCCTCTAACATTTAAAACACTTAATATCACGTGTTTTAGAAGTAGAAGCCTAGGTGTTACCTAGAGTAGAGGCGGTCATTGGTTTGGCATTCTTAGAGGGTTCAAATTTTGGCTTATTTTGTAGTTGCTCATCCCTTTGGAGCTGTCTTCCACGGGTTGGTGGTAGCTATAGGTTGTCCCCTCCTAGCCAATCCCTTCCGTTTGAATTGTTCCTCCACCTTTATGGCTTGATGCACCATATCTGTCAACTCAACATAGTGCTGCAACTCGACTATATCCGCAATCTCACGATTTAAACCGTACAAAAACCTAGCCATGGTGGCTTCCCGGTCCTCTTCTACATTAGCCCGGATCATAGCTACCTCTATCTCCTTGTAATACTCATCCATACTCTTGGAGCCTTGAATTAACCTCTACAACTTTTGATACAATCCTCTATAATAGTGGCTGGGTACAAAACGTTTCCATATAAGCATTTTCATCTCTTGCCAAGTGTCCATGGGTGGGTCTCTATTCCTCCTCCTATTAATCAGTAATTGATCGCACCAAACAATGGCATAATCGGCGACTTCAATTGCGGCCAACTTAACCTTCTTTATCTCCGAGTAGTTGTGACATTCAAACACCATCTCCATTTTAGTTTCCCACTCCAAATAAGCTTCAGGATCATTTTTACCTTGAAAAGATGGGATTTTAATCTTTATGTTTCCTAAATCGTTATCCCTCCTAGGCCTACCCATCCTAGCTTTTCAATTCCCATACCCACGCTCAAACCTGCCCCAGTTCAAATATGGCTCTTCAAACTCTTCCGACTCCACCTCGTCCTCAACATTCCGCCACGGAACACACCCACCTTGCTGCCTATTGGGGATGTCTTGTTGTTGTCCCCTAGGAGTTCCCGCTTCTACGCTATCCAACCTCTCGTGAATAGGTTCTAATTCAGCCCTTAACATACGCCTCATCTCCCTTAACAACGCTTGCATTTGGAGGTTCGGATCTGTGGGTTGTCGATATTCTTCGGTTGTGTCTTCTTCTTGATTATTGGACATGTTTAAAATCTGCAAAACAAGGTTAGAATCCTCACAAGCACTCCCTCAAGTATTTCACTCAAGAATTGATACAGTTGCACTCATGTTTTCATTCTAAACGGCTTTTACCCTCTTATGGTCTCGCACACTCTTGCCTTTTTCCACTCTTTTGTGTCTTCATTAGTTCTAAATCGAACTTCAAGAAACTAATTCAAAATAATTCAGTAGCAATTAAAAAAAATGAGAAACAACCAAAACTCAGCAAAAGGTCAAGAACTTGAATAAGGTGAGAAACAAGATTGAAAGGAAGAAATTTTCAGAATGGAATCATGTACTCTTTTTTATTTTCATTTTTTACTTTTTTTTACAACAGTGAACAAGAAATAAAAAAAAGGAAAATAAAAGATAGTCAAACTTGCCTTAGAACCAAAGCTCTGATGCCAAATGATATGAACTCCACCAACAATTGTGATGAAACCCGATAACAATGATGGTTTGGAACCCCAAGATCATGTAGACAAGATTTGTTAAGCCTTGACCTGTCACCTGACTAGATGAAAACCAAGACTACAAAGGATTGAAACGCCACACCAAGAAACCTAAGAATCTCTCAAGAATCAAGGTGATAAGTTTGGTTGTTTGAATGCCACAAGATTGACTTGATAAGTTCAAGAGTTCTTTCAAGAACGGAGAGGAACACAAGACCTCAAAATGATAATAATTTTCTGAAAACCAAATCTGTCATTTAAAATTCGTAATGCCCATCTATATACTTGGAACAATCTTCCAAAGTAGGATCGCACTCACGGAAATACACATGAAGACAATTCGCAAAACCCTTGATTATTTTGCTAGAACAATCAAGGGCTTCAAAAATCAACGTTTTTCAATCAGTCAAGAAGAGAAAGAATATTTTCTCTTCAATCAATGAGTGGGGCGTGAGAGAGAGAGTAAAAGGGTGGCTAGGGTTTTAATTATTAAATGAATCAATCAATATTTTGTTTTAATTTAGGTTGCACTTATATAGTGCAACAATTAAAACCCTATTCCAATAAGGAATAGCCATGGGCTCCAACCCTAATTCATCCTTGCAACCAAACACACCCTTTATGGTATTTTAATTAATTAATTATTGTTATAATTAAAATCAATTAATATATAATAATATATTAACATTTTATTATTAATAATAATTCATTTAAATATATGCATCTATATATTTAAATATAATCTCACTGATATAATTTTAATATTAAAATTATATACAAGCAATAACCTCAGCAAATTTAATTGCATTGTGAGATTACCAAAATACCCTTTGTCCTAAACGATGAAAATACCCTTCTCACAAATTGATTCTTAAATTATCTTCTAAGTGTGTGACCCGTAGGCTCCTCATCATATCAACAGTGTGTAGTATCACGATTAACACCAATTAATCGTCTCACTACACATATACCAAGATTGGCCCCTAGCAAGGCATCATGGCCACCCGATAGATTCAGATTTAGCGAAACCGCAGCCTGTGAAAGGTATGGTTACCTTGCAATCAAATCCTTTCATCATCTGTTATCTCATCGAGATTGGGGTACATAAATAGTGCCAACCTCAAATATCCTCGACATGTTTGTATTCAGTTAATGGACCAATGACCGGAATAATAAATTGGATTGAGCAACAACTCAATCCCACTGTGGCCATAGATTTAGTGTCATTGCCATTTACCGAATTACCTAGTGAGATAACTTCTCTCGTACCTAGGAGTGATGAATCCTTTGTCGATCCACCATAGTCTTGATACACTTCTCAATGTAGCCAATCGCTACCGTATTGAAAACTCCCTCACCAAGCTATAATCCCTACCATAACATAACACTTCCAAAAAGATTCCTCAATCTCCTCCAATTTCATCATAAACTACATTCTCATCATACATCACACTTCTCAATTGAAGTGTATTTAACAACCACAAAATAACTACTTATCTCAACCCAAGTTCTCACTAACATAACATATATCATGCATAAATAAATCTCTACACAATGGATTTCTCAAATCTCAACTTGGATTGGGATTTACTTACCTTGTGATGGTGTGATTCCACTAACACTTCTCTTTTCCTTAGTAACTTGTCCCTTCTCTACAACTTTAAACATTAAAACCATAAGACTTCAATGTACAAATACATGCAAAACTTCACATCTAAAGTAAGAATCCTTACCTTAGGATGCCTTAGATTAATTCTCTACCAACATCCAACTAAAAAAACTCTCAAAAATCCTTGAAAGATTGAAGGAAGAATTGAGAGGAAATGGAGAATGGAAGAGGCGGTGGAAGAAGAGTGAATGAAGGGTTTACTAAACTTAACCCCTTTTTAGCTCAAAATATATTCATTCATTCCCATTTTACCCTTACTCTTTCTTAGGGAATTCCACTTTTGCCCTTTGAATTCTTTGCAAATGCACCCCTATTTAAACGATTCTTCATGCAATTTCCTTGCATTTCACTCCCCACTTTTACTGCTAATTAGGGGTAGAACGGTCATTATGCTCCAAAGGAAGAATTCTCTAGAAACTTAATAAACATTTTGTTATGCCCTTTGTCGTGGCGAAGAATCTTTCTTCACATCGGTGAAAATTTCCAGAACCTGCACCGTAGGTTGCAAGGCTTCATCGCCGTGGCAAAGCTTCTTCTTCGCCCCGACGAAGTCTGAAAAACAGAAATTCGCCAAGTCTTTACAAATTTCAGGGCAATCACTTAACCAACTCACAATATCCACTCAACCAAGGACCAACCAAACAATATGAACAATATACCAACTCAGTTAAGAGCAAAACAATAAAGATTCAAGCACTGCAACGTAAATTAGCTACATACCTCAAGTAGGGCGTTCCACACTTGATACCCTTGTCATGGTTCTACCATCCTAAGGACATATTATTACGTATAACTATGATTTACACGATATAGAAGAATATGCCTTTTATTGATAAGTAAAGATTTATTACAGAGTCAATTTTACAATAATAGATTGGCTCTAGGGCACCTATTTTAACAATCTCCCACTTGCACTATAGCCAATCATTTATGTATTTAATACCGAATGACCTTAAGTGTTTTTCATGCTTCTACTGTGACAGAAGTTTCATCAGTGGATCGACGAGATTGTCATCAGTATGCACTTTACTTATTTATACATCTTTCCTTTCAACCATTTCTCTAATGAGATGAAAACATCTTAGTATGTGTCTGGACTTCTGGTGAGACCATGGTTCCTTTGCTTGAGCCATTGCTCCATTGCTATCGTAATAGACATCTATCGGATCAACAATGTGATAGAGTAGGAACAAGTGGTTTTGCTAGGAACGTGTTGAGGATGATCGAATTAGAACCCTAAGGAAACCAAGTCCTTAAAACCCTAATCTTGAGACGCCACAAAGGTTGATCACTCCTTTTGATAAGTCGAGATTCAAACATTCAATCAAGAACAAGAGAAGGCAAAGCAAATAGCTTTCTGAAATAAACTTCAATTGATAATAATTTGTCCCCCAAAAAATAACATGGTTGCCCCTTTTTTATAAGCAACAAACCCTAAAAGAAAACGCTAGCCAATTGAAAAATGGGTTGGGCCTAAGTACAAGCGAATTGGGCCTAAATAAACCTTAAATAAATAAAAGACTAAAGAATCTAATGATAATTAAAACATAAAAAAAAAAAAAAGGCCCAAGATTAAATAAATGAAAATTAATCCTTGCATCCAACTTGATCTTCCGAATCTACCCCTTACATAAAAAGATAATAGACCATCCTTAGTGAAGCTTTGAAATCTTCGAATTTAGTCTTAGAGTCTTCTATTACAACCTCTTTGTATTGCACTTCCATGATCAAGCCTTGCAAAGCCTCTTTCATCCTTTTTTGTCTTTGCCCTGGTCATTGGACCGCCCATTCCTTGCAAAGGATCTTGAGAATATTTGGGAACATCAACTTGGTCAGCACCTCGATCTCCATTATTCCCCTCCTCTTCAAAAGGATTCATCCTCGAATCTCCTACATCAAACAAAGATAAATCAGCAACATTAAAAGATGCACTAACATTACCATAATCACTTGGCAAATCTAGCTTGTAGGCATTATCATTGATCCACTCCAAGACTTGAAAAGGTCCATCTCGAGGCTGCAATTTTGATTTCCTTTGTGGGGGAAACCTTTCCTTATGCATGTTCACCCAAACCCAATCTCCAGGTTGGAAGACAACCTTCAAACGCCCCTTATTGGCTTGCTTAACATATTGCTCATTCTTCCTTTCAATGTTGGCCCGAACTCCAGCATGTAAATCCTTCACAAAATCTACATTTTTCTTACCATCAAGATTAGCATGCTCATTCGTAGGCAAAGGTAAAATATCCAAAGGTGTTAAAGGATTAAAGCCATAAACAATTTCAAAAGGAGAAAATGAAGAAGTAGAATGAACAGTCCTATTATATGCAAACTCAATATGTGGCAAACACTTCTCCCACTACCTTAAGTTCTTTTGAATGATAGCACGCAACAAAGTAGTGAGTGTCCTATTAACTACTTCAGTTTGACCATCCGTTTGAGGATATGCAACAGTAGAAAATAACAGTTTGGTTCCTAATTTATTTCATAAAGTGCGCCAAAAATGACTTAGCAACTTAACATCTCTATCACTAACAATTATCTTACGCAACCCATGCAAATGAACCAGTTCTTTAAAGAACAAATCAGCAATATGTGTTGCGTCGTTTGTTTTAGAACATGCAATAAAATGAGCCATTTTACTAAACCTATCAACAACAACAAATATGCTATCCTTACCACTTTGAGTCCTTGGTAATCCTAAAACAAAATCCATAGATATATCAATCCAAGGTTGATTAGGTACAGGTAAAGGGGTATACAAGCCATGCGGTCTAACTTTAGATTTTGCTTGCCTACATGTAATGCACTTATCACAAATAAATTGCACATCATGCTTCATATTAGGCCAATAAAAATGCTCACGTAATATATCTAAAGTCTATAGAACACCAAAGTGACCCATCAAACCTCCCCCATGACTTTCCCTAACAAGCAACTCATGAATAGAACAATAGGCACTCATAATTTATCTTTTCTTGAATAGAAATCCTTCATGCCTATAAAAATCACAAAATGTACACTTATCACATGCATTCCATACTTGGCTGAAATCAGAATCATTGGCATACAAATCCATAAGCAATTCAAAACCAAGTAATTTAGTTTGCAATGAAGTAAGTAATACATACCTCCTAGACAATCCATCAGCCACAACGTTTTCCTTCCCATGTTTGTATTTGATTACATAAGGAAAACATTTCTATGAACTACAACCAATTAGCATGTCTTTTATTAAGCTTACCTTGGGTCTTCAAGAACTTCAAGTTCTCATGATCAGAATGAATGATGAATTCCCTCGGCCACAAGTAATGCTGCCATGTTTGAAGAGTTCTCACTAATGCATAAAGCTTCTTGTCATAAGTAGGATAATTCAACGTTGCCCCACTTAGCTTTTCACTAAAATAAGCAATTGGTTTGGAATCCTGCATCAAAACAGCTCCTATTCCAATCCCGGATGCATCACATTCTATCTCAAAAGCTTTAGCAAAGTCAGGCAAACACAAAAAAGGTGTATTAGTTAGCTTATCTTTCAAAGTTTTGAAAGCTTGGTCATGCACATCATCATCCCACTTAAAAACAACATTCTTCGTAACAAGTTCATTCAAAGGTGCAGCAATAGAACTAAAATCTTTAACAAACCTTCGATAAAAACTTGCTAAAGCATGGAAACTTCTCACCTCATTCGCATTCTTAGGTGTAGGCCAGTCCCTTATTGCCCTTACCTTTTCTTCATCAACACTAATACCCTACGAACTAACAAAAAATCCAAGAAACACAACAGATTCCATGCAAAACATGCACTTCTTAAGATTAGCATACAATTGGTGCTCCCTCAACACACTAAACACAGCATGCAAGTGTTTCACATGTTCATCTAAATTTTTGCTATAAACTAAAATATCATCAAAGTAAACTACCACAAATTTTCCCATGAAAGCACGCAAGAGATGGTTCATTAACCTCATGAATGTACTAGGTGCATTAGTTAAACCGAAAGGCATTACTAACCACTCATACAATCCATACTTAGTTTTAAATGCAGTTTTCCATTCATCTCCCTCTTTCATGCGAATCTGATAATAGCCATTCTTTAAATCAATTTTAGAAAACATTTTAGAGCCATGCTATTCATCAAGAATATCATCTAATCTGGGTATAGGATGTCTATACTTTATCGTTCTCTTGTTAATAGCTCGACAATCCACACACATGCGCCATGTTCCATCTTTCTTTGGGACTAAGAGGACAGGAACCGAACATGGGCTAAGACTCTCCCTTACAAATCCCTTTTGCAACAGGTCATCCACTTGCCTTTGTATCCCCTTCGTTTCCTCGGGATTAGCTCTATAAGTAGGTCGATTTGGTACGGTGAAACCAGGTACGAAGTCTATTTGAAGCTCAATTCCTCTTAGAGGAGGTGATTCATAGGGAATCTCCTTAGGAAGTAGGTCCTCAAATTCTTGCAATAAAGACACGACAACACTAGGCAAAGTTGAGTTAAGGTCATTATTAGAAAGATAAACATCCTTGTACATAAGTACAAGTACTTGTTGCCTCGCCATCATTACACTTTTAACCTCATGTTTTTCAGCAAGTACACTTATTCTTTTATTTTTCTCTCCATGTTGCTCACTTTTCTCTCCATTTTTCCTCTTGCTCACACTATTGTTCCTCTCTCATTTTGCACTCTCTTGCTATCCTAATCTGGTCCTCATAAGCTTGCAAAGGTTTGAGAGGGGCTAATACAACTTTTCGGTTGTTCATTACAAAAGAATAACGATTTTTGTACCCATCATGCAACACCCTCCTATCAAACTGCCATGGTCAGCCAAGCAATGTATGACAAGCATACATCGGTGCCACATCACAAAGAACCTCATCCTTATACTTGCCATTGGAAAAAGGAACACAAACTTGCTTGTTTACCTTCACTTCTCCACAGTCATTCAACCATTGTAGCTTGTACGGTTTAGGATGCTTCTTCCACTTCAAATTCAACTTTTCTACCAACAAAGTACTAGCAACATTAGTGCAACTCCCACTATCAATAATCAACGTACATACCTTATCCTTCACGTGGCATCTTGTGTGAAAAATATGCTCATGTTGCTCTTCATCTCCTTTATCCTTAGGCTGTATACTCATGGCTCTCCTTGTAACAAGTAAATCACCATGCACATGTTCTTCCACTTCAACATCAGAACAATCCTCCAATTGTGGCATCTCATCGTCACTTGAGCTACCACTTTCGACTTCTGCATTTGCCCATACAACCATAACCTTTTTGTTTGGGCATTCGAAGCAATAGTCTGAATCCTTGATGCCTAAAACACTTAATACCACATGACTTAGTAAAAGTTTTAGTTTCGGGTTTACCTTTAGGAACAACAACCGAATTCTTCGACTTTGCTTCTTCTTTTGTTTTGAAGATAGCTTTGTTGTCCTTCCAATTTGATCTCCACGAAAAGCTAGAGGACAAACCAGATCTAAACCTCTTGGACTTGATTTGCTTCTCCACTTTAATGGCTTTGTGCAGTAGCTCCTCCATCTCTACGTAACGTTGCAACTCAACCACGTCAGCAATCTCCTTGTTCAATCCGGCAATGAATCTAGCCTCTGTTGCTTCTCTGTCTTCCTCCATGTTTGCTCTAATCATGGCGATTTCCATCTCCTTATAATAATCCTCTACACTCATGGATCCTTGAACCAGCCCTTACAACTTCCTACACAAATCTCTATAGCAATGGCTGGGTATAAATCTCTTGCGCATCATGTAACGGCCCCAAATAGGTGGTCAGCCATGATCACACAGCGTGGCAGGATATCTCCCCCCAAGGAGATTTCTTTCGCCTCCCTCACCACTCGAACCCAAGACCAAGGGGCTAAAGTCAATTGGGAAGCATGGTGAGTACCATCTAGCCAGATAGTAGTCACCATGCTTCCCATTGACTTTAGCCCCTTGGTCTTGGGTTCGAGCGTGAGGAGGCGAAATCTCCGGGGGAGATATCCCTGCTGTGTGTTATGGCCGGCCACCTGTGAGGGCCGTTGCATAAAAGGTGCATTTTTAAGTAACGGATAGCATGGTGGGACCCTCCATCCGACCATGATCACCACACATGGCGATCTTGTCCCCCTTAAGGATTTCTTCGCCTCCCCCATGGCTTGAACCCATGCCCAAGAGGCTATAGGCGAATGGGAAGCACCATGAGTACCATCAGGCTAGCTAGCTTGATGGTACTCATGGTGCTTCCCATTTGCCTATAGCCCCTTAGGCATGGGTTCGAGGCTACGAAGGCGAAGAAATCCCTTGGGGCAAGGGGGACAATACCTGCCATGTTATGTGATCATGGCCAGATGGAGTGGGCCGACCATGCTATCCGTTACACATCACCAACTTCATCTCTTCCCATGACCGAATAGGCCTCTCACCATTCCTGCGCCTATTGATCACCAATTGATCCCACTATATACTTGCATAATTTGTAAACTCCACAGTTGCTAGCTTTACTTTCTTCTCCTCAGAGTAATTATGACAATCAAATACGTGCTCAACCTTTCTTTCCCACTCCAAGTATAGCTCAGGATCATTCTTTCCTTGAAAAGTCAGAATTGCCATCTTTATACTACCTATATTGTCATCTCCTTTGGAGTCAACCTTCTTGGTCCGTTTATAATTTGTTCTCTCCACTTCGGATTCAGCTTCGTCTTCTTCATCAAACTCACGTCTTCTATGTGATTTAGAACCAGAAGAAGACTCCAAATCATTCAATCTCGCATTCAGCAATTTAAATTGGTCATTAACAGCCTTGATGAAGAATTTCATGTCGACCTCTTGTGGTTCTCCTCCTTGCTTACTCATGGTTTCAACCTGTAAAATTAAATAAAATAAAAGGTGTTGTTCCTCACACACTCTCTCACGTGTTCATACTCAAATTAGATTGTTATCACTCGTGTTTCACACTATGTTGGCTTTTTCTTGATTATGATCTCTCTTGCCTTTTACCACTCAAAGCCAAGCCCTTTATGTTCTCAACAGAATCAAAGAATTCAACAAATCTCAAGAAACAACCGGGTAGATGGTGACAATCTCAAAAATCAGAACTTTAAAAACTTAGTTGAGGCAAACTGTGAACAGAAAGAAAGACCCAAGATGACTCTAAAGAACCAAGAAAAATAAGAAAACTCTACAAGGAAGCAAAAGACATGTGAAAGAAATCACTGGAATTGATGCAAAATGATTGAGAAGGCAAAAGACACAAAACCACCTTGTATATGCTTGAAACAATCACTAGAACAAAAATAAACGGAAACTAGAACAAACTAAAAAAGGAAACTAGAACAAAATAAAGGAAACTAATTCAACAAAAATAAGAAACTCAAGCAAGAAAAACAAGAATTGGAAACTTAATTCAACAAAAATAGGATACTTAGCAAAGAGAACAAGAATGGGAAACTTAACAACTCGAAATTGCCACCTTTTTTTTTTTTTTTTTTGCTGCCTCTTTTTTTATGTAAACGAACTATGAAAAGACGAATTCAATTTATTTATTATTTTTTTTTGAATCAAGAACGCAAACAAAGAGTGTTGGAGATAAATAACCTGTTTCCAGCAACAAAAGCTCTGATACCAAATGATAGAATAGGAACAAGTTGTTTTGCTAGGAATGTGTTGAGGATGATCAAATTAGATCCCTAAGGAAACTAAGTCCTTAAAACCCTAATCTTGAGACGCCACAAAGGTTGATCACTCCCTTTGATAAGTCGAGATTCAAGCATTCAATCAAGAACACAAGAAGGCAAAACAATAGTTTTCTATAATGCCCACATGGAGGTATGTAATTTAATTTATGTTCTTATACCCTTAGTTGAATTCTATTAAAGTTATTTTGAGAAAAATGTGAAGAAAATCCCTTAAACTTTCATTAGGGGTAAAATGGTCTTTTCACTCAAAATTAGTTGAAAAAGTGGGGAGTGAAAAGAGATAGAATTTCATGGAGAATGCAATAAAAATGAGGGCATTATTGTAATTGACTAAAGGACATAGATGTAATTTCCAAGAAAGGGCAAGGGCAAAATGGGAAGGCATGTGTTAATTGTAAGTTAATAAGGGTTGGGGTTTAGAAAACCCTTCATTTTTTCTTCTCCACCACCACCACCACCATTCCCATTCACCACTTCCTCTCAACTCTTCTTTTAATATTTCAAGAATTTTAGAGGGCTTTTTGAGTAGTTTGGGGTAGAAAGTTAATCTAAGGCATCCTAAGGTAAGGATTCTTGCTTTAGATGTGAAGTTTTGCTTATATATGTATATTGAAGTCTTATGGTTTTATTGTTTAAAGTTGTAGAGACGAGACAAGCTATCAAAGGAAAGGAAAAGTGTTAGTGAAATCTCTCCATTACAAGGTAAGTAAATCCAACCCAAGTTGAGATTTGAGAAATCCTTTGAGTAGAAATTGAGTAGAGATTTATGTATATATAAGTATGTTATGTTATTGAGATGAGGTGAGATGAATATTGTCTTTGTGGTTGTTGAATACACTTCAATTATGAGAAGTGTTGTTGAGTGATGAGAATGTAGTTTGAGATGAAATTAAAAGAATTGGAGAAGTATTGTGGGAGTGTTTGTGCCGTGGGGTGATGGTGATGATACAAGAGAGTTTTTCTCTCATTTTGGATGGTTTAGGAAAAAAATTGAATGATAATTAAATTAAGGTTTGTTTAGGCACAATTGTTGTTTGATGAAATGCCTAAGTGAGAATATGTTACCATGGTTGCCCTGTCATAGCCGTGACCTTCTGAGTGATTCTTGGGATTCTTAAAGATTGAACTGGGTTAAGACCAAAACATAAAAGTTGTAGCCCTATCTCTAAGCTTTAAAACAAGGCCAAAACGTAGTAATCCAATGTTTATAACTCAAGTTATGCCTTCTTGAGTGTGACCTGTGCAGAATGACTGTCTTGATGCAATATTGCATTTGTGCATTTCATAAGTGCATTAAGTAAGAAAGCATGAACCATCCTTATACATTAATTGTACATTGAGAAGTAGCTTGAGAAAGAGTAGAGAACTTTGTGAATGAACTGCTTTAAGGGTAGAGAGAATGAGAAAAAAACACAAAGAGTGGGTTGGTACTTTGTGAACTCCACCCCGCAGTCACGAAGAGTGGGTTGGTGCTTTGTGAACTCCACCCGGTCGTGCCTCCGGTAAGATGAGGCCGTGACATTCAAGTGAGAAAGAATTGGAAAACATGAGAAAAAATAAAGAAAGAATGAGTAAAGTCACGAATAGTGGGTTGGTGCTTTGTGAACTCCACCAGGACGTGCCTCCGGCAAGAGGAGGCCGTGACTTACAATAGAAAATTAATAAAAGAGAGCTATGTGAAAGAGAAACAGAAAAGGAAAACAAATGAGATGAGAAGTGTGTAAGGAAAGAATTAAGAGAAATAATTACGGGGACAGACGAGTAGAGGATTTACTTACTGAGCATTACTTTTGTGTTCACCCCGTTGTTTTTCTTTGTGTTTACAGGATCTAGGTGAGAACGCGGTCGAATTGGCGTCGGTAAGCGAGGAGCAATAGCTACACTGTCCACTGTTTTTGATAAATTTTTGTAAAATGATATCTTATTTGGTAATAGGAATGTATATATGTAATAAAAGAAAATTTTGGGCCATCTACTTTTGTTGATATAAATGTATTTTACTTTATGTATTTCTATGAGTATCCTAGTATAAAGGAGTTATTACACTTTCTGAAATAAACTTCAATTGATAATAATCAGTCCCCCAAAAAAATAACATGGTTGCCCCTTTTTACAAGCAACAAACCCTAAAAGAAAACCCTAGCTAATTGAAAACTGGGTTGGGCCTAAGTACAAGCGAATTGGGCCTAAATAAACCTTAAATAAATAAAAGACTAAAGAATCTAATGATAATTAAAACATAAAAAAAAAAAAGGCCCAAGATTAAATAAACGAAAATTAATCCTTGCATCCAACTTGATCTTCCGAATCTACCCCTTACATAAAAAGATAATAGACCATCCTTGGTGAAGCTTTGAAATCTTCAAATTTAGTCTTAGAGTCTTCTAGTATAGCCTCTTTGTATTGCACTTCCATGATCAAGCCTTGCAAAGCCTCTTTCATCCTCTTTGTCTTTGCCCTAATCATTGGACCGCCAATTCCTTGCAAACGATCTTGAGAATATTTGGGAACATCAACTTGGTCAGCACCTTAATCCCCATTATAATGCGTTGCACTAGGTTGTCGGCAAGCAACTTTAACAAGTGAGATAAGTCACTACCTTTCGACAGGGTCGTTCAACACTATTATAGCCTTACCGTATTATCTGTGTCCCTGGTTAGAATAATACTAGGGCTACGAACGTTTCTAGAATATCCGTCATATGTGATCATAGAGTTCTCATTTTCAAGATTTTAAACACTTGATACCCTCGTCATGGTTCTACCATCCTAAGGACATATATCATTACATATAACTATGATTTACATGCTCTAGGGCACTTGCTCTAACACTTGAATGGTGTCACCATTGCTTAACCATTGCAACTTGTAAGGATAAGCTCAATTAATAGTTAGTGGCCCCATTTTCTCCACAAGTGTGGTGGAAGCAACATTAGTGTGACTCCCACTATCTGTTATCACTAAACAAACTTTTCCCTTGATAGTGCACCTTGTGTGAAACAAGTTCTCCCTTTGGTTCTCTTGGGGGTTTGCCTGAGTATGAAACAATCTCTTGAGCATAAGCATGTCTCCATTATCGGCTTCCTCAATAAACTCATTCTCACTCTCTTTCTCTTCTTTAGTAGACTCCTTTTGACATGCATCATCAATCTCAATAATCTCTCTAAGTGTCATAAACCTTCGGTTTGGAAAAGTTGCTTGAAAGTGTCCATAACCTTGGCACTTGAAGCATTTCTTGTTTTTCAAATCTGATCGTGGAGCATCACTCTTCACAAGGCTTGGTTTGTCTTTTTGTGCTTCATTTATCTTGTTCTTGTCATAGGTCGTAGGTGTCACATACGGTTTGGTATAGGAAGGTGAACCCCTTTGGTAGATGTCCTCCTTAAAGAGCTTCTTGAGGCCCAAGGACTATATACTCTTCAATTGCTTCTCCACCTTTGTAGATAACTTGCAAACATCCTCAAAAGAATGATAAGTTTGCAAGTTAACCTTGTAAGCAATATCCTTACTCAAACTGCCAATAAATCTAGCAATGGTGTGCTCCTTCTCTTCAGGAATATCACTCCTTAACATCAATCTGTCAAACTCCCAAATATACTCTTCAACCTTTCTATCACCTTGTTTCAAGTTATAGACCTAAGATAAAAGTCTTGCTTATAATTTTTTGGCAAGAACCTTTTCTCGCACACCCTTTTCAGTTTCTCACACGATCTAATCTTAGACTTCCCTTCCATTGCCCTCTTCTTTTTGTATTCTCCCACCACAAAGAAGCATACTCCTTGAACTTCAATATGACCACCTTACATCTCTTCTCATCATTGTAGTTTTTGAACTCAAATACTTGCTCAATCTCATGCAACCAATCATTGAAGTCATTTGGATCAAGACTTTCATTGAATTCAAGCAAGTCTATCTTAATGCCTCTATCATCATCAAAATTTCTTCTCCCCCCTAGGTACCTCGGGATTCACTAAAGGTAGCACTACTATCTCTTATTTCTTACACTTGTGGTGGTGGTTGTTTGGTGGTAGTGGAGTCATCTTTCTTGGTGGGGTTGGTGTGAGGTTCCTTCATGGATGGGTTGGGTTGGGTTAGGATTGGGTTAATTGGGCCATGTCTTTAGATGTGTTAACCATCATGACCATTACTGTATTCATTTGTTGCCTGACATCATCAATATCTCCTTGTAACTTCATATTGGTAAACTCCCATGGTGGTGGGGGTGAAGGTGAGGAGGTTGGGGTTTTGTTTTCCATGAGAAATGGGCGATTTTCGGTACTATGAACAATAACTTTTTTTTAATATGGAAATAGTGAAATTTGGGAGGGAAAGGTTAAATATTTAAGTTTTTGGTGATTTTGATTTAGGTGAATAGTAATTTGTGAATAATGTTATGAATAGTGGAGATTAGACTAATTAGTAGCGATTAGTCTAATTATGTGTGTTTAGTGTTTGGTTAAGGCTTAATGTTGATTTGGTTGGAATGAAATGGGTTTAGTTGGAATTGGAGAAGAATGGTTAGTATTGGATGAGGTGTTAGTAAACGGTCCCGTATACGCAGCGGAAACAAAAATATAATGTAATAGGATCGTTTACATGAGCCAAGATCAAGGGTATGATTTTTACAATTTAGATTAAATAAAATCTGCATAAATATTCAACATGAGTTAAGAGAAACAAACGCACGTTGAAGGCTCCTCCAAATTTGTCGACGAACGTTTTGCTACCGATCCAAGTGTAGGATCGAACCTGCGTAGTCCACACGAAGACAATCTTAAAAGAACCAAAGAGGGATTTGCTAGATCCTCTTTGGCTTCAAGATTAAGAAGAAAAGAAGAATCAATTGAATTGATTTTAGGCAATAGGTGTTACTGCCGTGGGAGAAGCAAAAAGGCTGCTGTGTGTTTCTTTTTTTTTGTTTTACAAAGAAAAATCCTAAATTAAAATCACACACACTTTTCCTTTTATATTTAAAAAACAATTTGCCCTAATCCCATACGGAATAGGCTTGGGCTTCAACCCAAACGCCCCATGTTGCCAAACACTCCCAATTTGATTTATTTTAATTTCTATCATTATCTCAATTAAAATCAATTAATATATATATTTAAATATATATATATATATATATATATATATATATATATATATATATTAACATTTAACAATAATGATAATATATTTAAATATGTGCGAACACATATTTAAACATAATTTCACTTATTTAATTTTTCTAACAAATTAAATAAAGGCTACGACCTCAGCAAATTTAATTGCACTGTGAAATCACCAAAATACCCTTTCGCCTTAAAAGATGAAAACACCCTTCTTTCTTCTTGCACCTTAAATTGTCTTCTATGTGTGTGACCCTTAGGCTCCTCATCATATCGGCAGTGTATAGTATTGCGATTAACACCAATTAATCGTCTCACTAATACACAGACCAAGATTGGCCCCTAGCAAGGAATCATGGCCACCCGATAGATTCGGATTCAGCAAAGTAGCTACCTGTCAATGATATGGTTACCGTGCAATTCGATCCTTTCATCATACGTTATCTCGACGAGACGAAGGCATAGAAATAGTGTCAACCTTCTTGGCCTTACTCTGATATTATTTATTCAGGCCCTCGGACCAATGACTCGTATTATAAACTGGATGAGCAACAACTCAATCCCACTGGCCACGCTTTTAGTGCCATTGCCATATACTGAATTGCGCTGTGAGATAACTTTCTCCCGTACCCGGGAGTGATAAATCCTCTGTCAATCCACCATAGTCTTGATACACTCCTTGATGCAGCCAATCACCACCGTATTGACAGCTCTGAAAAGAACTACGTTAGGCTAGTGTAATACCCAAGATGTCAAAGGTATGTTCCTAACTCAAAATAGTCCTTTAGATGTTAATTTTATGTTAAAAAGCATAAAATCTAACTAAGGGCAAAATAGTCAATTCATTTGGAACGGTATGAATCAATTATCCACAAAGAGGCTTAGGGGCAAAATGGTTATTTTGCCTATGGATAAGCATTGAAAAAGTCAAGGATGAGTAGGCTTCATTGCATTTAATGGCATTAATTAAGTAATAATTATGTCTAGTGTGAAATGACCAAAATGCCCTTATATAAAGAATTAAGGACTTATGAGTTATACAATTAAAATAATTGGGCCAATTGCATAATTTTGGAAAATAAATGAAATATTTTCCTATAAATTAGATGAATTTCGTTCAAGCCAAAGGAGAGAGCATTTCTTCAACATTTCTTCCATTTTCTCTCAAATCTTCCATGAAACAAGCTTTCTTTCTCTAGGTTTTCAAGGAGTTTTGCATAATTTTTCAAGGAGAACAAGATAAGAGCCTTGGATCTTCAATTTGAAGGGTTTAAGGTAAGGATTAAAAACTTTAGTTTTGATGTGAATTGAAGATTTGAGGTAGATGTTGAGGTATAATGTTGTATATGTAGGATTAAGGTGTAAAAGAAGTCAAAGGCAAAGGATTTGTTGGAGGAAGTCTTTAAAAAGGTAAGGAAGAACCTCCCATGACTTTAGGGTTTATGCTAGGGTTTGTGGATTTTTATGAAACCTTAAATTAAAGCTTTAAGGCATAGAATTAGTTGATGGCAAGTGTAGTTGAGCTCATTTATTCTACTTATTGCCTTGAATTCATTATACATGAAGTTATGGCTATTTATGTTTTATGAGTTGTTATGTTTGATTGAAGAAAATGAAGTGTAGATGCTGATTGTGGCAAAACTTGTAGTATGGAGGCCACATGGTGTTGAATGGTTGCTATTAGAAGTGTTGATGTGTTGTTTGCATTAACTTACAATGTTATAGCAATAATGGATGGTTATGGGAATGAGATTTTACACTTCCTTTAAGATGTTAAAGACTATTAAGGGGAGGTTTATTTGATCTATAAGTTAACCTATTGGTTAATGTCAATAGGAATTGATGTGGCATAGTTAATATGAAAATTCGGATTTGGTGGGCTTAGGGGTTTTGTTAACCCTGCCTCAGTATTTTGACCATAACTTGAGTTACAAAAAATCGAAATGAGATGATTTTTGAAGCATTAGAAAGCTAAGACATAGACCTGTAACTTTTATGTTTATTCCAGGAGCCAATTCGTTTGAGAAATAGATGGGAAATGGCCTGAAGTATAAACTAGTTATTGAAGTTTAAGATTTAACATGATCAATTATTATGATTATGAATTGATTATTAATGTATTATTGTAAGTATGCCATGTACTAATGTTTACCCATTAGTTAGATGATCTTTGAAAGATATACATGGTCATGATGTCAATGCATGATTAATGTTATGAAATGGCATGAAGATGCAATGTAATACATGTTTTAAGATGATGTATGTGAGCAAGAGGTAATGTAAATGGATTGATAATCCATAGATGAATTAAAAGTATTAAGCTCATCAAAATATGTATTTACATGCCATAAGATGTTAGAGATGCAAATAGACATGTTAGAGATGCATATAGACACGATGGAAAACGCGTAAGCATATCCTCATACACCTTCGGAAAGATGAATATATGCTTTAGATGCTAAATACGCACATGCCCGATGATATGAGCTAGATGAATTTGAGGCTAGATGAATATATGCTTTAGATGCTAATTAACGCGTTAGCATATTCTCATATTCTCGATGCTAAATAAGCATGATATGAGCTCTAGATGAATTTGAGGCTAGATGAATATATGCTTTAGATGCTAATTAACGCGTTAGCATATTCTCATATTCTGATTGAGGAATGATGAACATATGCTTTAGATGCTAAATAACGCGTAAGCATGCCTCCCGATGATATGAGCTCTAGATGAATTTGAGGCTAGATGAATATATGCTTTAGATGCTAATTAACGCGTTAGCATATTCTCATATTCTGATTGAGGAATGATGAATATCTTTAGTCTAAATAACTAAGCATGCCTCCCGATGATATGAGCTAGTAATTTGAGGCTAGATGAATATATGCAGATGCTAATTAACGCATTAGTTCTCATATTGCTTAGGAATGATGAACATATGCTTTAGATGCTAAATAACGCGTAAGCATGCCTCCCGATGATATGAGCTCTAGATGAATTTAAGGCTAGATGAATATATGCTTTAGATGCTAATTAACGCGTTAGCATATTCTCATATTCTGATTGAGGAATGATGAACATATGCTTTAGATGCTAAATAACGTAAGCATGCCTCCCGATGATATGAGCTCTAGATGAATTTGAGGCTAGATGAATATATGCTTTAGATGCTAATTAACGCATTAGCATATCCTCGTATTCTGATTGAGGAAAGATGAATATATGCTTTAGATGCTAAATAACGTGTAAGCACGCCTCCTGATGATATGAGCTCTAGATGAAATTTGAGGCTAGATGATATGAAGTGCTTAAGATGCTAAGAAAAGTTCGATCGGCTAGGCGTTAAATGTTTCATATGCATTTAGTTGCATTACATGAGTTATGATGTTATTTACATCATGAGATGATTTATACTCAAGTTAGATGATTTTAGATGTTATGTCATGGCATGTGATGTGTGTGTACTATGTTTACATACTTATTTATATGTGTACACATTGATGTTTATCTAGCCATGGGATAAAATGATGAAAAGCATATGATTTAGTAATAAAAGGGGAAGTATCCCTAGATGTAAAAGATAAGTGATGTGTTAACAGATATGTTTAAATAAAGATCAAATAGTACATTTAGAATGAAATAGATCATTCCTTACTGAGCGGTTAGCGCTCACCCTTTCATTGTTGATTGTTTTGCGGTAGACTAGAAGCGAGGGATGCTAGAGACAGTGGGACTACACGTGAGGGGAGATGATTTATTGTCATCTCAATGTGTTATCTTGATGTAAATAATGTAAATGATAAATATTTGAGAAATACCTTTGGAAGCTTCCACCCTATAAATATGTTTTGATTCTGTAATTTCTTAAAGTTTGTAAATTATAAGTTTAGATCCTGCGTGATATTTTATATGCATGTTTTGGATATTATTATTATTATCCTTATACAGATTTTTTTTCTAAATACAACTCGTTCTCCAGACATGTATCCTCGGGATTCTCATTGAGGGATATTTAGAGGATACCTGACTGGAGGGGGTTTTACATTTGGTATCAGAGCAAGTATTTTTTTTACTTTAAAAAAGGTGGTGTTTTAAGATGTTCTCCATTCGGAGTAAGGCATTTATGAGTGTTGATGATAGTATCCCTCATGTAAAGTTCCGCTGCTCAAGTTATCCGATCGCTGTAAGTATGTTTACCTAATTTTATGTAAGGATTGATTAGATGATTAACATTATATGTGTGATTATGAAAGGGAATAAATATGGGGAAAACCAGGAGAACCGATCCAGTCGCATGATGCTTCAAATGCACAAGATGTTCCAAGCACTGAAGCTCCTAACCCAACAACTGCTACTTGAAGCACTCCGGGTTTAGATGTTGCAACATTGGAGCGTATGATTCAAGAGGCTGTTAATAGAGCTTTAAGGAGAACCTCGCCGGAAAGTACAAGTACTCCGGTGACAACAGCGACAACCAATGTGATACCAAGTCAAGCAATAGGGACAAGTACTCCAGAAGCAATGGTTGTCCCAAAGCAGATTGAACCAATTTATGGGCTCTCAAGTAAACATCACCTCCGAATTTAGTGGCACTAATGATCCAAGAGTAGCCGAACAATGGATAAAGTTGGTGGAGAAAGCTACTACTCTATTTCCTATGACAGATCAAGAGAAGATCCGATATGCTACGTACCTATTGAGAGATGCTATGACATGGTGGGAGCTTATGGAGCAGACTCAAGATACCACCACTCTCACTTGGTCGGGGAGGGGTTCAAGGAATTGTTTGAGGAGCAGACTGCAGACAGACATGATATCCTCAAAACTACAAGAATTTATTAGTCTGCAACAAGGAAATATGACACAAAGAGTATTCAATCAAGTTCAACTCCTTGGCTAAGTTTGCACCCATACTGGTCAGTACACCACAGACCCGATTGGAGAGATTTATGGGGGCACTTCATCCCACTATTGCCAGAGATGTTATGTCGGGTCATCAACCCTCCTAAACATATAGTGAAACACTCACTAGAGCCATTAGAGTAGAGGTGTACTTACGGAAGGAGACCAAATTAGCTCTTTCCCTAACAGTGGCAAGTAGTCCTCTCCAGCTTGGCCAATCCAATAGTGCAGAACAAGTTGTTGGCAAAGACGATAAAGGTAAAGGCAAGAAAGGAGTCTTACCTAAAGCCAACAGGAAGAACATGAAGAAAAAGGGCCAACAAAGGAAAGGTGAGGTCAGTTACTGTAAGAAATGTTAGAGAAGACACCGGGGTGAATGTCTAGTAAGGACCAATATTTGTTTCGTTGTCGCCGCCTGGAGGTCATATTGCTAGAAATAGGGTACTATAGGAAGTTCGTGGAAGGCTTTGCAAAGATAGCCAGGACCACTTACAACTCTCACCAAGAAAGAAGTACCATTTGAATGGACTGAGGCATGCGAGCAAAGCTTTCAGGAGTTAAAGAAAGGATTAACTACAGCTGCAATTCTTACATTGCCAGAAGAAGGCATTGATTATGATATTTACGTTGATGCCTCCGATAATGGTTTGGGAGCAGTGTTGATGTAGCAAGGAAAAGTCATTGCTTATGCCTCCAGGACAACTAAAAGACTATGAGAGCAGATATCCTACCCATGACTTGGAATTAGTAGCCGTGGTTTTTGCTCAAGATATGGCGACACTACTTGTATGGAGTGAAATGCAACATATACACGACCATAAGAGTTTAAAGTATTTCTTCACTCGAAAGAGTTGAATATGAGGCAGAGAAGATGGTTAGAATTGGTGACTATGACTAGCGACATCGATACCATCCAGGGAAAGCTAATGCAGTAGCAGATGCCCTTGGTAGAAAAGTCTCTTTATCTCAAATCACTATATAGGGACAATTACAGCAGGAGATCCTCCAAGAAGGAATTGAAATTGTGATCAAAGGAGGATTGGCCCAAATGGAGATCAAACCCACTTTGGTGGAGGAGATCAAGATGAAACAGGGTAAAGATGATACCTGCAAGATAATCTGCCAATGGATAATAGGTAAAGAGACAGACTTTAAAATAGTCAATGGGCCATTGATGTTTAGAGATAGAATATGTGTACCTCAAGATGATGAACTAAGGAATAAAATCCTTAGTGAGGCACACAATACACTTTATACAGCCCACCCTGGGAGTGTAAAAATGTATCGAGATGTAAAGAAAAGTTATTGGTGGTCAGGTATGAAAAACGACATTGCCGATTATGTTGCCAAATGTTTAACATGTCAACAAGTAAAGGCAGAGCATCAGAGACCATCAGGATTACTCCAACCCTTAGAGATTCCTAAATGGAAATGGGAGGATATCTCAATGGACTTCATTGTGGGACTTCCTAAAGTTTAGCAAGGATATAATGCAATCTGGGTAGTGGTTGATAGATTGGCCAAGACAGCTCATTTTCTACCTATGACAGATAAGATATATGCATTTCGATTGGGGCAATTATATGTCAGAGAGATTGTGAGATTACATGGAGTACCCAAGACGATTGTATCGACAGAGATACCAAGTTCATATCAACTTTACGGGTTGGAATGCAAAGAGCATTGGGTACAAAGTTAGCCTTCAGTATGGCTTATCATCCTCAAACTAATGGCCAAACTGAAAGGACTAATGAGGTGATTGAAGACATGCGGAGAGCTTGTTGTATGGATCACAAGGCAAAATGGAGTGATGTACTTCCACTAATAGAATTTGCCTATAACAACAGCTACCAATCCACTATCCAGATGGCCCCATATGAAACATTATATGGAAGAAGGTACAGATCCCCTTTGTATTGGGATGATATTGGAGAAAAAGACTCCTTGGTTCAAGCAGTTGGACCAGAGATGACCCAGAAAATGATTAAAGATGTTAAGCTTATTAGAGAAAGAATGAAGCAAGCTCAAGATCGACAAAAGAGCTATGTCGACCTAAAAAGAAAAGAAGTGGGCGACAAAGTTTTTGTAAAAGTTGCGCCTTATAAACATATTATGAGATTTGGAAAGAAAGGCAAGCTCGCTCCATGTTACATTGGACCCTTTGAAGTATTGGAAAGGGTAGGCAAAGTAGCTTATAGACTTGCGCTGCCAATGAGCATGGAAAGAGTCCATAATGTTTTCCATGTCTCTTTGTTGCGTAAGTATGTTAATGATCCTTCACATGTGCTTCAGATGGAGGAAGTGGAATTACAGGATAATTTGGCTTATGAGGAACGCCTAGTTCAAATCCTTGATAGAAAGGTAAAAGAGCTCATAAACAAGCAAATTCCACTAGTTAAAGTACTTTGGAGGAATCACAAGATAGAAGAAGCTACTTGGGAAATGGAGCAAGATATGAGAAGTCGATACCAGAATTTGTTTCTATAATTTCGAGGACGAAATTATTGTAAGGGGGGAGGAAATGTAATACCCAAGATGTCAAAGGTATGTTCCTAACTCAAAATAGTCCTTTAGATGTTAATTTTATGTTAAAAAGCATAAAATCTAACTAAGGGCAAAATAGTCAATTCATTTGGAAGCGGTATGAATCAATTATCCACAAAGAGGCTTAGGGGCAAAATGGTTATTTTGCCTATGGATAAGCATTGAAAAAGTCAAGGATGAGTAGGCTTCATTGCATTTAATGGCATTAATTAAGTAATAATTATGTCTAGTGTGAAATGACCAAAATGCCCTTATATAAAGAATTAAGGACTTATGAGTTATACAATTAAAATAATTGGGCCAATTGCATAATTTTGGAAAATAAATGAAATATTTTCCTATAAATTAGATGAATTTCGTTCAAGCCAAAGGAGAGAGCATTTCTTCAACATTTCTTCCATTTTCTCTCAAATCTTCCATGAAACAAGCTTTCTTTCTCTAGGTTTTCAAGGAGTTTTGCATAATTTTTCAAGGAGAACAAGATAAGAGCCTTGGATCTTCAATTTGAAGGGTTTAAGGTAAGGATTAAAAACTTTAGTTTTGATGTGAATTGAAGATTTGAGGTAGATGTTGAGGTATAATGTTGTATATGTAGGATTAAGGTGTAAAAGAAGTCAAAGGCAAAGGATTTGTTGGAGGAAGTCTTTAAAAAGGTAAGGAAGAACCTCCCATGACTTTAGGGTTTATGCTAGGGTTTGTGGATTTTTATGAAACCTTAAATTAAAGCTTTAAGGCATAGAATTAGTTGATGGCAAGTGTAGTTGAGCTCATTTATTCTACTTATTGCCTTGAATTCATTATACATGAAGTTATGGCTATTTATGTTTTATGAGTTGTTATGTTTGATTGAAGAAAATGAAGTGTAGATGCTGATTGTGGCAAAACTTGTAGTATGGAGGCCACATGGTGTTGAATGGTTGCTATTAGAAGTGTTGATGTGTTGTTTGCATTAACTTACAATGTTATAGCAATAATGGATGGTTATGGGAATGAGATTTTACACTTCCTTTAAGATGTTAAAGACTATTAAGGGGAGGTTTATTTGATCTATAAGTTAACCTATTGGTTAATGTCAATAGGAATTGATGTGGCATAGTTAATATGAAAATTCGGATTTGGTGGGCTTAGGGGTTTTGTTAACCCTGCCTCAGTATTTTGACCATAACTTGAGTTATAAAAATCGAAATGAGATGATTTTTGAAGAATTAGAAAGCTAAGACATAGACCTGTAACTTTTATGTTTATTCCAGGAGCCAATTCGTTTGAGAAATAGATGGGAAATGGCCTGAAGTATAAACTAGTTATTGAAGTTTAAGATTTAACATGATCAATTATTATGATTATGAATTGATTATTAATGTATTATTGTAAGTATGCCATGTACTAATGTTTACCCATTAGTTAGATGATCTTTGAAAGATATACATGGTCATGATGTCAATGCATGATTAATGTTATGAAATGGCATGAAGATGCAATGTAATACATGTTTTAAGATGATGTATGTGAGCAAGAGGTAATGTAAATGGATTGATAATCCATAGATGAATTAAAAGTATTAAGCTCATCAAAATATGTATTTACATGCCATAAGATGTTAGAGATGCAAATAGACATGTTAGAGATGCATATAGACACGATGGAAAACGCGTAAGCATATCCTCGTATACCGGTTGAGGAAAGATGAATATATGCTTTAGATGCTAAATAACGCGTAAGCATGCCTCCCGATGATATGAGCTCTAGATGAATTTGAGGCTAGATGAATATATGCTTTAGATGCTAATTAACGCGTTAGCATATTCTCATATTCTGATTGAGGAATGATGAACATATGCTTTAGATGCTAAATAACGCGTAAGCATGCCTCCCGATGATATGAGCTCTAGATGAATTTGAGGCTAGATGAATATATGCTTTAGATGCTAATTAACGCGTTAGCATATTCTCATATTCTGATTGAGGAATGATGAACATATGCTTTAGATGCTAAATAACGCGTAAGCATGCCTCCCGATGATATGAGCTCTAGATGAATTTGAGGCTAGATGAATATATGCTTTAGATGCTAATTAACGCGTTAGCATATTCTCATATTCTGATTGAGGAATGATGAACATATGCTTTAGATGCTAAATAACGCGTAAGCATGCCTCCCGATGATATGAGCTCTAGATGAATTTGAGGCTAGATGAATATATGCTTTAGATGCTAATTAACGCGTTAGCATATTCTCATATTCTGATTGAGGAATGATGAACATATGCTTTAGATGCTAAATAACGCGTAAGCATGCCTCCCGATGATATGAGCTCTAGATGAATTTGAGGCTAGATGAATATATGCTTTAGATGCTAATTAACGCGTTAGCATATTCTCATATTCTGATTGAGGAATGATGAACATATGCTTTAGATGCTAAATAACGCGTAAGCATGCCTCCCGATGATATGAGCTCTAGATGAATTTGAGGCTAGATGAATATATGCTTTAGATGCTAATTAACGCATTAGCATATCCTCGTATTCTGATTGAGGAAAGATGAATATATGCTTTAGATGCTAAATAACGTGTAAGCACGCCTCCTGATGATATGAGCTCTAGATGAAATTTGAGGCTAGATGATATGAAGTGCTTAAGATGCTAAGAAAAGTTCGATCGGCTAGACGTTAAATGTTTCATATGCATTTAGTTGCATTACATGAGTTATGATGTTATTTACATCATGAGATGATTTATACTCAAGTTAGATGATTTTAGATGTTATGTCATGGCATGTGATGTGTGTGTACTATGTTTACATACTTATTTATATGTGTACACATTGATGTTTATCTAGCCATGGGATAAAATGATGAAAAGCATATGATTTAGTAATAAAAGGGGAAGTATCCCTAGATGTAAAAGATAAGTGATGTGTTAACAGATATGTTTAAATAAAGATCAAATAGTACATTTAGAATGAAATAGATCATTCCTTACTGAGCGGTTAGCGCTCACCCTTTCATTGTTGATTGTTTTGCAGGTAGACTAGAAGCGAGGGATGCTAGAGATAGTGGGACTACACGTGAGGGGAGATGATTTATTGTCATCTCAATGTGTTATCTTGATGTAAATAATGTAAATGATAAATATTTGAGAAATACCTTTGGAAGCTTCCACCCTATAAATATGTTTTGATTCTGTAATTTCTTAAAGTTTGTAAATTATAAGTTTAGATCCTGCGTGATATTTTATATGCATGTTTTGGATATTATTATTATTATCCTTATACAGATTTTTTTTTCTAAATACAACTCGTTCTCCAGACATGTATCCTCGGGATTCTCATTGAGGGATATTTAGAGGATACCTGACTGGAGGGGGGTTTTACAGCTAGTGTCAAACTACACCAATCGGTGCACAAGGCGCTCTGGTGATCTCAAGTCTAAGGATCACATGCACCACCATTCGTTAGAGGATTTGTTCCATAGACACTGGGGTTACCATCCATATGGAATCCCCTGGTGGGTCAGTCCAGTGAACTTGCTATGGTGTAATCGCCTGCAACAAACACCCATGTGTTGCACCAGGTTGTCACCAAACAACCTTGACAAGTGAGATCAATCACTGCCTTTCGACAGGGTCGTTCAACACTATGATAGCCTTACCGTATTATCTGTGCCCTTAGTTCAGAATAATACTGGGGCTACGGACGTTTCTAGAATGGCCACCATATGTGCTCATAGGGTTCTCACTATCAAGATTTGAAACACTTGATACCCTCGTCACGGCTCTACCATTCTAAGGACATATATCAATACATATTGAAATAATAATGATTTACGCGATATAGAATAAAATGCCTTTTTTATTGACTAATGAACATTATTACAAAGAGTAAATTCTACAATAATTGATTGGTTCTAGGGCATCTACTCTAACATGAGGTGGCAAGATAGTTGGTTAGTTGGGGACAATGTGTATGGGAGTTGGTAATAGTGGTTTGTGGAAAGAGAAAATGGGTTCAATGAAATGTAAGGAGAAGAAATTAAACTCAAGCACAAACACTTCCAAAACCCGGAAACTCCAACACAAATTCCAACAAAACTTCACACATTCAATCCTAATTCAACTCAACTCCACTCCACTCCACAACCTAAGCTCTGATACCAAATGATCCAAATCCAACAACACAACAACAACAATGCACCACAAAAATCAAGTCAAATTTGGCAAATGATAAACTAGTAGAAAACACTTACTCGCAAATTTTCAGACCAAGACAAGTAGTAACCTTCAACCATAAAGGATCACTCCACCAACTTGAATTTAATTCACCACTAAATCCCCTTGCCAAGACTTGAATAAAGAATTCTCAAGCAAGAACACACAAGTTCTTTGAAAATAGATAAACCAAATATTTCATATATCTTAACTAATGTTACAAAGAGGAATAGTTGCGTTTATATAGGCAATTACAAGGATAGAAAAGTAAATCACAAATGAAAAGAAATTACAAATAAAGTCAACAAAAATACAAGCCATTCATTCAAAATTAAGACCTATGCCTATTCAATGCAAAGGGGACATAAACCCTTAAATCTAGGATCTTTGTCATAACCACTCTATTAGGTGTATAAGCTTGCTCCCATTAGATCAAAAGCCATTCAATGGTCCTAATTAATTCTACTAATAAGGTTGCATGAAGTTGGGCCTCGTGGATCATGGAAATGAACCCAATAAGGAGTCATGTGAATTCTTCCTTTATAAATGCAAATTGGGTCGAATTGGGTGTTTTGGACAACTGGGCTTCCTTCTTGGTGGACTTGGACTTCTCTTGATGTGCTTGGACTTGGAATAACTTGGGCCGTTTTGATTGGACTCATCTTATCCTTAGAACTTGCTTGGGCTAATAGTCTTCATTGTTTTCCACATTCCCTAAACCAAGTGTTTTAGGGGATTTCTTTATTTCAACCGAATAAGCAAATGTGTTAGAGCTTGTAATTCCTCTTCCACTCATGATTACAAGTGTTTTAGGACTTGTAAACATATCATCCTCCCGGGTTGAGAAGGATTTGCCCTCAAATCTAGATCGTCCTCCAAGTAAGGTTTAAGATCACCCACATTAAATGTTGTTGAAACTACTCCAATCTCACTAGCCAACTCCACCTTATAAGCGTTATCATTTACTTGTTCAACAATCTCAAAAGGTCCATAATGGAGATCGAGGTGCTGACCAAGTTGATGTTCCCAAATATTCTCAAGATCCTTTGCAAGGAATTGGCGGTCCAATGACTAGGGCAAAGACAAAGAGGATGAAAAAGGCTTTGCAAGGTTTGCCTAAGGTGCATTAGTTAGCATATCTAAGGTGCAAGTTTTTATCGAAGGTTTGTTAAAGATTTTAGTTCTATTGCTGCACCTTTGAATGAACTTGTTAAAAAGAATGTTATTTTTAAGTGGGATGATGTGCATGACCGGGCTTTCAAAACTTTGAAAGATATGCTAACTAATGCACCTTAGGCAAACACAACAAAGGCGCATTAGGTAAATTAGGAACTAAGTTGATGTTTAGCACTTCACATCATGCAGAAACAAATGGCCAAACCGAAGTTGTGAATAAGGTGTTGGGTAATGTCTTGACGAGTTTAGTTAGCAAGCATTTGAGAGATTGGGTCCTGCAATTAGCACATGCTGAATTCACTTATAATAGGAGTCCGAGTTCTACCATGGGTCACACTCCATTTGAGGTGTTATATGGAGTAAATCTACTTATCCCTTTTGATCTCACTTCCTTACCCCCTTGATTTTAAACCGAGTGTGGATGCCAATGAGAAGTTGAAGCACATGAAGAAACTCCATGAAACCGTGAGGGTTCAAATTGAGAAATCAATTGAAAAAAATCAAAAGTAAGGCTAATAAACATAGAAAGCCTAAACTTTGGGAATTTAGTATGGATCCATTTGCGAAAGGAGAGATTTCCGAGCAAGAGAAATAGTAGTTGGCTCCTAGGGCAAATGGACTGATAGAATAGAAACAAGTCAGTTTGCTAGGAACGTGTTGAGGATGATCGAATTAGAACCCTATGGAAACTAAGTCCTTAAAACCCTAATCTTGAGACACCACAAAGGTTGATTACTCCCTTTGATAAGTGTAACAACTACTGAAAACTAGTACAATGCATGCATAATATCAATATAAAATTTTTTGATTAGTTGAAAGGAGCGGCAGTGTTCTCCAAAATTGATTTGAGGTCCGGGTATCATCAGGTAAGAGTGGCTGAGCAAGATGTGGCTAAGACTGCCTTTCGTACCAGATATGGGCATTATGAATTTGTAGTGATGCCTTTTGGCTTGACTAATGCCCAGCAGCAGTTTTTATGGACTTGATGAACAGGGTATTCCATGAGTATTTGGATCAGTTCATTGTTGTCTTCATCGACGACATTCTGATTTACTCAAAGTCAAGAGAAGAATATGAGAAGCACTTGAGATTAGTACTACAGCGGCTGAGAGAAAAGAAGTTGTGTGCTAAATTCTCCAAGTGTGAGTTTTGGCTTAATCAAGTGATATTCCTGGGTCATACCATGTCAAAGGAAGGGATTTCGGTAGATCCGAGTAAAGTGCAGGCCATCCTGGAATGGCAGAAGCCGAGAACAGAGAAAGAAATCAGGAGTTTCTTAGGCTTAGCAGGTTACTAGCGATTTGTAGCAGGATTCGCCCAGTTGGCTAAACCGTTGACAGCTCTTACCAAGCAGAAAACTCCTTTTGTCTGGTCAGCAGCATGTGAAGAAAGCTTTCAAGAGTTGAAGAAGAGGTTAACATCAGCTCCTATACTAGTGTTACCGCAGGAGGGTGTAGATTATGACATTTATACCGACGCCTCTCTGCAGGGACTTGGTGTCGTGCTGATGCAGTTAGGTAGGGTTATAGCTTATGCTTCTCGTCAATTGAAAGAGTACGAGACCAGATACCCTACGCATGACTTAGAGTTAGCATCTGTGGTTTTTGCTTTAAAGATATGGAGGCAAAAATGTAACAACTACTGAAAACTAGTACAATGCATGCATAATATCAATATAAAATTGGGCCCCAAAAATTTCTTTTCATTATAATTCATATGTCTTTTATACACAAATAGTACTGTTTACAAAAATTTGTTTTAAAAGACAAAACAGGGGAAACAATGTAGCTATTCCTCTTCGCTTGCCGACGCCCCTCCGACTGCATCATCACCTAGACCCTGCATTCACAAAGGAAAAAAAAAATAATGGGGTGAGCACAAAATAATGCTCAGTAAGTAAAACCCTCTATCTGTCTGTCCCCGTATGAATAACTCTTAATTCTTTCCTTATACTATTTCTGATTCTATTTCTGTTTCTAATAACATCATAGCCTCATCTTACCGGAGGTACGGCCGGATGGTGTTCACACAGCACCATCTCACTCTCTATGGCTATCGGGTGGAATTCACACAGTACCAACCCGTTCTTAGTGACTACCGAGTGAGGATCACAAAGCATCAACTCGGTTTTTTTTCTAATTATCGGTTGGAGATCACCTAGCACCTACCCGTTCCTCATAAATTTTGGGTAACGATCACCAAGCATTTACCCGTCTCTAGTCACTATCGGGTGATGGTCACAAAGCATCAACCCGCTTCTACTAATCGTTGGATGATGATCACAAAGCATCAACCTACTTATCTATTACTAACCGGGTAGTGGTCACAAAGCATCTACCCATTTCTACTACTCATCGGGTGACGATCACAAAGCGTCGACCCATCTCTAAGGCTATTCGGGTGGTGATCACAAAGCATCAACCCGATCGGGTGATGATCACAAGGCATCATCCCAACTATACTACTCTTCTAATTCACTCTATTGTAGCATTTTTCAATTCTCTCTACCCTTAGAGTAGTTGTATTCACCAAGCTCTCTACTCATAGAGTAATTGCATATACAATTTTCCTACACTTTCTTAGGTCACTTTTCCATGTACAACTAGTGCCTATGGATGGTTCAACTTCACCAATGCACTTATGAGATGCCAACATGCAATGTTGCAAGAATTAAGGTTCATTACTCACACTCAAACCTCTATTAGGCATTTCATCAAACATCTCATGTGCACTATAAAACTCTATTATAGCAATGATTCTAACACTTTTTCTAACCATCCAAAATGGGGAAAAACCCCTTCACAAAGCCATAAAACCTGTCAAACAACACACTTCTAAAAAGGGATCCATAACACCCCTTCAATTCCATCTCAAACTACCTTGCCAACCCAACAACTCATTTCTCATATTTGCAAGGTATAAACATTCACAAAGCATAGAAATCCCTATTTAAACCTCCATACATGGCATATCACATGTATATCACATACATACATCATTTTTATCAAAACCCTAATCAAGAAAATTCTTAAATCTCAACTTGGGTTGGGGTTTACTTACCTTGTTATGGAGAGACTTCACAAATTCTTCCTTTCACTTGTTTTGCTTGACTTTTCCTCTACTCTTAACCAAAAGAATAAAAACCCTCAAACTTCAATATAGGTTAAAACTCCCAAATTACACAACTTAAGAAGAAATCCTTACCTTAGGAAGCCTTAGGTTGTTCTTCTACCCCAAATCACTTCAAAAACCCCTTGAAAATCTTTGATCAAAAGAAAAGAGAAGTTGAGAGGAAGAAGAATGAAGAGTTGCGTTTGAGAAGAAGAAATGAGGGGTTTGTTAATTCTAATTCCTTTTAATGAAATATAAACACAATCATTCCCATTTTGCCCTTACTCTTCTTTGGAAATTCCATCCATATCCTTTGATTCATTACAAACTCACCCCCATATCAACATATTCTCCATGAAAAATCCTTACAATTAACTCCCCACTTTTCCTGCTAATTAGGGGTAGAATGGTCAAATTGCCCTTAGGGAAGAAAATATCTAAAACTCAATCAACATTTTATTCAGCCTGTCGCCGCGGCGAAGAAACTTCTGTCGCCGCGCCGAAACTGTCCAGAGAGTTTCCCTTGGTTTCAACACATCTTCACCGCGGCGAAGATTCTTCTTCGCCCCGGCGAAGCTTGGTACACTAAGCTTCTTCTATTCCCAACCAATTTCAGGGCAAACATTCAACACAACGCTCAACCAAACAGTATTACCAAAAACCAACGCAAATAAGAGCGAAAGAGGAAACAATAACTACGTACCTCAAGTAGGGCGTTACAATAAGTGATAATCATATTTTACACTATGATTTTGCATTGAATTTTGATAGGATTTAGGATACTTTTCACACAATTTGGGCCATAATTGCTACCCAATTCTATTAATTTGTCTTTGCAGGCCTAAACGATGATTTTGAGCATAAATGACAGTTTTGAGCGTAAATTGTGTAACTTGAGCTTGAAAACTCGGAATGACCTAAATTTAGAAGCTTTAGAAATCTAAGAAGAAGAGCAGAAACTTTCATGTTTTGGGTTTTTCCTAATTCTGAATGGACAGGGGTGAAAACTTGGCTTGAAATCATGAAAAGTACGCTGGGAACTGAAGAAAAAACGTCTTTGGATGTGCTTCAGTATTTCTACCATAACTTTCGTTGAAGAGCTTATATTGTGCTGATTCTTAAACTACTAGAAAGATAATTTAAAGGGCTACAATTCATATGTTTACCTCTTTTCCAGATTCGGACTCTATCATACTCAAATTTCGCCCAAACGTGCTCGCCATGGCAAGGAAAAAGCTTTGCCGCGACGAAACCTACACCATCTGTAAAAATAAAATGACGCATTTTGGCTTGCTAGGGCTTCATCCTTAAGTGATAGAGGTATAAATTAGATCAAAAAGGAAGAGAAAAGGGTCTTGGTACGTCATTTGGAAGGCAGCTCTTGGAAGGAGAAAATTATTGAAGATTTGGGCTTCAAATTAGAGAAGATTTCTCCATCTTTTGCTTGTTTTTCAATGATGAATCTTGATTCAGTTTGTTTTAGTTATTTTATTTCGTTTTTTAGTATGAACTGAGTTGTTTAGCTAGGTTTGATTTAACCTTGATACAATGATTCAATTTTATATGAATGGATTTACTTTGAGTTTTAATTTCATGATTGAGTGTTTATCTCTTTGCTTAATGACTTTTGGATGTTTGATCACCATTCAATTGTGTGTTGTTCACAATGAGACTGAGAAGTGATTGTGATTGTGCCTCTTGGGATAAATACCGTAGGTTAAGCAAACGCTAGAGATAGGTTTAGCGATCTATGAAATCTAGATAGAATTCCATAAAGCTTAAAATACTTTGAACTATTAATCTTCATTTTGTTGGGTGCGGAAGCTTAATAGGGATAAGTAGGGAAATGTAGCCTGAGAAGGTATGTTTTACAACTTAGGGAATTCGATTTTCAATTAAGAAATTAGAACTTGGGTAATAGATTCTATGAATTGGGTTAGCATATATAGGTGAAATCAACACCCTAGCATTTTTTAGCATTGTTTAATTAGTTAAGTTGTTGGGTTTTGCTTTAATTTCATTATCATTCATTTATATTTTGTTAATTTGTATTTAGTTTTTCAATTTTCCATCAATCCAATTTATTGTTGCTTCAATTAGGACTTAAACAAGAGAATTCGGTACTTAGTAACACTATCCTCGTGGGAACAATACTCACTCATCACTTTATTACTTTGTGCGACTAGTGCACTTGCTATTTATGCATGTTGTAGTTACAACGCATCATAGTTGCAAAGTTCGGAATGAAAAAGGGCAAGTCTGATCACTCAGTCCTTTACAAACAATCGGCAGTTGGCATTATTCTTCTTGTTGTATATGTTGGTGACATTATCATCACTGGGAGTGACACTACAGGGATTTCATTACTTAAGTCATTTCTTCACACTCAGTTTCATACAAAAGATTTAGGAATGTTGAAGTATTTCTTCGGGGTTGAGGTAATAAGGAGCAAGAAAGGCATCTTCCTCTCTCAAAGGAAATATGTACTTGACTTATTAACTGAGACAGGAAAATTGAGTGCTAAGCCATGCAGTACGCCAATGTCTCCTAATTCACAACTTACCAAAGATGGTAACTATTTGAAGATCCTGAGAGGTATAGAAGACTGGTTGGAAAGTTGAACTATCTAACAGTCACTCATCCTGATATTGCGTACTCTGTTAGTGTAATAAGTCAATTCATTTCTTCTCCTACTGTTGACCATTGAGCAGCGTTAGAACATATTCTGTGTTATCTGAAAGGAGCTCCATGACGTGGTATTTTGTACGAAAATCATGGACATAATAATATTGAGTGCTTCTCTGATGCAGATTGGGCGGGTTCCAAGATAGATAGGAGATCCACTACGGGCTACTATGTTTTTATTGGTGGAAATTTGGTCTCATGGAAAAGTAAGAAGCAAAATGTTGTGTCCCGATCTAGTGCATAATAAGAATATAGGGCTATGGCCTAGTCTGTGTGTGAAGTAATATGGATATATCAGTTTTTGACTGAAGTTGGTCTTATGGCCTCTTTGCCAGCAAAATTGTGGTGTGATAACCAAGCCGCTCTTCATATTGCTTCTAATCCCGTATTTCATGAACAAACTAAGCACATTGAAATTGATTGTCATTTCATTCATGAGAAAATACAGCAAGGCTTAATTTCCACAGGATATGTGAAGACTGGAGAGCAACTAGAAGATGTTTTCACTAAAGCTTTGAATGAGGTTCGGATTGATTACATTTGTAACAAGCTGGACATGATTAACATCTATGCTCCATCTTGAGGGGGAGTGCTGTAGGTAATCATGCAAAATCTTACAGATATTGCATGATTAAGTGTATAAATCTATAATAGGATATTAGGATTGTAATCAATAAATATTAGGAACAAATCTGTAAAATAGGAAGTTATAATATTTATTTCCTAGATTAGTTCTTTATTTTCCTATATATATTGATGTATAATTTGTCAATACAATATGAAAAATATTACAATCAGTTCTCTGTTTGTAACAAAGGCAAATCAAATAGCTTTCTGAAATAAACTTCAATTGATAATAATATGTCCCCGCAAAAAATAACATGGTTGCTCCTTTTTATAAGCAACAAACCCTAAAAGAAAACCCTAGCTAATTGAAAAACGGGTTGGGCCTAAGTACAAGTGAATTGGGCCTAAATAAACCTTAAATAAATAAAAGACTAAAGAATCTAATGATAATTAAAACATAAAAAAAGCCCAAGATTAAATAACCGAGAATTAATTCCTAAATCAATCCTTGCATCAAACTTGATCTTTCGAATCTACCCCTTGCATAAAAAGATAATAGGCCATCCTTGGTGAAGCTTCGAATTTAGTCTTAGAGTCTTCTAGTACAGCCTCTTTGTATTGCACTTCCATGATCAAGCCTTGCAAAGCCTTTTTCATCCTCTTTGTCTTTGCCCAAGTCATTGGACCGCCAATTCCTTGCAAAGGATCTTCAGAATATTTGGGAACATCAACTTGGTTAGCACCTCGATCTCCATTATTCCCCTCCTCTTGGAAAGGATTCGTCCTCGAATCTCCTACATCAAACAAAAATAAATCAGAAACATTAAAAGTTGCACTAACATTACCATAGTCGCTTGGCAAATCTAGATTGTAGGCATTATTATTGATCCGCTCCAAGACTTGAAAAGGTCCGATCTCCTCGAGGCTGCAATTTTGATTTCCTTTGTGTGGGAAACCTCTCCTTACGCATGTGCACCCAAATCCAATCTCTAGGTTGGAAGACAACCTTCAAACGCCCCTTATTGGCTTGATTCGCTCCAATACTTGAAAAGGCTTGCTCATTCTTCCTTTCAATGTTGGCCCGAACTCTGGCATGTAAATCCTTCACAAAATCCACCTTTTTCTTACCATTAAGATTAGCATGCTCATTAGTAGGCAAAGGTAAAATATCCAAAGGTGCTAAAGGATTAAAGCCATAAACAATTTCAAAAGGAGAAAATTAAGAAGTAGAATGAACAATCCTATTATATGCAAACTCAATTGGTTGCAAACACTTCTCCCACTGCCTTAAGTTCTTTTGTAACAACTACTGTAAACTAGTACAAGGCATGCATAATAACCATAGAAAATGGGCCCAAAACTTTTCTTTTATTATAAGTAATACGTCTTTATACACAAAGAGCATCATTTACAAAAAAGCCATTTTAAAAGACAAAAACAGGGGAAACAGTGTAGTTATTGCTCCTCGCTTGCCGACGCCCCTCCGACTACATCATCACCTAGATCCTGCATCCACAAAGGAAAATAATGGGGTGAGCACAAAATAATGCTCAGTAAGTAAAACCCTTTATTTGTCTATCCCTGTATGTGTTACTGTTAATTCTTTCCTCACACTTTCTATTGTTTCCTACTAAACATCATGGCCTCATCTTACCGGAGGTACGGCTGGATGGCGTTCACACAGCATCATCTCACTCTTCATGACTATCGGGTGGAATTCACACAGCACCAACCCGTTCTTAGTGACTACCGAGTGGGGATCACGAAGCACCTACCCAGGGGCCAGAATCATCGGGTGGAGACCACATAGCACCTACCCGTTCCTCATGATTTTCGGGTAACGATCACCAAGCATTAACCCGTTCCTACTCACTGTCGGGTGATGATCACAAAGCATCAACCCATCTATAATAAATATCGGGTGATGATCACAAAGCATCAACCCCTTTTCTAATAACTAACCGAGTGATGATCACAAAGCATCCACCCGTTTCTACTATCTATCGGGTGATGATCACAAAGCATCAACCCATTTCTAATAACTAGTCGGGTGATGATCACAAAGCATCAACCCGATTCTCATAACTATCGGGTGATGATCACAAAGCATCCACCCATTTCTAATACTCTTCTCATTCACTCTATTCTAGCACTTCTCATTCTCTCTACCCTTAAAGTAGTTGCATCCACAAAGTTCTCTACTCATAGAGCAAGTGCATACACAAAGTTCTCTACTCTTTCTTAGGTCACCTCTCAATGCACAATTAATGCCTATGGATGGTTCATCTCTACTAATGCACTTATGAAATGCCAACATGCAATGTTGCAAGAATTAAGGTTCACTACTCATACTCAAACCTCTATTAGGCATTTCATCAAACAACTCAAGTGCATAATAAAACTCTACTATAACAATGATTCTAAATCTTTCTCTAACCATCCAAAATGGGGAGAAACCCCCTCACATAGCCACAAATCCTACCAAAGAAAGACACTTCTAAAAAGGATTCCTCAATATCCTTCAATTCCATCTCAAACTACCTTTCTAACCCACAACTCACTTCTTATATTTGAAAGGTATAAACAATCACAAAGTACTAGAAATCTCTATTTAATCCTCAACAACATGGCATATACCATGTATATAACACACATACATAAGTGCTATCAAAACCCTAATCAAGAAAATTCCCAAATCTCAACTTGGGTTGGGATTTACTTACCTTGTTATGGAGAGATTTCCTTAACTCTTCCTTTCACTTGGTTTGCTTGACTTTTTCTCTACTAACAAAAGAACAAAAACCCTCAATATTCAATAAATACAAAAACTCACAAAGCTTCACAACAAAAGCAAGAATCCTTACCTTAGGATGCCTTAGGTTGATTTTCTACCCCAAATCACTCCAAAAGCCCTTTAAAACTCCTTGATCAAAAGAAAGAGAATTTGAGAGGAAGCAAGAGAGGAGAGTGGCGATGGAGAAGAAGAATGAAGGGTTTGCAATGACTTAATTCCTTTTAATGAAATTTATACACAAGCATTCCCATTTTGCCCTTACTCTTCTTTGGGAATTCTATCTATATCCTTTGATTCATTACAAACACACCCCCATAGCAACATATTCTCCATGAAAATTCCTTACATTTTACTCCCCACTTTTCCTGCTAATTAGGGGTAGAATGGTCAAATTGCCCTTAGGGAAGAAAATATCAAAAACTTAACAAACATTTTGGTCGGCCTGTCGTCGCGAGGAAGCTTCTATCGCCACGGCGAAATTGTCCAGCAGCTTCCCGTGGCTTCAACACCTCTTCGCCGCGGCGAAGATTCTTCTTCACCCCGTCGAAGCTTGGAACATTGAACTTCAACTATTTTCAATCAATTTCAAGGCAAGTATTCAACATAACACTCAATCAAAGGTCAACCAAACAATAATACCAAGAAACCAACTCAAAGAAGAGTAAAAGAAGAAACACTAACTACGTACCTCAAGTGGGGCGTTACATCTTTTGAATGATGGCACACAACAAAGTAGTGAGCGTCCTATTAACTACTTCAGTTTAACCATCCGTTTAAGGATGTGCAACAGTAGAAAATAACAGTTTGGTTCCTAATTTATTGAATAAAGTGCGCCAAAAATGACTTAGGAACTTAACATCTCTATCACTAACAATTGTCTTAGGTAACCCATGCAAACGAACCACTTCTTTAAAGAACAAATCAGCAATATGTGTTGCGTCGTTTGTTTTAGAATGTGCAATAAAATAAGCCATTTTACTAAACCTATCAACAACAACAACAACAACAAATATGCTATCCTTACCGCTTTGAGTCCTTGGTAATCCTAAAACAAAATCCACAAATATATCAATCCATGGTTGATTAGGTACAAGTAAAGGGGTATACAAGCCATGTGGTCCAACTTTAGATTTTGCTTGCCTACATGTGATGCACTTATCACAAACAGATTGCACACCATGCTTCATGTTAGGCTAACAAAAATGCTCACGTAATATATCTAGAGTCTTCAGAACACCAAAGTGACCCATCAAACCTCCCCCATGACTTTCCCTAACAAGCAACTCACGAACAGAATAAATAGGCACACATAATTTATCTTTCTTGAGTAGAAATCCTTCATGCCTATAAAAATCACCTAACGCACTTTTATCACATGCATTCCATACTTGGCTGAAATTAGAATAATTGGCATACAAATCCTTAAGCAATTCAAAACCAAGTAATTTAGTTTGCAATGAAGTAACACATACCTCCTAGACAATACATCAGCCACAACGTTTTCCTTCCCATGTTTGTATTTGATTACATAAGGAAACGTTTCTATGAACTCCAACCACTTAGCATGTCTTTTATTAAGCTTACTTTGGGTCTTTAAGAACTTCAAGCTCTCATGATGTTAGAGTAGATGCCCTAGAGCCAATCAATTATTGTAGAATTAACTTTTTGTAATAATGTTCATATTGAAAAGGCATTTTATTCTATATCACGTAAATCATTATTATTGCAATATGTGTTGATATATGTCCTTAGAATGGTAGAACCGTGATGAGGGTATCAAGTATTTCAAATCTTGATAGTGAGAACCCTATGAGCACATATGGTGGCCATTCTAGAAACGTCCGTAGCCCCAGTATTATTCTAAAGTAAAGGCACAGATAATACGGTAAGGCTATCATAGTGTTGAACGACCCTATCGAAAGGCAGTGACTGATCTCACTTGTTGAGGTTGATTGGTGACAACCTGGTGCAACACATAAGTGCTTGTTGTAGGCGAATACACCGCAGCAAGTTCACTGGACTGACCCACCAGAGGATTCCATATGGATGGTAATCCCAGTGTCTATGGAACAAATTCTCTAATGCATGGTGGTGCATGTGATCCTTGGACTTGACATCACCGGAGCACCTTGTGCACCGATTGGTGCAGTTTGACACTAGCCCAACGCAGTTCTATTCAGAGTTATCAATACGGTGGTGATTAGCTGCATCAAGGAGTGTATCAAGACTATGGTGGATTGACAGAGGATTCATCACTCCCTAGTACGGGAGAAGTTATCTCACGGCGTAATTCAGTATATGGCAATGACACTAAGACTGTGGCCACAGTGGGATTGAGTTGTTGCTCTATCCGGATTATAATACAGGTCATTGGTCTAGAAACTGAATACATAATATCGAGAGTAACCGAAGCTTGACACTATTTCTTTGCCTTCGTCTCGTCGAGATAACGTATGATGAAAGGATCGAATTGTACGGTAACCATATCGTTGACAGGTAGCTACTTTGCTAAATCTGAATATATCGGGTGGCCAGGATGCCTTGCTAGAGGCCAATATTGGTCTGTGTATTAGTGAGACGATTAATTCGTGTTAATCGCGATACTATACACTGCCAGTATGATGAGGAGCCTATGGGTCCCACACATAGAAGATAATTTAAGACTCATGAAGAAAAAATGGCGTTTTCATCTTTTTAGGCGAAAGGGTATTTTGGTAATTTCACAGTGCAATTAAATTTGTTGAGGTCATAGCATTTATTTAATTTATTAGAAAAATTAAATAAGTGAAATTACGTTTAAATATGTGTTCGCATATATTTAAATAAATTATCATTATTGTTAAAGGTTAATAAATATATTAAATATATATTAATTGATTTTAATTGAAGATAATGATGAAACAAAATAAATATCTAATTGGGAGTGTTTGGTAACATGTGGTGTTTGGGTTGGAGCCCAAGCCTATTCCATAACGGAATAGGGCAACTAAAATATGAGTATAAAAGAAAAAAGATGTGTGTGATTTTTAATTGATTCATTCTTTGGTTGAGAAAGAAAACACACAACCCCAAAAACACTCTCTCCCACGCCACATTGCTTATTTGCTTTAAAATCAAATTCTTTTGATTTTTCTTCATTGTTCTTAAAGCTAAGAAGGATCTGGCAAATCCCTCCTTAGTTCTTTGTGATTGTCTTCGTGTGGACTATGTGGGTTCGATCCTACACTTGGGTCGGTAGCAAAAACATTCATTGACAAATTTGGAGGAGCCTCCAGACGAGCGTATGATTCTTAAACCTTGACATGTTTTCTAATTTTTTTGCAGATTTGATTATATACTGTATAAACTATGATATTGTACCCGGAATCTTGGTTCTAAGGAACGATCCATGTCATTTATGTTTTTGTTTTTCCGCTGCGTAGATGGGTCATTCACTAACAGTGGTATCAGAGCCTCGAGTATTAATTTCTACAGTTTATTGTATGATTTATAACATATAATTGGTTGATAACATATCATTTTTGAAAAATCTACAAAAACTGCAAAATCAGAAAAATCTGTTTTTTGATGAATGATTCAAATGATAAAATGGTTTATAATGTGTTGATGGATGCTATATTGGTTGGTTGATATCTTGGTTGAACGTGTCTGCATTTGATTTGATTTGGATTAGTGTTATTACACAAAAATTGCAAAATAACGCAAACTATTCATATTGGGGATTTCCAGGTTTCGTCGTGGCGAAGATAAAAACTTCACCGCGGCACATGGCTGCTGCCCCAACATTGTGCTTTTTGTGAATGGACCAAAATGCAGTTTTTAACCTATGAAGCCAATGATCATTCTGCACATTTAAGAGGGTAATTAATAAATAACCCTCCCGATTCAAAAAAAAAATTGATTGTTTTGAAATGTATGCAATGTACTTGTTTGTATATCGCATGGTACCCAGTACGTGAGCCTTAGACCTAAGGGTGAATGTTTTAAATTTTTGGGTATGTATGGTTGTAAATTTATTAAATAGGGCCTGCATGTCCTTGCCTTTCTCCTCTTCTCAATGTACATTCTCTTCTCATCTCATTCCCCTCAAATGTAAATCGAGGTTTCTAAATTTATTGATGTAAAGAATTTTTATAATTATTCTTATTGTAAATTTAAATGATATTTTTGTAATGTACTTGAAAACGGACCAAAGGACGAGGCAACCATACTTGAAGACTCAAGATATTTATTACAAGACCCCTAGGTGACCCACCGATTCCTCTAGGCTCGAGGAAATCGATTTTAGCTGGGCCATGTATCGGCACGTTTTAATATTGTGTTTAGAATGCATGCTAAGGTTGAATGTTGAATAACACACCAAACAATGTCATTCTAACAGTGATAATAATCTTGTGAGACATTAAATAACAAACCCTCAATTAAAGTATATTAAGTCACATAAGCCTTCCATCACCATGGTTTTAATCAAACCACTGTCCAGAAACCTTGTTCGGCAAAGTGAAGGGTACACTTCTACCAGTGGGAGGTTAAAATGCATTGGAGTTTTCCTTAATGGTGATGGGTCGACTAAAAATGACAGTTTTACTTGTTCGCCAAAGCGAAAGGTTGATAAACACGTCATAGGCATAGTAGAGCAGTACACATATTGTGTGTACGTGGTGACATGTAGTGTCCACTCTACCGATACCGAGAATCACACTTGAGGACAATGGTTGGAGCCATTGATGGTGTGATTGGCTTGTTGGCTTTTTCACATTTGAGGTTAATAGTAGGAGCTATCAATTGGTGTGGATTAAGTTTGTTGGCCTACTTAATAAACTCATTTTGGCTTGTTCGCTAAAGCAAAGGTTTGAAATGGGCTGGATGGGATCTCAGTCCACTAGGAAAGTCAACGGGCTTTCCTGAGTTAATAGTGAGAGCTATTGACTTGAGTAAAATTGTGGGAGCATCATTTAATAAAAGACCATATTAAATAATAATGAACTTTATAATAACTTTATTTTTCTGCAATTGCAGAGTCATCAAAATGAGCATTATGAACCTATGACCGATAATCGAGAAAGAGAATAGGTTGGATGGATCCAATTTCTCAGACTGGTATCGTAATCTTCAAATTATACTTAAGTCTGAAAAGAGATTGTATATCCTTGAAAAGCCATGCATGGCTGAGCTTGATCCTGATCCTGATGCCACTCAGGAAGTAAAGGATACTTATAAGAAGTTTCTTGATGATGTTGATAGCTTTCAATGCTTGATGTTAGCATTGATGACCCCTATGCTACAAAAGCAGCATGAGAATATGGATGCTTCTTCCATTATTCTACACCTCAAGGAGCTTTTTGAAACAAATGCTCGACATGACAAGTATAAGGTGTTGAAAGTACTGATTGGGAGTCGTTTGACTAAGGGGGCCCAAGTTGGTCCTCATGTGCTTAAGATGATCTAGCACATAGAGAGGCTTGAGACTTTGGGATATGGCTTGGATGCAGAATTACAGATGGATTTAATTCTGTAATCCTTGCTTGACTCTTATGCTCCGTTCATAATGAACTTCAATATGAACACGATGGAGAAAACACTGTCAAAACTTTTGAACATGCTAAGGACTATAGAGCAGGACTTGAAGAAGTCCAAGCCTATTTTACTGGTTGCTACCAGTAAAGCAAAGGGCAACAGAAAGGGTAAGGCCAAGGCCAAACCCGAGCCCAAGCCCAAGCCCAAGCCCAAGCCCAAAGGACAGGTTGTTATTGGTCCTGAGAGTGGCATAGGGAAGGGCAAGGTAGTCTGCTTCTTTTGTGGCAAGCCTGGCCACTGGAGGAAACACTGCAAGGCTTTCCTCGCAAGCAAGAAGAAGTCAGAGGCTACGACTTCAAGTATTTTTATGATTGAGATTAACTTCTCTCCCTCAACATCTTGGGTCATTGACATAGGATGTGGTACTCACATTATGTGTTGGGACTAAGGTAGAGTAGAGTGCTTGCCAAGGGAGAGGTGGACCTACGAGTTGGAAATGGAGCACATGTGGTTGCATTGGCTGTAGGGACTCATTGTTTATCTTTGCCTACAGGCTTGTTATTGGAACTACATTACTGTTATCATGTACCTTCTATTTCTAGAAATATTATTTCAGTATCCACTTTGGATAATATGGGGTATCATTTTGAGATATCTAATGGATTGTTGTCCTTTAGTTTGAATGGTATTCTATTTGGAATTGCAAGGTTATATAATGGATTATATGTTCTTGATTTAAACAATAAAGATATTCTCAATGTTGAAACCAAGAAAGCTAAACATAGCGATCAAAACAAGACATATCTTTGGCACTGTAGATTGTGTCATGTTAATAAGACCAAAACTTCAAAGGGATGGATTTTTGGACCCTTTTGACTTTTAGTTATTTGAGGTATGTGAGTCATGCCTGTTAGGCAAGATGACCAAGTCTCTTTTCACAAGACAAGGTGAAAGGGCTACTGAGCTATTAGGCATCATCCATAGTGATGTATGTGGTCCACTAACAGTTGGGGCTAGAGGTGGATATTCATACTTCATCACATTTACTGATGATTTTAGTAGATATGGTTATGTCTACCTTATGAGACATAAATATAAAGCCTTTGATAAATTCAAGGAATTCAGGAATGAAGCACAGAATATGTTAGGCAAAAGTATTAAAGCTCTTCGGTCGGATCGAGGAGGTGTTTGAAAGGAGGAGTAGGACCTTACTTAACATGGTTAGGTCCATGATGAGTTTTAGTGATTTACCTGCATCGTTCTAGGGTTATGCCCTAGAAACTACGACTCACGTTTTGAACCGTATGCCATTAAAGTTTGTGGATAAGACTCCATATGAGCTATGGAGTGGGCGAAAGCCCAACTTGTCTTATCTAAGGATTTGGGTTTACGAAGCTTATGTTAAGAAATTGACTTCGAACAAGCTGGGCCCAAAATCCTGTAAATGTATATTTGTGGGGTATCCAAAGGAGACTCAAGGACACTATTTCTACCACTCGAAAGAGCGCAAAATTTTTGTTGCTCGATCTGGTGTCTTCCTAGAAAAGGAATATTTTCTAAGAAGTACTAGTGGCAGAAAAGTAGAACTCGATGAAGTTCTAGAACCACAAGATATACTAGACGAAGGAAGGGATGATGTATCATCGGAAGTGGTTGAACATCAAGAGGAGGTTACTCCACAACTTGATGATCAAAGTGAACCACCTTAGGTAGCATAGGAGCTACGTAGATCTGGGAGAGCACGCCATGAGCCTAAGAGATACGGTTATCTCATGACTCAACATGGTGACGTACTAGTCTACGAAGACGATGAACCCAGAACCTACGAAGATGCTATATCAGATCTAGATTCCATTAAATGGCTTGAAGCCATGAAATATGAGATGGACTCCATGCACCAGAACCAAGTGTGGTATCTAGTGGAACCACCTGAAAGGGTAAAACCCATAGGGTGTAAATGGGTCTTCAAGAAGAAGCCTGACATGGATGGCAACGTGCATACTTATAAAGCACGGATGGTTGCCAAAGGTTTCAAACAAATTCATGGCATTGACTATGAAGAAACCTTTTCTCCAGTTGCCATGATTAAAGCCATCCGGATTATGCTTGCGATTGCTGCATATCATGACTATGAGATTTGAAAAATGGATGTCAAAACTGCTTTCTTGAACGAAAATCTTGAGAAGGATGTGTATATGACACAACCTAATGGTTTCGTTCTTGATAGTCAACCTAATAAGGTATGCAAGTTGCAGAGATCCATTTATGGACTCAAGCAAGCTTCAAGGAGCTGGAACATTTGTTTTGATGAGGCCGTAAAAGAATTCGGTTTTATCAAGAACGAAGATGAGCCCTGTGTTTACAAGAAAGTGAGTGGGAGCGCAGTAGCATTCCTAGTGTTGTATGTCGATGACATACTTCTGATCGGGAATGATATACCGAACTTACAGTCAGTAAAGACTTGGTTATCCAAGTGCTTCTCCATGCAAGACTTAGGGGAAGCAGCCTACATCCTTGGTATAAAGATTTATCGTGATAGATCACATAAGTTGCTTGGCCTAAGTCAGAGTGCATATATTGACAAAGTACTAAAGAGATTCAATATGGAAGAATCCAAGAAGGGATTTCCCCAATGTCACATGGTGTTTATCTCTCTAAGGAATTGTGTCCTAGAACAAAAGATGAGAGAGATAGGATGAAGAGGATCCCATATGCATCAGTAATTGGATCCATCATGTATGCCATGCTATGTACTCAGATTGATGTCTCATGTGCTTTGAGCACTTGTAGTAGATATGAATAGGATCCAGGTGAGCATCACTGATGGCTGTCAAGAATATTCTTAAGTACGTGAAGAAGACTAAGGATATGTTCTTGGTTTATGGAGGGGAAGATAAGCTCACTGTAAGAGGATACAGTGATGCTAGTTTCCAAACGGATAAAGATGATTATCGATCGCAATCAGTGTTTGTATTTTGTCTCAATGGTGGTGCAGTTGATGCATGCAAATGCAAGACCTAATTTTACCTCACTAAATTCTAATGCAATGTCGTGTAGTAGCAAAGAGCAAGTAAGGGTCTTTCCCGCAGAGGATTTGTGAACTCAATTAATTATCTACTTCAAACAAGGGTTTGTCACGAATTATAAAAACTCAACAAAACTATCAAGCTAAAATTAAACAAAGTAAAACAATGAAACAATCACGAAAGAGATAAATAAGAGAAACTAGATTGAAGGTTTATTCACCACCACTAGACATGAATTACATATAATAAAAGCACTCTTTAACTTTCTACCCTCTTAATCACATCAGCTCAGAAAATACCAAACGTTGATAAGTTCTATCTCTCCTTACTGAGTCGTTGGATTAGACACGGTCATAACTCAATTCCCTATTTATTAGATAACCTAGGATACGATCTCTAGATTCAAAGTAATAAAATCATTAAGTTGCGAGACACTTACTGAATCAAGGCTAAACTCATATGGTCGGTTTAGTTATCTTGAGTGATTACCCCCCATGTATGCAAGCATACACTTTACCACTAGTTATTTAGGTTAATAAAGCGATTCCGTACTAAACAACCTAAATTGGCATTAATAAATTAATCCTAACTATTTAATTGCACACTTAAACAATTAAGACAATCTATCTAAACCCTATTCATAGAGAAATAATCACATAACCAAGAGGGATTAAAAGATAAATAGATACAAATTTTATTAACCACAAGACATGTTTAGGGCTTTGAAATCACCCTCAATCACAAAAGAATTAGTTCTTCTTGAATAAATATGAGAACATCAATGGCATTATTCATAACAAATAATAATAATAAAGAAGAAGAAAAACTTAGTGAAACTTGGTTGGATTAATGAAGTTGATGATGATTTCCTCCAATTCTTCTTCTCCAAGCCTTCTTTAATCTCCCTTTTTCTTCAGTTCTTGAATAATCTTTGTTCTCTCTTCTTTTATGTCTAAAAGAATTGAAGCGTGTCTCTTACAACATGCAAAAATGTAGCAAGTATACTAGTCGCTCAAGTAATAGAATGATGAGTAGGATATCGTTCCCACGAGGATTGTTAGCAAAGCACTAAGTTTCCTAATGTTATCAAGTTGAAGCAATCGAATTCTTTGGATTGGTGGGAGCAATTTCTAATTAAAAACAACAATGAATTTTAAACAAAGATTTAAAACTTGATTAAGAAAACAATATGAAAACACGGATAATCAATTCAAGCAAAACGGGTAGGGTTTTGACTTCGTTTGGATTTTTATGGGTTAAACCTAAAATTACACTACATTCACATTCATGCGCAATGGTTGTAAATCGAATTCACTAATATGTTAAACATACCCTCTCGGGCTATGTTTTCCTATTTATTCTTATTAACCTTCCGCACCCAATAAATTGAAGCTTAATAATTCCAAACTCATTAAGCAAAAGAATCCTAATATGATTTCATTAATTCTTGAATCTATCTCTAGCATCCAATACTATAATGGTGATTACCAAAGAAGCCTAACATGATTCATTTCTCAATCTCATCATGTTCATCACATACAGCATTAAAAATCAGAGTAACACACAACCACAACATATTCATATGAAAATAACACAATCAAACACATTTAAAATCCAAACTACCATCAAAACCCTAACCCAAAATAGATTAGTTCATAGCTAAATCAATAATACAAAAACGAAAAATGGAAATAAACAAGTTCAGCATAATGAATGAGACAAAAGATAAGAAATCTCCCCAAAAGATGAATCCTTTAGTCTGATTCTGATCTTCTCCCTTTCACAAACCAAAAAGCTCAAAGTTTTACTAAGAAAAAAATGTAAAAGTAGCTAACCCTAAAAAGATGAAGACCCCTGGGGAAAAGGCTAAGTTTTTCTTTTATACTTAGTCCAAATAACCCAGCCAAAACACGCACAACACGAAACTGTGCGTTTAACAAAACTGAATAATATGACTGTCGCTGCGGCGAAGAATGAAGCAGACACATTCGTCCCTGGCTTCCTTCGCCGAGGTGAAGCTTCTTGAAAAGTTCTGAAATTACAGAACTGCCACTCTGCTTGCTTCTTCGTTCGATTCTTCGATTCTCGGTGCTCTTCCTTGGGAACAAGCTTCATCGTGCTTTATCCTGCTCCGGAACTCTCCTATCTTCTAAGATCCGCTAATTTCTGAGTAAAAACTATCCAATTTTGTCCTTATTTGCTCAAAATGTCCATTTTAACCTGAAACACGAAAAGTAAAGAATTAAGCAATAATTCAGGTCAAAATGCACTAGAAAGTACCTGAAATCCGACAAAAAGGTCTAATAAAAACTGTATAATTTATGGATTATCAAGAATTCCCCAAAATAATGCTAAAAGACTTCTATGTATATTCCACAAGGGTTAGGGTTTTGTTTTCCTTAATTCTAGTTAGTTTAGGACTCTTAAAACCCTATTTTCCTAGCCAAAAATGGAGGAAACGTTCCTAGCTGTTGTGACTATGACGCGACACTATGCTGTGGCACAGTAGCTACTGGAAAAAGTGTGCCGTGGCACAGTAGCTACTGGTCTTCTTCCCACATCATTCCACTATTCTTCAGAGATGGTGATTTTTGAACTCGATAACGATGAAATTTGGAAAAGTGGTAAAAATGTGAAATGTAGCCCTTTGAATCATATTTCCAATAGTTCAAGAATCGTCTTAATCTAAGATCTATAACTCAAGATATTCTCAAAATACCAAGGCATGCTCAAGTTGGGACGTAATCTAGAATCTTCTCTTTACTTCAACTTCTATAACCTCTTCAATTCAACTCCGATTCTCGATCCGTTTGTTTCTAGTTGTCAAAAATTCTCTCGCTAACATCATCTCTCATCTGAATATTATTTTTGAGCCTTATTTCTTGAAAACACAACAAAAATACCCGTGATCCCAAAAAGTGCGTTTATGAAACAATTAAGTTAATTCATGCAAATTAATCCTAATTTCCCACAAATGATACCTATAAACCACTAAGTATAAGTGTATTTTCAAGCACTTATCAGCAATGAGCTAGAAAAGCTCCAAGCAAAGCACTGTAGCGGACTCCACAATGGAGGCTGAGTATATTGCATTATTAGATGCGGCCAAGGATGCGGTCTGGATTAAGAAGTTCATTACTGAACTTGGTGTGGTTCCCACGATTTTTGATCCTATAGACATCTATTGTGACAACAATGGAGCAATTGCTCAATCCAGGGAACCACCGTATCAGAAGTCCAGCACATACTGAGACGATTCCATCTCATCAGAGAGATAGTTGAGAGGAAAGACGTGTAGATTAGTAAAGTGCATACTGATGACAATCTCGCAGATCCACTGACAAAGCCTCCGTCGTAGCAGAAGCATGACAGGCATTTGAGATCATTTGGTATTGAATACATGAATGATTGGCTATAGTGCAAGTGGGGGTTTGTTAGAGTAGATGCCCTAGAGCCAATCAATTATTGTAGAATTGACTCTTTGTAATAATGTTCATTAATCAATAAAAGACATTTTATTCTATACCGCATAAATCATTATTATTGCAATATGTATTGATATATGTCCTTAGAATGGTAGAACTATGATGAGGGTATCAAGTGTTTCAAATCTTGATAGTAAGAGCCCTATGAGCACATATGGTGGCCATTCTAGAAACGTTTGTAGCCCCAATATTATTCTGAAGTAAGGGCATAGATAATACGGTAAGGCTATCATAGTGTTGAACGACCATGTCGAAAGGTAGTGACTGATCTCACTTATCAAGGCTGTTTGGTGACAACCTGGTGCAACACATGGGTGTTTGCTGTAGGTGAATACACCGCAACAAGTTCACTAGACTGAGCCACCAGAGGATTCCATATGGATGGTAACCCCTGTGTCTACGAAACAAATTCTCTAACGCATGGTGGTGCATGTGATCCTTAGACTTGAGATCACCGGAGCGTCTTGTGCACTGATTGGTGCAGTTTGACACTAGCCTAACGCAATTCCATTCAAAGCTATCAATATGATGGTGATTGGTTGCATCAAGGAGTGTATCAAGACTCTGGTGGATTGACAGAGGATTCATCACTCCCGGGTATGGGAGAAGTTATCTCACAGCGTAATTTAGTATATGGCAATGACACTAAGACTGTGGCCACATTGGGATTGAGTTGTTGCTCTATCTAGATTATAATACAGGTCATTGGTCTAGAAACTGAATACATAATATCGAGAGTAAACGAAGCTTGACACTATTTCTATGCCTTCGTCTCATTGAGATAACATATGATGAAAGGATCGAATTGTACGGTAACCATATCGTTGATAGGTAGCTACTTTGCTGAATTTGAACCTATCGGGTGGTCATGATACCTTGCTAGAGGCCAATCTTGGTCTGTGTATTAGTGAGATGATTAATTGGTGTTAATCATGATACTATACACTGCCAGTATGATGAGGAGCCTATGGGTCCCACACATAGAAAATAATTTAAGACTCGGGAAGAAAAAAATGGCGTTTTCGTCTTTTTAGGTGAAAGGGTATTTTTGTAATTTCACAGTGCAATTAAATTTGCTGAGGTCGTAGCATTTATTTAATTTATTAGAAAAATTAAATAAGTGAAATTATGTTTAATTATGTGTTCGCATATATTTAAATAAATTATCGTTATTGTTAAATGTTAATATATATATTAAATATATATTAATTGATTTTCTTAAATGAAGATAATGATGAAATAAAATAAATATCTAATTGGGAGTGTTTGGTAACATGGGGTGTTTGGGTTGGAGCCCAGGCCTATTCCATAAGGGAATAGGGCAACAAAAATATGAGTATAAAAGAAAAAAGGTGTGTGTGATTTTTAATTGATTCATTCTTTGATTGAGAAAGAAAACACATAACCCCAAAAACGCTCTCTCCCACGCCACATTGCTTATTTGCCTTAAAATCAAATTCTTTTGATTTTTCTTCTTTGTTCTTAAAGCTAAGGAGGATCTAGCAAATCCCTCCTTAGTTCTTTGTGATTGTCTTTGTGTGGACAACGTGGGTTCGATCCTACAGTTGGGTCGGAAGCAAAAACGTTTATTGACAAATTTGGAGGAGCCTCCAAACGAGCGTATGATTCTTAAACCTTGACCCGTTTTTTGATTTTTCTGTAGATTTGATTATATATTGTATAAACTGTGATATTGTACCCAGATCTTGGTTCTAAGAAACGATCCATGTCATTTATGTTTTTGTTTTTCCGTTGCGTAAGTGGGTCGTTCACTAACACATGATCGGAATGAATGATGAATTCCCTTGGCCACAAGTAATGATGCCATGTTTGAAGAGTTCTCACTAATGCATAAAGCTCCTTGTCATAATGTAACAACTCCTCTTTAGTGCTATTCTTATAATACATACTATGTATTAAAAACTTTCTAATTAATACAAAATATTATAACTGGTGGACAGTGGTGCCAATACTCTCCTCGACGTCCATCCGATCGCTGCTCCTATTTCTTGCAAAACAGAGAAGAACAACGGGGTGAGCACAACAATGCTCAGTAAGTAAATCCTCTACTACCTGTCCCCGTAACTCACTCTTTGGTTCTCTCCTTACTCTACTGTTCTTCTATTTCTATTTCTCATTGTTCCTCTTTCTTTCTAATACTATTCTTCTCCTTTAACTCTGTTCTGCTCTTATTTCTTTCTTTCTCTCTGTTCTTTTTCTCTTATTCTTACTTACCATGAAGAACAATCATGGTTCTTTCTTATTCTCATCATACTTACCATGAAAAAAAGTCATGGTTCTCTTTCTCATTCTCGTTATACTCCCACTAACCATGGAAGAACTCATGGTACATGCATATATGAGATGTACATGCAACTAATGTAAAAGAACTGCATGTTTCTTTCTTATACTCTTTATTCTTACTAACTCAAACTTTTGCATTCTTTCTCATACTCTCTCTCTCTTTCTATCTCATTCTTTCTCAAGCTTTCTCAAGCTTTCTCATTCTTTAATTCTTTCTATTATCTCATTCTCATTTCTGTTTCTCCTTCTCATAATTCTTTTCTGTTAACTCTCTTTAGTAGTCACGGCCTCATCTTACCGGAGGCATGGCCGGGACTCACTCCCACTCTACGTGACCTCTACTCTTTCTAGTCGATCAGACTTGGTTATGCATGGATTCGGAACCCTTGGCCACGTGAGTGTATAATCTCTCTCACGGGTACTCGGGTATAGCCCTCATCCGCATGCACTCTCATGGGCTACACCACTTCTCTATCTGATACTCATGTCGTTCTCTCAATGCGGCGTACATGCGGGAATACTCTACCCAGTACTCACGGGTTCCCCATCGCATAACCTACTCTATGCTCTTATCTCTCTCTCACTCTTTCTCATGTTTGCTCCTCTCTTTCTCAAGCTAGTACTCATACTCAAGCTAGTACTCATAATATAGCTTAACTCTTAGCTTTTCTCATCTCTGTTCTTTCTATTTCTGTTCTTTCTCATTCTTACTCATTGGAATGTCACGACCTCATCTGACCGGAGGCACGGCTGGGCGCTACCACTCTACGTGACTTCCATTCATTTCGCTACCGATCAGATTTAGTCATGCATGGATTCGGAACCTTTGGCCATGTGAGTGTACAATCTCTCTCTCTCTGAATGTCACAGCCCCATCTTACCGGAGGCACGGCTAGAACCTCGTGTTCCACTCTGCGTGATGGTCACGGCCTCATCTGACCGGAGGCACGGCTGGGGATCACAAAGCACCCACTCTCGTGACTCTACTCGTCACTCACAGGTTCCCCATCGCACAACTTACTCTATTCTCTTCTTTAACTCTTGTGCACAAGATCTCTACTCTTTCTCTAGCTACTCATCATAATGTAGCTTAACTCTTAGAGTAATTCTCTACTCTTTCTCAACTTTTCTCTTTACTATCAGAGTATTCTCATTCTCTTTACTCTTAAGAGTTGCTATTCTCAACATTCTCTACTTTTTCTCTCTCAAACCTATTACTCATAGTATAGCTTACACTCAAAACTCTCTACTCCTTAAGCTAGTACTCATAAGGTAACTCATACTCAACATTCTCTATTCTTCTCAAACCACTTCTCAATGCACAATTAATGCATATGGATGGTTCATACTCACTAATGCACTTTTGAAATGCCAAATGCAAGATTTCCTCAAAACCGTTATTCTGCACAGGTCGCACTAAATAGACCATAACTTGCGTTATACACCTCAGATTGCTACGGTTTTGGTCTTGTTTTAAAGCTTAGAAACAGGGCTACAACTTCTATGTTTTGGTCTCAGCCCAGTTCAAACGATAAGATGCGAAAAATTACTTAGAAAGTCACGGAAGTGACAGGGCAGACTTCATTTAGGCATTTCATCAAACAACTTATGTGCATACAAAAACTCTTCTCTAACTACAACTCTCATTCTCTCTTTAACCATCCAAAATTGGAAGTAAATTCCCTTCCATGGGTATAATCCCTACCATAGAAGAACACTCCCAAAATACATACTCAATCTCCTCCAACTTCATCTCAAACTCATCACACATTAACACTTCCCATAAAGGAAATATCCAACAAACATAACATAAATACTCTTCTCAACTCAATTTCTCAACAAGTAGACATATATCTCTACTCAATTTTCTCAACAAGCATCATATATACATGCATAAATAAATCTCTACTTAAAAATTTCTTAAACTTTAGCTTGAGTTGGATTTACTTACCTCATACTTGAGTAGTCTCCACTAAAGCTCTCTACTCTTGTTGGATCATAGCTTTCGGATCATAGCTTTCCCTTATTTCCTAAGCATGAACTTAGTAAGAAATTAACCCTTACATAAATAAAACTCATCTCTAGAAGTAGGGATTCTTACCTCTGCTTGCTTAGGATCACTTCTTTGTCAAATTCCAACTCAAAACTCTCAAAAATCCCTTGGAAGATTGAGTGAGAAATTGAGAGAAAATGGGAGATGAAGAGGCGGTGGAAATGGGTAAAATGAATGGGTTTAGAGAACTCAACCCTTATTAGCTCATATAATATCCACTCTTTCCCATTTTTCCCTTGCTCTTTCTTGAAATTTCCACCTTTATCCTTTGATTCTTTACAAACTCACCCCCATTTTACACTATTCTCCATGAAATTTCCTTTCATTTTACTCCCCACTTTTCCTGCTAATTAGGGGTAGAATGACCATTCTACCCCTATGGAGAATTCTCTAGAAACCTCAAGAAACTTTTCTGCTGTCTCGTCGCCGCGGCGAATAACTTTTGTCGCCACCTCAAACGTCCAAAACCAACACTGCCAACAACAAACCAACGTCGCCGCGGCGAAGCTTCTCCCTCACCCCGGCGAAGACTGAAACTCCAAAATTTGCTAAGTCTTGATCAATTCCAGGGTACACATTCAACCAAACCCAAAACATAAACTCAACCAAAGACCAACCAAACAACATGAACAATATATAAACTCATTTAGGGGCAATTCAGTAATCCTTTAGGCCATACCGTAAACAGTGGCTACGTATTTCAAGTGGGGTGTTACACATAAGTAGGATAATTCAACATTGCCCGACTTAGCTTTTCACTAAAATAAGCAATTGATTTGGAGTCCTGCATCAAAACAGCTCCTATTCCATTCCCGGATGCATCACATTCTATCTCAAAAGCTTTATCAAAGTTAGGCAAACACAACAAAGGTGCATTAGTTAGCTTATCTTTCAAAGTTTTGAAAGCTCGCTCATGCACATCATCTCACTTAAAAACAACATTCTTTTTAACAAGTTCATTCAAAGGTGCAGCAATAGAACTAAAATCTTTAACAAACCTTCGATAAAAACTCGCTAACCCATGGAAACTTCTCACCTCGTTCACATTCTTAAGTGCAGGTTTGTCAGTCCCTTGTTGCCGTTACCTTTTCTTCATCAGCCCTAATACCCTGCGAACTAACAACAAATCCAAGAAACAGAATAGATTCCATGCAAAACATGCACTTCTTAAGATCAGCATACAATTGGTACTCACTCAACACACTAAACACAACATACAAGTGTTTCACATGTTCATCCAAATTTTTGCTATAAACTAAAATATCATCAAAGTAAACTACCATAAATTTTCCTAAGAAGCCACGCAAGACATTACTAGCCACTCATACAATCCATATTTAGTTTTAAATGCAGTTTTTGTAATGCCCTGCTTGAGGTACGTAGTTGAGATTTGATGAATGGCTTTAATGTTTGTTGATCTATCTTCCTTTAAGTCTGTATGTTGTTAATATTGCTTGGTTTATCCTTAGTTGAAAGGGTGTTTTGGTTTGGTTGAGTGAATGCCCTGAAAATTTGTAAGACTTGGTGAAATCTGGATGTTACAGTCTTCGCCGGGGCGAAGAAGAAAGCTTCGCCGCGGTGAAGTGCTACATCCCGTGTAGCTGCTGTGAGTTTTCACCGCGACGAAGACTTGGTTGAATTTTTCCTTGAGTTTTAGGGAATTCTTCCTTTTGGGACTCAATGACCATTCTACCCCTAATTAGCAGGAAAAGTGGGGAGTGAAATGCAAGGAAATTGCATGGAGAATAGGTTGAATGGGGTTGTTTTTGCAAAGAATGAAAGGTCTTAGGTGGAATTTCAAAGAAGGAGCAAGGGTATATTGGGAAAGAGTGGAGAAAATATGAGATATTAAGGGTTTAGCTTTAGAAACCCTTTCATTTGCTTCTTCACCACCACCTCTTTCATCCTTCATTTCTCTCAAATTTTCATTCAAGTTTCCAAGGATCTTTGAAGAGCTTTTGACTAGAAATTGTTACAAGTTGATCCTAAGCACTAAAAGGTGAGACTCCTTACTCTAGATGTAAGTTTTATTGTTGAAAGAGTAGGATCCTTATTGAGTTTGTATTGAAGGTTTAAGAGGAAGTATCAAGCCTTCAAGAGTAGAGAGCTTAAGTGGTTTCTCCTAGAGCTTAAGGTAAGTAAATTCACCTAAGTTGTGATTTACTTGATTGAATGATGTGTAGAGATTTTTATATATGATTCATGCTTGAATTTCTATATTTGAAATGAGTTAATGAATTCATGAATGAGTTCAATGTTGTTATATGAAAGAATTTCCACCATGAGAAGGGTGGATTGTGTTGTTAAATTTTGGTAGAAGTATGGGTAGAATTAGAAGAATTTGAGAGGAATATTTGACATGTGTTTTCTTTGCAGGATGTATGATGATTTAAAGGAGTTGAACTCCAATTTTGACTGTTAAGAAAGAAGTATACTAAAGATAGAATAGAGTTTATGTATGCACACATATTGTTTGATGAAATGTCTAAAAGAAGCATGAGTAGAAGTAGAGAACCTTACTTTATGCAACATAGCTATATTTGCATGTCATGAATGCATATAAGAAAGATTTTAGGCATGAGCCATCCATATGCATATGTTTAATTGAGTAATCACATGAGAAAGAAATATGAGAAATGAGAAAGAAACTCTCTATGAATAGAGATAAAGAAAAGAACTAATTCACTTAGAATAAAGAGAAAGAAAGAACTAGCACTAGAGAATAAAATAATTATTAAGTGCTACAGAAAAGAAAAGAAAATAGGTCGTGCGATGGGGAACCCGTGAGTGTAGAGTTACCCGCATGTAAACCGCCATGAGAGAGAGAGAGCGGTCTCCGCCATGAGAGAGCAGAATGAGAATGAGAAACAGAATTTGTATAGCCGTGAGAATACATGCGGATGAGGGCTATACACGAGAGAGTGTACACTTACATGACCAAGGGTTCCAAATCCATGCATCGACCAAGACCGACAAAGAATAAGAATAAGAAAAGAATAGAAAGAAAATGCATTGTTATACTTTAATATCTCATCCATGTATGGTTATGACATTCTCCATGGGTGATGAGAATAGAAAGAAAGAAAAGAATGGTAAGAGTTAAGTAGAGAAAGAACAAGAGAGATTGAACTAGAGAAAGTAACAAGAGTATGAATAGATTTTTACTGGGGATTATAAAGTAGAAGATTTACTTCTGGGCATCTTTGCTCACCCCATTGTTTTCTTTCTTTTTCTTTTTTAGGACATAGGTGAGATCGTGGTCGGATGGATGTCAGCAAGCGAGGAGACTTGACTACACTGTCCACTGTCTTTTTAGAGTCTTTTGTACAAATGATGTTGTACTATGTAAAGAATGTATTTATTAAGTAAAGAAAATTTTTTGGACCCAACTTTTTTGATAAATATACTTGTCTTTTTATTGATATATTTTATGAATATGATATTAGAAAGAAGTTGTTACATTTTTGGTATCAGAGCAATGGTTTTGGGATGGGACAGTGTGTCATTCTCGCCGCTACGACATGTCTTATCCGGCCACTGTAAGTTAAATTCTTTTCTTATTAGTGGGTTATTGAAGTTGATGTGAGAATGGTTGTTTTGTAGATAAGACGTAGTAATAGAAAGAAGGGTAAGGGTGCGATGAATGAGGGAGAATCCTCTAACCCGCTAGAACAAACTCCCCCTACCCTTGATGCATCAATGATTCGAACCATTGTACAACAGGTGTTAGCAGAGAGTTAGGGGAGAGTTGTACCGGAGAGAATTGAGACCCCTAATAGAGTACCACCTGTAAGACAAGAGCGAGAAAGGCCAATACCTCAGATAGTACAGAATCGAGTTAATCCGATTCAGGGGCTTGCAAGCCAGCATCGACCGCCAGAGTTTAGGGGTACTAGGGACCTGTTAGAAGCAGAAGAGTGGTTTAAGTCCGTTGAGTGGACAGTGGCCCTGTTTCCCATGAATGATAAAGAGAAGATTAGCTATGCTAGTTTCTTATTTCGGGGTGATGCCCGAATTTGGTAGGAATTAATGGAAGAGACACATGACACGACAACTATGACTTGGGGAGATTTTAGAAGAGTGTTTGAGACTGAGTATCGAACGGTTGACCGGGTTCATGAGAAAATACAAGAGTTTATTAATCTGAAGCAAGGGATGAGTACAAAGGTGAAGGAGTATTCGATTCGATTCAACTCTCTTGCGAGGTTTGCACCCGAGATAGGGAGTACTCCCGAGTTGAGAAGAGAGAAATTTGTTCTCGGGTTAAGATCAGAAATAGCCCGTGATGTTATGATAGGAGTAGAGCCCCCTCATACCTATATGGAAGCTTTAGACCAGGCTTTGAGAGCAGAGATTTATGTGAACAAGATGAGTTCAGAAGGGCCATCCATGATAGTACAGAATGAACCGCCCCCTGCTTCGTAGAAAGAAAGAGTAGAGGTTGGGAGAAGTAAATACATGAGGAACAAAAAGAGGTTCCAGCCAAAGAAGAATAGGGGCGATTGGCAGAGTAAGCGGCCTAGAACTGCTAGAGTCACTCCGTGCCCTAAGTGTGGGAAGAATCATTTGGGAGAGTGTCTAAAAGAGTTCGGTCTGAATATCTGCTATAGGTGTCGCTAGCCAGGGCACATAATGAAAGATTGTAAAGCTCCTCCTCCACCAGCAGCACAGGTTCCTAGAGGCACGAATGCTAGGGTGTTTACTGTGGCACAGGTTGAGGTAGAGGCCAATCCATCAGCGGTAACTGGTCAGTTATTCTTTCATACAGTCCCTCTTTATGCTTTAATAGATTCTGAAGCTATGCATTCGTTTATATATCATGAGATGATCAAAAGATTAGGTCTAAAATCTTTTGTGGTAGACCAACCCATTAGGATAGAGTTACCTGATGGGGTTAGTGTTTTGACCCGTGAGATGCTTCGAGGAGAGTCCGTAGTGATTCATGGAAGAGAGCTGTTAGTTGATCTAATAGTGTTTGATATGCCTGATTTCGACGTGATTTTGGGTATGGATTTCCTAGAGAAGTATGGAGTAGAAATTGACTGTCGGAAGAAGAAAGCAAGATTTAATCTTGATAGTGAAGATAGGTTTAGTTTCGGAGAGGGCCATCAATTGAGTATGTTGATCAGTAGCTTAAAAGCTAGAAAGATGTTGAGAAAGGGGTGTTCGGGATATATAGCACACGTAGTGCAGAGTGGTGATGTTCCTCGGCCAAATTCAGAGGGTGCCTGTAGTTCGAGAATTTCTGGATGTGTTTCCGGAAGAGCTATCAGGTTTACTTCTAGAAAGAGAGGTTGAGTTCAGTATTGAACTAGCACCTGGGACAGCACCAATATCGAGAGCCCCTTATCGAATGGCCCCAACCAAGCTTCAGGAATTAAAGAAGCAACTCCAAGAGCTTTTAGATAAAGGTTTTATCCGACCAAGTCATTCTCCCTAGGGAGCTCCAATTCTTTTTGTGAAGAAGAAGGATGGATCTTTACGGATGTGTATAGATTACAGAGAGCTGAATAAGGTGATAGTGAAGAATAAGTACCCACTACCTTGGATAGACGATTTGTTTGATCAATTAAAGGGAGCGGCAATGTTCTCGAAAATTGATTTGAGGTCAAGGTACCATCAAGTAAGAGTGGTGAGCTTGATATAGCTAAGACGCTTTTCGTATAAGGTATGGACATTATGAGTTTGTAGTGATGCCTTTTAGGTTGACGAATGCCCCAAAGAGTTTTTATGGACTTGATGAACCAGGTATTTCATGATTGCTTGGATCGATTCATCGTGGTTTTCATTGATGATATCTTGGTTTACTTCTAAGTCGAAAGAAGAGCATAAGGAGCATTTAAGAATGGTGCTACAATGATTGAGAGAAAAGAAGTTGTATGCTAAGTTTTCCAAGTGTGAATTTTGGTTGAATCAAGTATTATTTCTAGGCCATACTGTTTCCAGCGAAGGGATTTCAGTGGACCCTAGTAAGGTGGAGGCAATCCTTGAGTGGCAAAGGTCGAAATTCGGTAAAAGAAGTGAGAAGTTTCTTGGGTCTAGCAGGCTACCATTGCGTTTCATAGCGAGGTTTGCCCAGTTGGCTAAGCCATTGATGCTCTTACCAAGCGAGAGAATTCCTTTTATTTGGTCAACTGCTTGTGAAAAGAGTTTTCACGAGTTAAAGAAGAAGTTGGCATCAGCTCCTGTTTTAGTGTTGCCTCAGGAGGGTGTAGATTATGATATATTTACAGATGCCTCACTGCAGGGACTTGGTGTTATATTGATGTAGTTGGGTAGGGTGATAGCTTATGCTTCTCGTCAATTGAAAGAGTACGAGACAAGATACCCTAAGCATGATTTAGAGTTGGCAGCGATAGTCTTTGCTTTGAAAATTTGGAGGCATTATCTTTATAGGTGTAGAGTCATATCTACACCAACCATAAGAGCTTGAAGTATTTCTTTACTCAGAAGGAGCTGAATATGAGGCAGAGAAGATGTTTAGAGCTAGTTAAAGACTATGAATGTGAGATTAAATATCAGCCGGGGAAAGCTAATGTCGTAGCCGATGCATTGAGTAGAAAAGCTCATTTATCCCGACTCACAAGACAGAGAGAGTTAATAGATGAGTTGTGTAAAGATTGAAGTGATTCAAGGAGGGATTGCCGAGTTAGAAATTCGACTACCTTGCTGGGAGATGAAATTAGAGAAAAGTAAGTGGTTGATGAGTGGTGTCAGAAGTTATTGCAAAGAGTGCATAAGAATGAGAGACCAGAGTTCCATTTGGTAGATGGTGTTCTTCGTTTCAAGAATCGGTTGTGTATTCCTTAGGATAAGGAGTTAAGAGAGAGAATTCTTATAGAGGCTCATGACACACCCTACACTGCTCATCCTGGAGCAACCAAGATGTATCAAGATCTAAAGAAAGGCTATTGGTGGCCAGGTATGAAGAATGTTATTGCGGAATTTGTAGTTAAATGCCTGGTACATCAACAAGTGAAAGCAGAACACCAAAGGCCATCAGGATTGCTTCAACCACTTAGTATTCCTGAGTGGAAATGGGAGAGTATCTTGATGGATTTTATTGTAGGCCTCCCTAGAGTTCAGAGAGGATTTAATGCTATTTGGGTGATTGTTGATAGATTGACAAAATCAGCCCATTTTCTTCCGGTGAAAGAGAGCATTACTTCGGATCAGCTAGCCCAGATTTACATCAAAGAGATAGCGAAACTTCATGGGGTACCCAAGACAATAGTATCAGATAGGGATTCCCGATTTGTCTCCGCTTTCTGGACGAGCTTACAGAGGAACTTAGGGTACTAGATTGGCTTTTAGTACCGCCTACCATCCGTAAACTGATGGACAGACAGAGAGAACAAATCAAGTACTTGAGGATATGTTGCGACTTGCTGTATGGATTATAGGGTATCCTGGCATGAGATGTTGCCTTTAGTGGAGTTTGCTTACAATAATAGTTATCAGTCTACAATTAAGATGGACGCCTTTTGAGGCCTTCTATGGTAGACAATGTAGGTCTCCATTACATTAGGATGAGATAGGTGAGAAAGATGAGTTGAATATAGCTATTGGGCCAGAGATGACTCAGAAATTGATTGAAGATGTGAGGCTGATTAGAAGTAGAATGCAACAACCCCAAGATAGACAGAAAAGTTATGATGATTTAAAGAGAAAGGAAGTTGAATTTGAAGTGGGTGATAAAGTCTTCTTGAAATTTCCCCCTTTAAGCGGGTAATGCGGTTTGGAAATAAAGGGAAGCTAGCACCGAGATTCATTAGTCCTTTTGAAGTGTTGCAACGAGTTGGGAAAGTAGCCTACAGATTGGCACTACCACCTAGTATGGACAAGGTGCATGATGTTTTCCATATCTCGATGTTACGGAAGTATGTAAGTGATCCCTCCCATGTATTAAGCACAGAGGATGTAATTGTGGAAAGGAATCTCATGTATGAGGAGCGTCCAGCTCAGATTTTGGACCAGAAGATTAAAGAGCTCCGGAATAAGAGTATTCCTTTAGTAAAGTCCTCTGAGAAACCAATAAAGTTGAAGAAGCTACTTGGGAGTCTTGAGCAAGACATGCAAAATTGTTACCCAGAGTTATTTGTCTGAATTTCGAGGACGAAATTCTTTTAAGGGGGGGAGAATTGTAACGCCCCGCTTGAGGTACGTAGTTGAGATTTGATGAATGGCTTGAATGTTTGTTGAGATATCTTCCTTTGAGTCTGTATGTTGTTAATATTGCTTGGTTTATCCTTAGTTGAAAGGGTGTTTTGGTTTGGTTGAGGAATGCCCTGAAAATTTGTAAGACTTGGCGAAATCTAGATGTTACGGTCTTTGCCGAGGCGAAGAAGAAAGCTTCACCGCAGCGATGAAGTGCTACATCTAGTGTAGTTGCTGTGAGTTTTCACTGGGGCGAAGAAATAGCTTCACCGCGGCGAAGACTCGGTTGAATTTTTCCTTGAGTTTTAGGGAATTCTTCTTTTTGGGACTCAATGACCATTCTACCCCTAATTAGCAGGAAAAGTGGGGAGTGTGTAACAACTACTTTCTTCTACCAAAATCATAAAATAGATTAATAAAAAGACAGCATATTTATCACAACAGTTGGGCCCAAATATTTTTCTTTACTTAATAATTACTTTCTTTACAAAACAAAACATCATGTGTACAAAAGACTCTCAAAAACGAAAACAGTGGACAGTGCAGCCAAGTCTCCCCGCTTGCCGACGTCCATCCGACCAGGTCCTCACCTATTTCCTGTACAACAAAGAAAACAATGGAGTGAGCACAAAGATGCCCAGTAAGTAAAAAAATCTCTTACTCTATCATCCCCGTGCATTACTCATCAATTCTCTTTGTATTCTTATCAATTTTCTAATTCAAATTCTCAATTTTTTTCTTTCTCTTCTTTTCTTTCTATTATTTTCTTTTTCTCAATCTCATTCCGCTTTCTCATGGCGGAGACCGCTCTCTCTCTCATAGCGGTTTACATGCATTCCGCTCTCTTATGGCGGAGACCGTTCTTTCTCATAACGGTTCACATGCATTCCACTCTCTCATGGCGGAGATCGCTCTTTCTCATAGCGATTTACATGCATTCCGCTCTCTCATGGCGGAGACCGTTCTTTCTCATAACAGTTTACATGAGGGTAACTCTACACTCACGAGTTCCCCATGGCACAACCTGTTTTCTTTTCTTTTCTGTAACACTTAATAATCATTTTATCCTCTAGCGCTAGTTCTTTCTTTCTCTTTACTCTAAGAGAATTGGTTCTTTTCTTTAACTCTATTCATAGAGTGTCTCTTTCTCATTTCTCATATTTCTTTCTCATGTGATTACTCAACTCAACATATGCATATGGATGGCTCATGCCTAAAATCTTTCTTATATGCATTCATGACATGCAAATATGCTATGTTTCATAAAGTAAGTTTCTCTACTTCTACTCATGCCTCTTTTAGACATTTCATCAAACAACATGTGTGCATACATAAACTCTATTCTAACTTTAACTATACTTCTTTCTTAATCATCCAAAATAGGAGTTCAACTCCTTTAAAACATCATACAACCTGCAAGGAAAAATACACTTCAAATAATCTTCTCAAATTCTTCAAATTCTATTCACACTTCTTCCCAACTTTAACAACACAATCCACCCTTCTCATGGTGGAAATTCTTTCATATAACAACCTTGAATTCATCAACTCATTTTAAACATAGAAATTCAAGCATCAAGCATATATCTAAAAATCAGTTTGAGGATGGCAAGCGGTGCTAAAAGCCAATCTAGTACCCAATTCCTCTGTAAGCTCATCCAGAAAGCGGAGACAAATCTAGAATCTCTGTTTGAGATTATTGTCTTGGGTACCCCATGAAGTTTCACTATCTCTCTGATGTAAATCTGGCTAGCTGATCTGAAGTAGTGCTCTCTTTCATCGGAAGGAAATGGGCTGATTTTGTCAGTCTATCCACAATCACCCAAATGGCATTAAAACCTCTCTGGACTCTAGGGAGACCTACAATAAAATCGATCGAGATACTCTCCCATTTCCACTCAGGAATACTAAGTGGTTGAAGCAATCCTGATGGCCTTTGGTGTTCTGCTTTCACTTGTTGACAAACCAGGCATTTAGCTACAAACTCCGCAATATCATTCTTCATACCTGGCCACCAATAGCCTTTCTTTAGATCTTGATACATCTTGGTTGCTCCTGGATGAGCAGTGGATGGTGTGTCATGAGCCTCCATAAGAATTCTCTTTCTCAACTCCTTATCCTGAGGAATACGCAACCGATTCCTGAAACGGAGAACACTATCTACCAGATGGAACTCTGGTCTCTCATTCTTATGCACTCTTTGCAATAACTCCTGACACCACTTATCAACCACTTGTTTTTCTCTAATTTCAACACATCAGCTACGACATTAGCTTTCCCCGGCTGATATTTAATCTCACATTCATAGTCTTTAACTAGCTCTAACCACCTTCTCTGCCTCATATTCAGCTCCTTCTGAGTAAAGAAATATTTCAAGCTCTTATGATCGGTGTAGATATGACTCTATGCACCATACAGATAATGCCTCCAAATTTTCAAAGCAAAGACTACTGCTGCCAACTCTAAATCATGCGTAGGGTATCTTGTCTCGTACTCTTTCAATTGACGAGAAGCATAGGCTATCACCCTACCTAACTGGATCAATACAGTACCCAGTCCTTGCAGTGAGGCATCTGTAAAAATATCATAATCTACTCCCTCCTGAGGCAACACTAACATAGGAGCTGATGTCAACTTTTTCTTTAACTCGTGAAAGCTCCTTTCACAAGTGATGAGAATGCAAAATACCATATTTACCCCCCTTAATGCCTAGTCTTTTATACCTATTTTCTGCCTAAAATGTACTGATTTTTATTCTATTTTGACTTAGGAAGCAAATGGGAGCGTTAATTGCAAAACGGAACTAATTAAGTGAATTCGGACAGTTTTGACGTTGTTTCGTATTTTGGGCATAACTCTCTCATCTGAGCTCCGATTGAGATGATTCAAAATGCTGTAGAACGATAAGAAATATATCTACAACTTTTATCTTTTGAGTTTGGAGAGATAAATGCTGCATCAAGGTTGTAATTGGGCTTGAAGTTGACGCATCTGCACTGCCGATGTTCTGGAACATTCTGCCTTGTAATGCAAGTCCAGGCAGTTTATTATTGGAAGATTTGAAGACATGTGGCACACGAGTTACAGCTGGACACATCACTTTCCTATTTTTATTTTTAAGACTTTATTGTATTTTCAATTAATTAGAATCAGATTAGGATAATTGATTTTAGGAGATTGAGTTGGATTCAAACACTTAAATCTGGATTTTTGCTAAAGAGATCAGATGAGTTTTTGGGGGACACGCCTCTCTCTGGTTTCTCTGAACTTTTCCTCTGTAATTCGGTGATGGCCATGAGCGGCTAGAACTTTTGTAACTTGGTCGAAGGAAACGGAAACCTCGGAATCAAATAAAGTGAGATCTTTCTGTTTTTAGTGTTAAATTCATGTTTGAGTATTGAATGTTATTCTGTGCATATTTTTATGATTGATGCATTTAATTACTAGGAGGCCTACTAGTGTATTATTTGTTGAAATCTACTGCTAAGTTTGATATCAAATCCGTAATTGTTTGATCCCTCCAACTTGTGAAGCAACTAGGGTAAGTAATTTGCTGCGTCAGGAATTAGTAACCTTACGAAGAACATTCAACTAAATTAAATACAACCGCTTGTGTTTGTGTTGTTTAGCTTAAATCGATCTCTCTAATTCTTAAGGCTGCCACTAGATTAAATCTTGAGCGCTTGTCTAGGGTTGTTTAGGGGTAAGATTAATTAGGATCGCTTGTTTCCTGATTAATTACAATTAAGGAGAGATAGGAAATTATTTTCAACGGTGAATATTCAATATGTGAATTGATTTTCTTTGCATCAATGATCAGTTATAAGATTCCGATGGTGGATGTTGATAGAGACCAAGTTCGTCCTTTTGATTGAATTCGAATTAAATTATTTTTGCTTTTACTGAAATTGTTTTCTGTTTTTACACAAACCCCCCAGCGTTTTTCACATCAAAGAAAATTCGGGTAGACACTCTTCGTGGGATCGACCCTTGCTTACCCTATTTACAGTTCAGTAGTTAGGTTCGGAAGGTTTTAATTCTGGGTGCCTACGACAGCACGCCAACAAGCAGTTGACCATATAAAAGGAATTCTCTGCTTGGTAAGAGCTGTCAATGGCTTCCAAGCTGGGCAAACCTCACTCTGGTTGCCGGTAGTGCTTTGCTAGTCCTAAGAAACTTCTCACTTCTTTTATCGATTTCGGCCTTTGCCAATCAAGGATTGCCTCTACCTTACTAGGGTCCACTGAAATCCCTTCACTAGAAACAGTATGGCCTGGAAACAATACTTGATTCAACCAGAATTCACACTTGGAAAACTTAGCTTACAACTTCTTTTCTCTCAATCGTTGTAGTGCAAGTCTTAAATGATCCTCATGCTCTACTCTCGACTTAGAGTAAACCAGGATATTATCAATGAAAACCATAATGAATTGATCCAAGCAATCATGAAAGACCCGGTTCATCAAGTCCATAAAAACTGATGGGGCATTCGTCAACCCGAAAGGCATCACTACAAACTCATAATGCCCATACCTTGTACGAAAAGCAGTCTTAGCTATATCTTGCTCAACCACTCTCACTTGATGGTACCCTGACCTCAAATCAATTTTCGAGAACACTGCCGCTCCCTTTAATTGATCAAATAAATCATCTATCCGAGGTAGTGGGTACTTATTCTTCACTGTCACCTTATTCAGCTCTCTGTAGTCTATACACATCCGTAACGATCCATCTTTCTTCTTCACAAAAAGAATTGGAGCTCCCGGAGGGAATGACTTGGTCGGATAAAACCTTTATCTAAAAGCTCTTGGAGTTGCTTGTTCAATTCTTGAAGCTCGGTTGGGGCCATTCGATAAAGGGCTCTTGATATTGGTGTTGTCCCGGGTGCTAGTTCAATACTAAACTCAACCTCTCTCTGGAAGTAAACCCGGTAACTCTTCGGGAAACACATCCAGAAATTCTCGAACTATAGGCACCCTCTGAATTTCTGGCTAAGGAACATCACCACTCTGCACTACATGTGCAATATATCCTGAACACCCCTTTCTCAACATCTTTCTAGCTTTCAAGCTACCGATCAACATACTTAATTGATGGCCCTCACCGAAGCTAAACTTATCTCCACTATCAAGATTAAACCTTGCTTTCTTCTTTCGACAGTCAATTTCTACTCCATACTTCCCTAGGAAATCCATCCCCAAAATCACGTCGAAATCAGGCATATCAAACACTATTAGATCAACTAACAGCTCTCTTCCATGAATCATTATAGACTCTCTTGGAAGTATCTCATGGGTCAGAACACTAACCCCATCAGGTAACTCTATCCTAATGGGTTGATCTACCACGACAGACTTCAGACCTAATCTTTCTATCATCGCATGAGACATAAAGGAATGCGTGGCTCCAGAATCTATTAAAGCATAAAGAGGAACTGCATGAAAGAATAACTAACCGATTATACGATGGATCGGCCTCTACCTCACCACGTACAGAAACACCCTGGCATTCGTGCCTCTAGGGGCTTGTGCTGCTGGTGGAGGAGGAGTTTTACAATCTCTCATTAGGTGCCCAGGCTGGCGACACCTATAGCAGATATTCAGACCGAACACTTTTAGACACTCCCCTAAATGATTCTTCCCACACTTAGGGCACGGAGTGACTCCAGCCGTTCTAGGCCGTTTACTCTGCCAATCGCCCCTGTTCTTCTTTGGCTGGAAACTCTTCTTGTTCCTCATGTCTCTACTTCTTCCAATCTCAACTCTTTCTTTCTGCGGAGCAGGGGGCGGTTCATTCTGTACTATTATGGATGGCCCTTCTGAACTCATCTTGTTCACATAAATTTCTGCTCTCAAAGCCCTATCTAATGCTTCTAATAGGTATGTGGGGGCTCTACGCCTATCATAACATCACGGGCTATTTCTGACCTCAACCTGAGGACAAATTTCTCTCTTCTCAACTCGGGTGTACTCACTATCCCAAGTGTAAACCTCGCAAAAGAGTTGAATCGAACTGAATACTCTTTCACTGTACTCATCCCTTGTTTCAGGTTAATAAATTCTTGTATTTTCTCATGAACCCGGTCAACCGTTCGATACTCGGTCTCAAACACTCTTCTAAAATCTCCCCAAGTCAGCCGTGTCATGAGTCTCTTCCATTAATTCCCACCAAATTCAGGCATCGGCCCGAAATAAGAAACTAGCATAGCTGATCCTCTTTCTATCATTCATGGGAAACAGGGCCACCGTCCGCTCAACAGACTTAAACCACTCTTCAGCTTCTAACGGGTCCCTAGTACCCCTAAACTCTGGTGGCCGATGCTGACTTGCAAGCCCCTGAATCGGATCAACTCAATTATGTACTATCTGAGGTACCGGCCCTTCTTGCTCTTGCTTTACGGGCGGTACACTACTGGGGGTCTCATTTCTTTCTGGTACAACTCTCCCCTGACTCTCTACTAACACCTGCTGTACAATAGTTCGAATCATTGTCGCATCAAGGGTAGGGGGAGTTTGTTCCGGCAGGTTAGAGGGTTCTCCCTCATTCATCACACCCTTACCCTTCTTTCTATTACTACGTCTCATCTACAAAATAACCATTCTCACATCAACTTCAATAACTCATTAATAAGAAAAGGATTTAACTTACATTGGTCGGATAAGACACGTCGTAGCGGCGAGAATGACTCACTGTCCCATCCTAAAATCATTGCTCTGATACCAAAAATGTAACAACTACTTTCTTCTACCAAAATCATAATATAGATTAATAAAAAGATAGCATATTTATCACAACAGTTGGGCCAAATATTTTTCTTTACTTAATAATTACTTTCTTTACAAAACAAAACATCATGTGTACAAAGACTCTCAAAAACGAAAACAGTGGACAGTGCAGCCAAGTCTCCTCTCTTGCCGACGTCCATCCGACTAGGTCCTCACCTATTTCCTGTATAACAAAGAAAACAATGGAGTGAGCACAAAGATGCCCAGTAAGTAAAAAAATCTCTTACTTTATCATCCCCGTGCATTACTCATCAATTCTCTTTGTATTCTTATCAATTTTCTAATTCAAATTCTCAATTTTTTTCTTTCTCTTCTTTTCTTTCTATTATTTTCTTTTTCTCAATCTCATTCCGCTTTCTCATGGCGGAGACCGCTCTCTCTCTCATAGCGGTTTACATGCATTCCGCTCTCTCATGGCGGAGCCCGTTCTTTCTCATAACGGTTTATTTGCATGAGGGTAACTCTACACTCACGAGTTCCCCATTGCACCACCTGTTTTCTTTTCTTTTCTGTAACACTTCATAATCATTTTATCCTCTAGCGCTAGTTCTTTCTTTCTCTTTACTCTAAGAGAATTGGTTCTTTTCTTTAACTCTATTCATAGAGTGTTTCTTTCTCATTTCTCATATTTCTTTCTCATTTCTCATATTTCTTTCTCATGTGATTACCCAACTCAACATATGCATATGGATGGCTCATGCCTAAAATCTTTCTTATATGCATTCATGACACGCAAATATGCTATGTTGCATAAAGTAAGTTTCTCTACTTCTACTCATGCCTCTTTTAGACATTTCATCAAACAACATGTGTGCATACATAAACTCTATTCTAACTTTAACTATACTTCTTTCTTAATCATCCAAAATAGGAGTTCAACTCCTTTAAAACATCATACAACCTGCAAGGAAAAATACACTTCAAATAATCTTCTCAAATTCTTCAAATTCTATTCACACTTCTTCCCAACTTTAACAACACAATCCACCCTTCTCATGGTGGAAATTCTTTCCTATAACAACCTTGAATTCATCAACTCATTTTAAACATAGAAATTCAAGCATCAAGCATATATCTAAAAATCTCTACACATCATTCAATCAAGTAAATCACAACTTAGGTGAATTTACTTACCTTGGGCACAAGTAGAATCCACTAAACCTCTCTACTCCTGATGGCTTGACACTTTCTCTTAACCTTTTAGTGCTTAGGATCAACTTGTAACAAATTCTAGTCAAAAGCTCTTCAAAGATCCTTGGAATCTCAAGTGGGGTGTTACAGAGTGAAATGCAAGGAAATTGCATGGAGAATAGGTTGAATGGGGTTGTTTTTGCAAAGAATGAAAGGTCTTAGGTGGAATTTCAAAGAAAGAGCAAGGGTATATTGGGAAAGAGTGGAGAAAATATGAGATATTAAGGGTTTAGCTTTAGAAACCCTTTCATTTGCTTCTTCACCACCGCCTCTTTCATCCTTCATTTCTCTCAAATTTTCATTCAAGTTTCCAAGGATCTTTGAAGAGCTTTTGACTAGAAATTGTTACAAGTTGATCCTAAGCACTAAAAGGTGAGACTCCTTACTCTAGATGTAAGTTTTATTTTTGAAAGAGTAGAATCCTTATTGAGTTTGTATTGAAGGTTTAAGACGAAATATCAAGCCTTCAAGAGTAGAGAGCCTAAGTGGTTTCTCCTAGAGCTTAAGGTAAGTAAATTCACCTAAGTTGTGATTTACTTGATTGAATGATGTCTAGAGATTTTTATATATGATTCATGCTTGAATTTCTATATTTGAAATGAGTTAATGAATTCATGAATGAGTTCAATGTTGTTATATGAAAGAATTTCCACCATGAGAAGGGTGGATTGTGTTGTCAAATTTTGGTAGAAGTATGGATAGAATTAGAAGAATTTGAGAGGAATATTTGAAATGTGTTTTCTTTGCAGGATGTATGATGATTTAAAGGAGTTGAACTCCAATTTTGACTGATTAAGAAAGAAGTATAACTAAAGATAGAATAGAGTTTATGTATGCACACATATTGTTTGATGAAATGTCTAAAAGAAGCATGAATAGAAGTAGAGAACCTCACTTTATGCAACATAGCATATTTGCATGTCATGAATGCATATAAGAAAGATTTTAGGCATGAGCCATCCATATGCATATGTTTAATTGAGTAATCACGTGAGAAAGAAATATGATAAATGAGAAAGAAACTCTCTATGAATAGAGATAAAGAAAAGAACTAATTCTCTTAGAATAAAGAGAAAGAAAGAACTAGCACTAGAGAATAAAATAATTATTAAGTGCTACAGAAAAGAAAAGAAAATAGGTCGTGCAATGGGGAACCCGTGAGTGTAGAGTTACCTGCATGTAAACCGCCATGAGAGAGAGCGCGGTCTCCACCATGAGAGAGCGGAATGAGAATGAGAAATGGAATTTGTATAGCCGTGAGAATACATGCGGACGAGGGCTATACACGAGAAAGAGTACACTCACATGACCAAGGGTTCCAAATCCTTGCATCGACCAAGACCGGCAAAGAATAAGAATAAGAAAAGAATAGAAAGAAAATGCATTGTTATATTTTAATATCTCATCCATGTATGGTTATGACATTCTCCATGGGTGATGAGAATAGAAAGAAAGAAAAGAATGGTAAGAGTTAGAAGTAGAGAAAGAACAAGAGAGATTGAACTAGAGAGAGTAACAAGAGTACGAACAAATTTGTACAGGGATTATAGAGTAGAAGATTTACTTACTGAGCATCTTTGTGCTCACCCCATTGTTTTCTCTATTTTTCAGGACATAGGTGAGATAGTGGTTGGATGGACGTCGGCAAGCGGGGAGATTTGACTGCACTGTCCACTTTCTTTTTTAGAGTCTTTTGTACAAATGATGTTGTACTATGTAAAGAATGTATTTATTAAGTAAAGAAAATTTTTTGGACCCAATCTTTTTGATAAATATACTTGTCTTTTTATTGATATATTTTATGAATATGATAGTAGAAAGAAGTTATTACAGTTTTCCATTCATCTCCCTCTTTCATGCGAATCTGATAATAGCCATTCTTTAAATCAATTTTAGAAAACAATTGATTTGAAGAATGCTCACGTAATATATTAGGGATGATCACAACCTGGAATGAATTAGCACAGAAGTTCCTGACCAACCTACGAAGATGAGAAATGATATCACATTGATTCTACAGGAAGAGTCTGAATCATTATATAAGGTGTGGGAAAGATACAAGGAACTACTAAGGAGGTGTCCACACCATGGGTTGCTAGTTTGGATGCAAGTCTAAACGTTTTATAATGGATTGATGGTAAATGTTAAAACAATGGTGGATGCATCATTGGGAGGAGCATTGCAAAATAAGACACCTGAAGAAGCTCATGAGTTGCTTGAAGTTTTGGCAAGTAATAAATTTTTTTAGTCATTTTTGGAGAATTTTATTAGGTAAATTAGGAACTAAGTTGATGTTTAGCACTTTACATCATGCACAAACAGATGGCCAAACCGAAGTTGTGAATAAGGTGTTGGGTAATGTCTTGACGAGTTTAGTTAGCAAGCATTTGAGAGATTAGGTCCTGCAATTAGCACATGTTGCATTCACTTATAATAGGAGTCTAAGTTCTGCCGTGGGTCACACTCCATTTGAGGTGTTATATGAAGTAAATCCACTGATCCCTTTTGATCTCACTTCTTTACCCCTTGATTTTAAACCGAGTATGGATGCCAATGATAAGTTGAAGCACATGAAGAAACTCCATGGAACCGTGAGGGTTCAAATTGAGAAATCAAATGACAAAATCAAAAGTAAGGCTAATAAACATAGAAAGCCTAAACTTTGGGAATTTAGTATGGATCCATTTGAGAAAGGAGAGATTTCCGATCATCTGATATTTCTGATCATCCCCCCTTTCTCAAATGGATCCATACTAAATTCCCAAAGTTTAGGCTTTCTATGTTTATTAGCCTTACTTTTGATTTTTTTCATTTGATTTCTCAATTTGAACCCTCACGGTTTCATGGAGTTTCTTTATGTGCTTCAACTTCTCATTGGCATCCACACTTGGTTTAAAATCAAGGGGTAAGGAAGTGAGATCAAAAGGGATAAGTGGATTTACTCCATATAACACCTCAAATAAAGTGTCACCCATGGTAGAACTTGGACTCCTATTATAAGTGAATTCGCATGTGCAGCTAGAGGACCCAATCTCTCAAATGCTTGCTAAACTCTTCAACACATTACCTAACACCTTATTCACAACTTCAGTTTGGCCATCTGTTTGTGCATGATGTGAAGTGCTAAACATCAACTTAGTTCCTAATTTATCCAATAAACTTCTCCAAAAATGACTAAAAAATTCGTTACTTGCCAAAACTTCAAGCAACTCATGAGCTTCTTCAGGTGTCTTATTTTGCAATGCTCCTCCGGATGCTACATCCACCGTTGTTTGCACATTTACCATCAATCCATAATAAAACGTTTGGACTTGCATCCAAACGTAGCAACCCCCGTGGTATGGACACCTCCTTCGATAGTTCCTTGTATCTTTCCCATGCCTCATATAATGATTCAGACTCTTCATGTGGAAAAGATGTGACATCATTTCTCATCTTCGCAGATTGGTCAGGAACTTCTGTGCTAATTCATTCCAGGTTGCGATCATCCCTGATATATTACGTTAGCATTCTCTAAATCAATTGTTTTCTAAAATTGATTTAAGGACTGGTTATTTTCAGATTCGCATGAAAGAAGGAGATGAATGGAAAACTGCATTTAAAATTAAATATGGATTGTATGAGTGGTTAGTAATGCCTTTCGGTTTAACTAATGCACCTAGTACATTCATGAGGTTAATGAACCATGTCTTGCGTGCCTTCATAGGAAAATTTGTGGTAGTTTACTTTGATGATATTTTAGTTTATAGCAAAAATTTGGATGAACATGTGAAACACTTGTATGCCGTGTTTAGTGTGTTGAGTGAGTACCAATTGTATGCTAATCTTAAGAAGTGCATGTTTTGCATGGAATCTGTTCCGTTTCTTGGATTTGTTGTTAGTTTGTAGGGTATTAGTGTTGATGAAGAAAAGGTAACGGCAATAAGGGACTGACGGGCCTGCACCTAAGAATGCGAACGAGGTGAGAAGTTTCCATGGGTTAGCAAGTTTTTATCGAAAGTTTGTTAAAGATTTTAGTTCTATTGCTGCACCTTTGAATGAACTTGTTAAAGAGAATGTTGTTTTTCAGTGGAATGATGATGTGCATGACCGGGCTTTCAAAACTTTGAAAGATATGCTAACTAATGCACCTTTGTTGTGTTTGCCTAACTTTGATAAAGCTTTTGAGATAGAATAGTGTGATGCATTCGGGGTTGGAATAGGAGCTGTTTTGATGCCGGACTCCAAACCAATTGCTTATTTTAGTGAAAAGCTAAGTCGGGCAGCGTTGAATTATCCTACTTATGACAAGGAGCTTTATGCATTAGTGAGAACTCTTCAAACATGGCAGCATTACTTGTGGCCAAGGGAATTCATCATTCATTCCGATCATGAGAGCTTGAAGTTCTTGAAGACCCAAGCTAACCTTAATAAAAGACATGCTAAGTGGTTGGAGTTCATAGAAACGTTTCCTCATGTAATCAAATACAAACATGGGAAGGAAAACGTTGTGGCTGATGCATTGTCTAGGAGGTATGTATCACTTACTTCATTGCAAACTAAATTATTTGGCTATGAATTGCTGAAGGGTTTGTATGCCAATGATTCTGATTTCAGCCAAGTATGGAATGCATGTGATAAGTTTGCATTAGGTGATTTTTATAGGCATGAAGGATTTCTACTCAAGAAAGATAAATTATGTGTGCCTATTTGTTCTGTTCGTGAGTTGCTTGTTAGGGAAAGTCATGGGGGAGGTTTGATGGGTCACTTTGGTGTTCAGAAGACTCTAGATATATTACGTGAGCATTTTTATTGGCCTAACATGAAGCATGTGTGCAATCAGTTTGTGATAAGTGCATTACATGTAGGCAAGCAAACTCTAAAGTTAGACTACATGGGTTGTATACCCTTTACTGCACCTAATCAACCTTGGATTGATGTATCTGTGGATTTTGTTTTAGGATTACCAAGGACTCAAAACGGTAAGGATAGCATATTTGTTGTTGTTCATAGGTTTAGTAAAGTGGCTCATTTTATTGCACGTTCTAAAACAAACGATGTAACACATATGGCTGATTTGTTCTTTAAAGAAGTGGTTTGTTTGCATGGGTTACCTAAGACAATTGTTAGTGATAGAGATGTTAAGTTCCTAAGTCATTTTTGGCGCACTTTATGGAATAAATTAGGAACTAAACTGTTATTTTCTACTGTTGCACATCCTCAAACGGATGGTCAAACTAAAGTAGTTAATAGGACACTCACTACTTCGTTAAGCGCTACCATTCCAAAGAACTTAAGGCAATGGGAGAAGTGTTTGCAACCTATTGCGTTTGCATATAATAGGACTATTCATTCTACTTCTTCATTTTCTCATTTTGAAATTGTTTATGGCTTTAATCCTTTAACACCTTTGGATATTTCACCTTTGCCTACTAATGAGCATGCTAATTCACCAAGGATGGCCGATTATCTTTTTTTGCAAGGGGTAGATTCGGAAGATCGAGTTGGATGCAAGGATTGATTTAGGAATCAATTCTTGTTTATTTAATCTTGGGCTTCTTTTCTTTTTTATGTTTTAATTATCATTAGATTCTTTAGTCTTTTATTTATTTAAGGTTTATTTAGGCCCAATTCGTTGTACTTAAGCCCAACCCGTTTTTCAGTTAGCTAGGGTTTTCTTTTAGGGTTTGTTGCTTATAAAAAGGAGCAACCATGTTATTTTTGGGGGGGACATACTATTATCAATTGAAGTATATTTTAGAAAGCTATTTGCTTTGCCTTCTTGTGTTCTTGATTGAATGCTTGAATCTCGACTTATCAAAGGGAGCGATCAACCTTTGTGGCGTCTCAAGATTAGGGTTTTGAGGGCTTAGTTTCCTTAGGGCTCTAATTCGATCATCCTCAACACGTTCCCAGCAAACTGACTTGTTTCTATTCTATCAATCCATTTTTTTTTTTTTATAAGTAATCATATTAAAGAAAACAGAACAATGTACAAAGGCCTAATAAAAGGCGACCAGCCTATTTTGGGACATGCCCCAAAAATAGGAAACAAAAGAAACAAGCCTACAAACAACCATCGGCTCTAGGGGTTTATCAAAAACCACAAAGGGAGATAAACACCAAGAAGAAAGAAAGAGAACACCAAAAAACCCACCTACCATAGGACACCTCCCTAGGTTAGGATCATTAAAAGAAAAACACAAAATCAAACGTTTTACCAATGAGACAAAACTACCAAGCAAAAACCCTTCTGCTTATCCCTCTGTAATCCAATCTTCAAACGGTGTTGAGAACTTGAGGAACGTCTTTGAAAATAGATCTAGGGAGGCCCCAATCATTCGCCAACTTCCTATTCTTTGTAGGATCTTTGTGACATTCCTAAGGTCCAAAGCTTTATCTCTCACAACACTTTTGATAGCATCAATTATGGTGAAAGAATCCTTATGGTCACCCCCAAAACAAACGGCGAATTTCGTTCCCTCCAAATCCAATAAACCATAGCCCCTAAACAAAGCCTACCCAAAGTGAATTTAAGACTCTTACCTTTCCATATCCTTGCCAAATAGGGGATGTAATCATGCCAGGGTCTAACCACATAACCAAGGTCAACAAGAGTAAGGATCTTGCTCCAAATAGACTTAGAAAAAGGGCATGCAAAAAATAAGTGGTCAAGAGATTCCATGGATGAGTTACAAACGCAACAATGAGCATTAGTAGTAGCCCCATACCTCATCAACCTGTCCTTTGTAGGTAATCTCTCCTTTATAGCCATCCATAAGATCATAGAGTATCTTAGAATACCCTATGTATCAATTGTAGGTAACCAATTGATACATAGGGTACCCCTAACTTCTTCTTCCCAAGCCTTGCTAACAATGCTAATGAAACTTTCATGGCGAGCCCAAAAGTTGAAGAACCGAAATGGGATTTTCCTAAATGAAGACATAACCCCACATTCAACAATACAAGGGGAATGATCCGAGATGCTTGGGGGAAGGAAATTGGCTACGGAATTACAAAACACACTGCCCCATTTTTCATTCACAAGAGCTCGATCAATCTTAGTGGTAATCCTATGTTCCCCTTCTCTCATATTACTCCACGTGAAAAAGTTACCCATAAACCGAAGGTCTTCAAGCCTAGTCTCATTACACATATTATTCAACTCCGAAACGTAATTTCTCCACCTATAAGAACCCCCTATTTTCTCATGCCCAAATCTCATCGCATTAAAATCACCCATAATCACCCATGGTATTTCCTCAAAATCTTGAGCTTTACCCATTAAGTCTCTCCATAATTCTTTCCTTTCCAGCGGACCATTAGAGCCATAGACAAATGAGCAAACAAAGGAGTACTTAGACTCCAAAATAACAACCTTACCATGGATGGCTTGATTCGTAGATTGTATGATTTCAAACCTCACCAAACTAGGATTCCAAGCAACCCAAATTCTACCATTAGGGCAGCCCACATAGTTATGGATTACATCCCATCCCCCAAAAGTCAAGGACTTAGTAACCTCAAAATTTGGTTCACGAACTCTAGTTTCCAAAATACCACAAATTGCAATTTTATTGGAAGAGATTAGATGTCTAACCTCTTTTTGTTTCAAAGGGGAATTAAGACCCCTTACATTCCACGAAGCAAGCTTAATCATGGGGACTAGGGCGCTAGGAACTTCTCTCGCCTTCGGCTAATCTCCTCCTTTGGCTTTTAGAAAGACTTATGTTCCCCTCCATAAGACCTTCTTTTTCATCAACTCGAATCAAATTTCCGAACCTCACAGTAGCCGGTGAAGTAGACCCCATTTCACATCCCTTATGGTTTTCCACCAAGGGACCCCTAAGTGGGGTTACTTCTCCGTTGTTGTCACCAGCACTCAAAGCATTCAACCTTTTGCTTACTTCCAATATCCTCTCTTCTATGTTAGGAACACTCACCCCATAATCATTCCCCTTTACACACTTATCCCTATCATCCCACGCACCTCGATTATAGACCCTGTTAAGATCAGCCCCGCTAGAGACATTTATCCCACTCATTTCATCCTTATCTTTTCCAAACCTATCTTTGACATTCTCACTACCCTCTTCGCCATCTAGTTCCCCATTATCCAGCCGATTACCCGAACTGAGAACCACAAATTGATTAGTGGAGGGTTTTGTTTTACTAATCGTGACTCCCGACTCATTAATGGGCTGCTGTTTTTTGCGGCTAGAGCTCTCGTCCACGTTGTCCACTTGCACAACCACGTCCTTTTTTTTTTTTTTTTATAAGTAAGTAATCATATTAAAGAAAACAGAACAATGTACAAAGGCCTAATAAAAGGCGACCATCCTACTTTGGGACATGCCCCGAAAATAGGAAACAAAAGAAACAAGCCTACAAACAACCATCCGCTCTAAGGGTTTATCAAAAACCACAAAGGGAGATAAACACCAAGAAGAAAGTAAAGAGAACACCAAAAATCCCACCTACCATAGGACACCTCCCTAGGTTAGGATCATTAAAAGAAAAACATAAAATCAAACGTTTTACTAATGAGACAAAACAACCAAGCAAAAACCCTTCTGCTTAACCCTCTGTAATCCAATCTTCAAACGGTGTTGAGAACTTGAGGAACGTCTTTGAAAATAGATCTAGCGAGGCCCCAATCATTAGCCAACTTCCTATTGCTGTAGGATGCCGTGACATTCCTAAGGTCCAAAGCTTTATCCCTCAATACACTTTTGATAGCATCAATTATGGTGAAAGAATCCTTATGGTCACCCCTAAAACTTCGCGAATTTCGTTCCTCCAAATCCAGTGCGTAGCCCCTAAACAAAGCCTACCCAAAGTGAATTTAAGACTCTTACCTTTCCATATCCTTGCCAAATGGGGGATGTAATCATGCCAGGGTCTAACCACATAACCAAGGTCAACAAGACTAAGGATCTTGCTCCAAATAGACTTAGAAAAAGGGAATGCAAAAAATAAGTGGTCAAGAGATTCCATGGATGAGTTACAAAAGCAACAATGAGCATTAGTAGTAGCCCCATACCTCATCAACCTGTCCTTTGTAGGTAATCTCTCCTTTATAGCCGTCCATAAGATCATAGAGTATCTTGGAATAGCCTTTGAGAACCACACCAAGTCACACCACTCAACTTTTGCTCTCCTTCCTCTAATTGCCTCCCAAGCCGATTTGGTAGAAATCCCCGAAGGTGAGGGTATCCAACAAATCTTGTCATCAACATTGGAAGGAGTGAAATTCACAGAATTCCTCATGTTAATAAGAGCCCAAGAATTGGCGATTGGCCACTTCCGATTGCATCCGTCAATCACAGAACTCACTTTAGCATCCTTAGCAATCCCCGCATCATAAATAATCCTTTCCCCATCGGTGCAAACAAGGGGGCCATTCGGGTGCCAGTTATCAAACCAAAGAGAGGTGGTGTTACCATTGCCAATGTTATATTTGATATTCTTTCAAGCCCTTTCCCTATTTTTGAGGATATGTCTCCATGACCATGTACAATTTTGGGGAATGCATATGTCCCAAATGCTTCTATTTCTCAAAAGATAAATTCGGACCCAAGAGACCCATAAGGTATGGTTTCCGTGATTGCACAGGTTCCAAATATGTCTTAAAGAAGCTGCGAGGTTCCATTCCTTAGATTTCATAAACCCAAGCCCACCCTCATTTTTGGGTACACATACCTCCGCCCAAGCTATTCTAGCTTTGTGTCTATTCATATCAACTCCGGACCAAAGAAAAGCTCTCAAACTAGCATCAATTTCCTTATGAATTTTGGAAGGAAGGGTAAAGAGAGAAGACCAATAAATTTGCACACCCCAAAGAATGGATTTAATCAAAATAATCCTCCCCGCATAAGATAGAAACCTACTTCTCCAAGAGGCAACCCGAGTCAAGATTTTATCCAAGAGAGGTCGACAATCTCCAAAGGTAAGCTTAGAGGTAATGAGGGGTACACCTAAGTATTTGATGGGAAAACTACCCTCGGCAAATCCTATCAAACTTAAGAGTTCCATCTTTTCATTGTCACTCACACCGAAAGGAAGATATTGCTCTTATCGAGGTTTGCACTCAATCGACCAACTTTCAAAAGTAATTAAAGCATTCTTAAGGAGAGACAGAAGTACCTTCGGCTTTACAAAAAAGCATGAGATCATCCACGAAACAAAGATGAGTTAGCCCCATTTTCTTGCATCTCCAATGAAAACTAAAGTTCGGATTAGCCGCCACTCTATTCAAGAGCCGAGAGAGAACCTCCATAGCAATAACAAACAAGTAAGGGGATAAGGGATCCCCTTGTCTCAACCCTCTAGAGCTCCCAAAGAAACCCACCAACCCCCTATTGATAACCACCGAGAATCTAGGAGTAGTGATGCATTTGGATATCCAATTGAGAAGTACACTTGGGAATCCAAAGTTCTTTAGGACTTGTAAGAAAGCGCCAATTAATCGAGTCATAAGCCTTCATTAAATCAACTTTCAAGGCACACCTTTTTTTCCTTGGCTGTAGCTTGATTATAGTTGTGCACCAACTCTTGGCATAAAAGGATATTATCTCCTATTCTCCTATCACCAACAAAGGCTTTGCTTGTGAGGGTCAATGAAGAGAGGTAAAGCACTCTTAATTCTATTTGCAATGATCTTGGTGATACATTTATAAATTATGTTGCAGCAAGAAATGGGCCGATAGTCCTTACACAAAGAAGCATTATCACACTTGGGAATAAGAGCAATTTAAGTACAATTTACCTCCCTGAGAAGCTTGCCCTCTTGGAATAAGTCTTTAATAGCCATGATCACATCTTTTCCCACCACATCCCAAGATTTCTTGAAGAAATAAGCACCAAAACCATCTGGTCCAGGAGCTTTGTTGTTTCCCAACGAAAACAGCGTGTTCTTGATTTCCACATCCGTCACTTCGGCAATCATCCCATTAGCCATTTCACTAGTGATTCAAGGTTCAATAATTTCCTCTAAACCCCAGAAGTCTCTCACACCCCTCGGCTCTTCAAAAACTCTTTCAAAGTGGCTGACAATTTCCTCCTTAATGCTCAAAAGGTCTTCAATAACCATGCCGTTATCACACTTAAGGTTGGTGATTCTATTTCTATTCTTTCTGCCATTGACACACTTGAAGAAATAGCTTGTGTTCTGGTCACCCTCTCTAAGCCATTGCACTCTAGATTTTTGCCTAGCTAAAGACTCCTCAGCTCGACTTAAAGAATTAAAATTAAAAGCTTTGGCTTTTTCCTCAAGAATAAGGTTCTCTTCAAGAGGATTAGAAGCAAGAGCATGCTGGACCCTTAGAAGGTTTTCTCTAGCTTCAATAACTCTTGCCAAGATATTCCCAAACTCTCTCTTGTCAAACACTTTTAATGCTGCTTTGACTCTCTTCAGTTTAGTAACCAATTGATACATAGAGGTACCCCTAACTTCTTCTTCCCAAGCCTTACTAACAATGCTAATGAAACTTTCATGGTGAGCCCAAAAGTTGAAGAACCGAAATGGGATTTTCCTAAATGAAGACATAACCCCACATTCAACAATACAAGGAGAATGATCCGAGATGCTTGGGGGAAGGAAATTGGCTACGGAATTACCAAACACACTACCCCACTTTTCATTCACAAGAGCTCGATCAATCTTAGTGGTAATCTTATGTTCCCCTTCTCTCATATTACTCCACGTGAAAAAGTTACCCATAAACCGAAGGTCCTCAAGCCTAGTCTCATTACACATATTATTCAACTCCGAAACGTAATTTCTCCACCTATAAGAACCCCCTATTTTCTCATGCCCAAATCTCATCGCATTAAAATCACCCATAATCACCCATGGTATTTCCTCAAAATCTTGAGCTTTACCCATTAAGTCTCTCCATAATTCTTTCCTTTCCAGCGGACCATTAGAGCCATAGACAAATGAGCAAACAAAGGAGTAATTAGACTCCAAAATAACAACCTTACCATGGATGGCTTGATTCTTAGATTATATGATTTCAAACCTCACCAAACTAGGATTCCAAACAACCCAAATTCTACCATTAGGGCAGCACACATAGTTATGGATTACATCCCATCCCCCAAAAGTCAAGGACTTAGTAACCTCAAAATTTGGTTCACGAACTCTAGTTTCCAAAATACCACAAATTGCAATTTTATTGGAAGAGATTAGATGTCTAACCTCTTTTTTGTTTCAAAGGGAATTAAGACCCCTTACATTCCACAAGCAAGCTTAATCATGGGGACGGCGGGCGTTAGGAACTTCTCGCCTTCTGGCTAATCTCTGTAAAACCCCCTCCAGTCGGGTATCCTCTGAATATCCCTCAATGAGAATCCAGGATACATGTCCGGAGAACGAGTTGTATTTAGAAAAAAATCTGTATAAGGATAATAATAATAATATCCAAAACATGCATATAAAATATCACGCAGGATCTAAACTTATAATTTACAAACTTTAAGAAATTACAGAATCAAAACATATTTATAGGGTGGAAGCTTCCAAAGGTATTTCTCAAATATTTATCAATTACATTATTTACATCAAGATAAAACATTGAGATGACAATAAATCATCTCCTCTCACGTGTAGTCCCACTGTCTCTAGCATCCCTCGCTTCTAGTCTACCGCAAAACAATCAACAATGAAAGGGTGAGCGCTAATCGCTCGGTAAGGGAATGATCTATTTCATTACGAATGTACTATTTGATCTTTATTTAAACATATCTGTTAACACATCACTTATCTTTTACATCTAGGGATACTTCCCCTTTTATTACTAAGTCATATGCTTTTCATCATTTTATCCCATGGCTAGATAAACATCAATGTGTACACATACAAATAAGTATGTAAACATAGTACACACACATCACATGTCATGCCATAACATCTAAAATCATCTAACATGAGTATAAATCATCTCATGATGTAAATAACATCATAACTCATGTAATGCAACTAAATGCATATGAAACATTTAACGTCTAGCCGATCGGACTTTTCTTAGCATCTTAAGGACTTCATATCATCTAGCCTCAAATTTCATCTAGAGCTCATATCATCAGGAGGCGTGCTTACGCGTTATTTAGCATCTAAAGCATATATTCATCTTTCCTCAACCGGTATACGAGGATATGCTTACGCGTTTTCCATCGTGTCTATATGCATCTCTATCATGTCTATTTGCATCTCTAACATCTTATGGCATGTAAATACATATTTTGGTGAGCTTAATACTTTTAATTCATCTATGGATTATCAATCCATTTACATTACCTCTTGCTCACATACATCGTCTTAAAACATGTATTACATTGCATCTTCACGCCATTTCATAACATTAATCATGCATTGACATCATGACCATGTATATCTTTCAAGGATCATCTAACTAATGGGTAAACATTAGTACATGGCATACTTACAATAATACATTAATAATCAATTCATAATCATAATAATTGATCATGTTAAATCTTAAACTTCAATAACTAGTTTATACTTCAGGCCATTTTCCATCTATTTCTAAAACGAATTGGCTCCTGGCATAAACATAAAAGTTACAGGTCTATGTCTTAGCTTTCTAATGCTTCAAAAATCATCTCATTTCGATTTTTATAACTCAAGTTATGGTCGAAATACTGAAGCAGGGTTAACAAAACCCCTAAGCCCACCAAATCCGAATTTTCATATTAACTATGCCACATCAATTCCTATTGACATTAACCAATAGGTTAACTTATAGATCAAATAAACCTCCCCTTAATAGCCTTTAACATCTTAAAGGAAGTGTAAAATCTCATTCCCATAACCATCCATAATTGCTATAACATTGTAAGCTAATGCAAACAACACATTAACACTTCTAATAGCAACCATTCAACACCATGTGGCCTCCATACTACAAGTTTTGCCACAATCAGCATCTACACTTCATTTTCTTCAATCAAACATAATAACTCATAAAACATAAATAGCCATAACTTTATGTATAATGAATTCAAGGCAATAAGTAGAATAAATGAGTTCAACTACACTTGCCATCAACTAATTCTATGCCTTAAAGCTTTAATTTAAGGTTTTATAAAAATCTATAAACCCTAGCATAAACCCTAAAGTCATGGGAGGTTCTTCCTTACCTTTTTAAAGACTTCCTCCAACAAATCCTTTGCCTTTGACTTCTTTTACACCTTAATCCTACATATATAACATTTACCTCAACATCTACTTCAAATCTTCAAATCACATCAAAACTAAAATTTTTAATCCTTACCTTAAACCCTTCTAATTGAAGATCCAAGGCTCTTATCTTGTTCTCCTTGAAAAATTAAGCAAAACTCCTTTAAAACTTAGAGAAAGAAAGCTTGTTTCATGGAAGATTTGAGAGAAAATGGAAGAAATGTTGAAGAAATGCTCTCTCCTTTGGCTTGAACGAAATTCATCTCATTTATAGGAAAATATTTCATTTATTTTCCAAAATTATGCAATTGTCCCAATTATTTTAATTGTATAACTCATAAGTCCTTAATTCTTCATATAAGGGCATTTTGGTCATTTCACACTAGACATAATTATTACTTAATTAATGCCATTAAATGCAATGAAGCCTACTCATCCTTGACTTTTTCAATGCTTATCCATAGGCAAAATAACCATTTTGCCCCTAAGCCTCTTTGTGGATAATTGATTCATACCGTTCCAAATGAATTGACTATTTTGCCCTCAGTTAGATTTTATGCTTTTTAACATAAAATTAACATCTAAAGGACTATTTTGAGTTAGGAACATACCTTTGATATCTTGGGTATTACATTTCCTCCCCCCTTACAATAATTTCGTCCTCGAAATTATAGAAACAGCTCCGGGTATCGACTTTTCATATCTTGCTCCATTTCCCAAGTAGCTTCTTCTATGTTGTGATTCCTCCAAAGTACTTTAACTAGTGGAATTTGCTTGTTTCTGAGCTCTTTTACCTTTCTGTCAAGGATTTGAACTGGGCGTTCCTCATAAGCCAAATTATCCTATAATTCCACTTCCTCCATCCTGAAGCACATGTGAAGGATCACTAACATACTTACACAACAAAGAGACATGGAAAACATTATGGACTCTTTCCATGCTCATTGGCAGCGCAAGTCTATAAACTACTTTGCCTACCCTTTCCAATACTTCAAAGGGTCCAATGTAACGTGGAGCGAGCTTGCCTTTCTTTCCAAATCTCAAAATCTGTTTATAGGGTGCAACTTTTACAAAAACTTTGTCGCCTACTTGGAACTCCACTTCTTTTCTTTTTAGGCCGGCATAGCTCTTTTGTCGATCTTGAGCTTGCTTCATTCTTTCTCTAATAAGCTTAACATCTTCAATCATTTTCTGGGTCATCTCTGGTCCAACTGCTTGAATCAAGAAGTCTTTTTCTCCAATATCATCCCAATACAAAGGGGATCTGTACCTTCTTCCATATAATGCTTCATATGGGGCCATCTGGATAGTGGATTGGTAGCTGTTGTTATGGGCAAATTCTATTAGTGGAAGTACATCACTCCATTTTGCCTTGTGATCCATACAACAAGCTCTCAGCATGTCTTCAATCACCTGGTTGGTCCTTTCAGTTTGACCATCAGTTTGAGGATGATAAGCCGTACTGAAGGCTAACTTTGTACCCAATGCTCTCTGCATTCCAACCCGGAAAGCTGATATGAACCTGGTATCTCTATCTGATACGATCGTCTTGGGTACTCCATGTAATCTCACAATCTCTTTGACATATAATTGCCCCAATCGAAAAGCATCTATCTTATCCATCATAGGTAGAAAATGAGTTGTCTTGGTCAATCTATCAACCACCACCCAGATTGCATTATATCCTTGCTGAACTTTAGAAAGTCCCATAATGAAGTCCATTGAGATATCCTCCCATTTCCATTTAGGAATCTCTAAGGGTTGAAGTAATCTTGATGGTCTCTGATGCTCTGCCTTTACTTGTTGACATGTTAAACATCTGGCAACATAATTGGCAACGTCGTTTTTCATACCTAACCACCAATAACTTTTCTTCACATCTTGATACATTTTTACACTCCCAGGGTGGGCTGTATAAAGTGTATTGTGTGCCTTACTAAGGATTTTATTCCTTAGTTCATCAATTTGAGGTACACATATTCTATCTCTAAACATCAGTGCCCCATTGACTATTTTAAAGTCTGTCTCTTTACCCTCTATTATTCGTTGGCAGATTATCTTACAGGTATCATCTTTACCCTGTTTCATCTTGATCTCCTCCACCAAAGTGGGTTTGATCTCCATTTGGGCCAATCCTCCTTTGAACACAATTTCAATTCTTTCTTGGAGGATCTCTTGTTGTAATTGTCCTTGTACAATGATTTGAGATAAAGAGACTTTTCTACTAAGGGCATCTGTTACTGTATTAGCTTTCCCTGGATGGTATCTGATGTCGCAGTCATAGTCTGTCACCAATTCTAACCATCTCCTCTGTCTCATATTCAACTCTTTAGTGAAGAAATACTTTAAACTCTTATGGTCGTGTATATGTTGCATTTCACTCCATACAAGTAGTGTCGCCATATCTTGAGCAAAAACCACATGCTAATTCCAAGTCATGGGTAGGATATCTGCTCTCATAGTCTTTCAGTTGTCTGGAGGCATAAGCAATGACTTTTCCGTGCTGCATCAACACTGCTCCCAAACCATTGTGGGAGGCATCAACGTAAATATCATAATCAATGCCTACTTCTGGCAACGTAAGAATTGGAGCTGTAGTTAATCTTTTCTTCAACTCCTGAAAGCTTTGCTCGCATGCCTCTGTCCATTGAAATGGCACTTCTTTCTTGGTAAGAGCTATAAGTGGTCTGGCTATCTTTGCAAAGCCTTCCACGAACTTCCTATAATACCCCGCTAAGCCCAGAAAACTTCTAACCTCTTTTACTGTCTTTGGCCTCTGCCACTCGAGCACCGCTTCTACTTTACTAGGATCCACCCGATACACCATCTTTAGAGATCACATGACCCAAAAAGGTAACTCGATCCAACCAAAACTCACATTTTGAAAATTTGGCATACAACTGTTTCTCTCGCAATCTTTGTAATCCAAATCTCAAATGCTCGGCATGTTCTTCTAAAGTCTTGGAATAAATTAGGATATCATCAATAAACACCACTATGAACTTGTCAATGACATCATGAAAAACTCTATTCATCAAGTCCATAAAAATTGCAGGTGCATTAGTCAATCCGAAAGGCATCACAACAAATTTATAATGCCCATACCTTGTTCGGAAAGCTATTTTCGGTATATCCTCCTTAGCCACTCTAACCTGATGGTATCTTGACCTTAGATCAATTTTTGAAAACCAGTTCACGGTAATCTATACCCATCCTCATAGACCCATCCTTTTTTTTTTCACAAATAGAATTGGAGCACCCCATGGAGAACGACTCGGCCTGATAAAGCCCTTGCCTAACAACTCTTGTAACTGCTTCTTCAATTCTTGGAGCTCAACTAGGGCCATGCGATAAGGAGCCTTAGAAATGGGTGCTATACCCGGGGCTAGTTCTATACTAAACTCCACTTTCCTCTCTGGAAGTAAACCAAAGGATTCTTGAAGGGTGGTCATCTCGCTTGCATCGGGCCACATTATATACCCTGGTTGTCGTGCCTCCAACTACAGGTACTGAAGTTGCAGAACCAATGGGGCAATCTTTAGCAATATGACCTGGCTGGCGGCACCTGAAACAAACATTGATCCCTACTAGACATTCACCCCGGTGTCTTCTCCGACATTTCTTACAGTAACTGATCTCACCTTTCCTTTGTTGGCCCTTTTTCTTCATGTCCTTCTTGTTGGCTTTAGGTAAGACTCCTTTCTTGCCTTTACCCTTATCGTCTTTACTAACAACTTGTTCTGCACTACTGAATTGGCCAAGCTAGAGAGGACTACTTGCCACTGTTGGGGAAAGAACTAATTTGGTCTCTTTCCGTAAGTACATCTCTGCTCTAATTGCGCTGGTGAGTGCTTCACTATATGTTTGGGAGGGCTGATGACCCGACATAACATCTCTGGCAATAGTGGGATAAAGTCCCCGTACAAATCTCTCCAATCGGGTCTCTGGTGTACTGACCGGTATGGGTGCAAACTTAGCCAAGGAGTTGAACTTGATTGAATACTCTTTGTGTCATATTTCCTTGTTGAGACTAATAAATTCTTGTAGTTTTGAGGATATCATGTGCATGCAGTACTGCTCCTCAAACAATTCCTTAAACCCTGACCAAGTGAGAGTGGTGGTATCTTGAGTCTACTCCATAAGCTCCCACCATGTCATAGCATCTCCTCTCAACAGGTACGTAGCATACCGGATCTTTTCTTGATCTGTCATAGGAAATAGCGGTAGCTTTCTCCACCAACTTGATCCATTGTTCGGCTACTCTTTGGATCATTAGTGCCACAAAATTCTGGAGGCTGATGTTTACTTGAGAGGCCATAAATTGGTTCAATCTGCTTTGGGACAACCATTGCTTCTGGAGTACTTGTCCCTATTGCTTGACTTGGTATCACATTGGTTGTCGCTGTTGTCACCGGAGTACTTGTACTTTCCAGCGGGGTTCTCCTTAAAGCTCTATTAACAGCCTCTTGAATCATAGGCTCCAATGTTGCAACATCTAAACCCGGAGTGCTTGAAGTAGCAGCTGCTTTGGGTTAGGAGCTTCAGGTGCAGTTGGAACATCTTGTGCATTTGAAGCATCACTGCAACCTGGATCGGTTCTCCTGGTTTTCCTCATATTTATTCCTTTTCACAGTCACACATATAATGTTAATCATCTAATCAATCCTTACATAAAATTAGGTAAACATACTTATAGCGATCGGACAACTTGAGCAGCGGAACTTTACATGAGGGATACTGTCATCAACTCTCATAAATGCCTGACTCCGAAATAGAAACCATCTTAAAACACCCCTTTTTAAAGTAAAAAAAATACTTGCTCTGATACCAAATGTAAAACCCCCCTCCAGTCAGGTATCCTCTGAATATCCCTCAATGAGAATCCCGAGGATACATGTCTGGAGAACGAGTTGTATTTAGAAAAAATCTGTATAAGGATAATAATAATAATATCCAAAACATGCATATAAAATATCACGCAGGATCTAAACTTATAATTTACAAACTTTAAGAAATTGCAGAATCAAAACATATTTATAGGGTGGAAGCTTCCAAAGGTATTTCTCAAATATTTATCATTTACATTATTTACATCAAGATAAAACATTGAGATGACAATAAATCATCTCCCCTCACGTGTAGTCCCACTGTCTCTAGCATCCCTCGCTTCTAGTCTACCTGCAAAACAATCAACAATGAAAGGGTGAGCGCTAATCGCTCAGTAAGGAATGATCTATTTCATTCTGAATGTACTATTTGATCTTTATTTAAACATATCTGTTAACACATCACTTATCTTTTACATCTAGGGATACTTCCCCTTTTATTACTAAGTCATATGCTTTTCATCATTTTATCCCATGGCTAGATAAACATCAATGTGTACACATACAAATAAGTATGTAAACATAGTACACACACATCACATGTCATGCCATAACATCTAAAATCATCTAACATGAGTATAAATCATCTCATGATGTAAATAACATCATAACTCATGTAATGCAACTAAATGCATATGAAACATTTAACGTCTAGCCGATCGGACTTTTCTTAGCATCTTAAGGACTTCATATCATCTAGCCTCAAATTTCATCTAGAGCTCATATCATCAGGAGGCGTGCTTACGCGTTATTTAGCATCTAAAGCATATATTCATCTTTCCTCAACCGGTATACGAGGATATGCTTACGCGTTTTCCATCGTGTCTATATGCATCTCTATCATGTCTATTTGCATCTCTAACATCTTATGGCATGTAAATACATATTTTGGTGAGCTTAATACTTTTAATTCATCTATGGATTATCAATCCATTTACATTACCTCTTGCTCACATACATCGTCTTAAAACATGTATTACATTGCATCTTCACGCCATTTCATAACATTAATCATGCATTGACATCATGACCATGTATATCTTTCAAGGATCATCTAACTAATGGGTAAACATTAGTACATGGCATACTTACAATAATACATTAATAATCAATTCATAATCATAATAATTGATCATGTTAAATCTTAAACTTCAATAACTAGTTTATACTTCAGGCCATTTTCCATCTATTTCTAAAACGAATTGGCTCCTGGCATAAACATAAAAGTTACAGGTCTATGTCTTAGCTTTCTAATGCTTCAAAAATCATCTCATTTCGATTTTTATAACTCAAGTTATGGTCGAAATACTGAAGCAGGGTTAACAAAACCCCTAAGCCCACCAAATCCGAATTTTCATATTAACTATGCCACATCAATTCCTATTGACATTAACCAATAGGTTAACTTATAGATCAAATAAACCTCCCCTTAATAGCCTTTAACATCTTAAAGGAAGTGTAAAATCTCATTCCCATAACCATCCATAATTGCTATAACATTGTAAGCTAATGCAAACAACACATTAACACTTCTAATAGCAACCATTCAACACCATGTGGCCTCCATACTACAAGTTTTGCCACAATCAGCATCTACACTTCATTTTCTTCAATCAAACATAATAACTCATAAAACATAAATAGCCATAACTTTATGTATAATGAATTCAAGGCAATAAGTAGAATAAATGAGTTCAACTACACTTGCCATCAACTAATTCTATGCCTTAAAGCTTTAATTTAAGGTTTTATAAAAATCTATAAACCCTAGCATAAACCCTAAAGTCATGGGAGGTTCTTCCTTACCTTTTTAAAGACTTCCTCCAACAAATCCTTTGCCTTTGACTTCTTTTACACCTTAATCCTACATATATAACATTTACCTCAACATCTACTTCAAATCTTCAAATCACATCAAAACTAAAATTTTTAATCCTTACCTTAAACCCTTCTAATTGAAGATCCAAGGCTCTTATCTTGTTCTCCTTGAAAAATTAAGCAAAACTCCTTTAAAACTTAGAGAAAGAAAGCTTGTTTCATGGAAGATTTGAGAGAAAATGGAAGAAATGTTGAAGAAATGCTCTCTCCTTTGGCTTGAACGAAATTCATCTCATTTATAGGAAAATATTTCATTTATTTTCCAAAATTATGCAATTGTCCCAATTATTTTAATTGTATAACTCATAAGTCCTTAATTCTTCATATAAGGGCATTTTGGTCATTTCACACTAGACATAATTATTACTTAATTAATGCCATTAAATGCAATGAAGCCTACTCATCCTTGACTTTTTCAATGCTTATCCATAGGCAAAATAACCATTTTGCCCCTAAGCCTCTTTGTGGATAATTGATTCATACCGTTCCAAATGAATTGACTATTTTGCCCTCAGTTAGATTTTATGCTTTTTAACATAAAATTAACATCTAAAGGACTATTTTGAGTTAGGAACATACCTTTGATATCTTGGGTATTACATCTCCTCATTTGGCTTTTAGAAAGACTTATGTTCCCCTCCGTAAGACCTTCCTTTTCATCAACTCGAATCAAATTTCCGAACCTCACAATAGTCGGTGAAGGAGACCCCATTTCACATCCCTCATGGTTTTCCACCAAGGGACCCCTAAGTGGGGTTACTTCTCCGTTGTTGTCACCAGCACTCAAAGCATTCAACCTTTTGCTTACTTCCAATCTCATCTCTTCTATGTTAGGAACATTCACCCCATAATCATTCCCCTTAACACACTTATCCCTATCATCACACGCACCTCGATTATAGACCATGTTAAGATCAGCCCCACTAGAGACATTTATCCCACTCATTTCATCCTTATCTTTTCCAAACCTATCTTTGACATTCTCACTACCCTCTTCGCCATCTAGTTCCCCATTATCCAATTGATTACGAACTGAGAACTACAAATTGATTAGTGGAGGGTTTTGTTTTACTAACCGTGACTCCCGACTCATTAATAGGCTGCTGTTTTTTGCGGCTAGAGCTCTCACCCACGTTCTCCACTTGCACAACCACGTCCTTTGACACATTCTCCTTCCTCTTAGTCACCATTCGCCATTCTTGAGTGAGATTCAAGTTCTTGTTCTCGGTGCTTTCCTTATCAAATCGAGGGGCCAAGTGACATTCCTTCAAATTATGCCCAAAAGTTCTACACAAAGGGCAGGCCCTCGGTTTCCAAGAATACTCCACCCCTATGTTTACACAATCACCATTCGGGAGGCCTAGTTCTCTGAATTCAGGGAATGAAGAAGGCTGTGTCAATTTCAACACAAACTCTTGCATACTCCAATCTATCCCCTGCATCTGTGATGTTATCCATGTAGAGAGGTTTTCCAATAGCACGCAACATAGCTCAACCCTTTAGCAGTCCAAAACTCCAATGGAACTCCACTAAATTTGACCCAAATCGGCACATTACTAATGCCTTCACCTGCCATTTTTAAATTCGGACGCCATTTTTTTAGGAAAAGGGGCTACCCCCCAATATGCCAAGGGCCCCCTTCCAAGGCCTTATCCCTGGAGCTCTCATTATCAAATTTCAGAATAAAGCCCCCAACCCCATTTGAGACAACACCAACCTTTCCGAAGCACTTCCAATTCCTATCGATAAAACCCTTCACAAGAGAGAATGGCAACCTTCCACCAAGGAAGAAACCAACGAGACAATTTCCCCATTTGTCCCTCCCCAAATCAGCCACCTCTTAGGAGGTATAACCCTTATCCTCCTCCCATCATCAAGGATTTCTGGAGCAAAATATTCCATAGGAGCATTGGATTTCGAAACAAAAAGTTTTCTCCAGGATCCAATACCAGTGACCGATTCCCCATCCACCTTTTCCCCCATAGTCCCACCTCTACTCGCCACTTTCTCGCCATGCATCATAATTGGAGGCACCTTTGAATCAACCAGCGCATTCCCATAGCACATTTCCACACCAACCTTATCAATCTCTTTACCACCCACAATTTGCTGCTTCTTAAACACCCCACCAGAACTCTTTACCTCACTTGTATTCAAAGAATTCACAAGAAAAGGACCATTGGGAGGCAAAGTATGGCTTTGGGAAGGTTTAGGAAGTGGAGGGAAAAAATTGTTTTTTTGTGATGTGGCAAGGTGGTGGACGTGGCGGTGACGTGGCATCTTGGGGGCGTGGCAGGATGAGTCAGCGTGAGATTGATGAGCTGGAGGGGAGAGATGGATGATTTGTTGGTGAGTTGTCATTATTTGAAGTCAAAGAGATAAGAGATAAGGAAATCAAAGGGGAACCAATGAAAAACAAGTGACGTGGCTAAAAACTTATGGAACAGCCTATTAACCAGTCCAAAAGAGATGTGGATAAGAAAAAAATCAAAAAAATCCAAATGAGCCAATGAGAGAGAACCAATGGATAGCACTTGGATGGATTCAAACAATCTCACTCAATATGTGAACAACAACCAAAGCGGCAGGACAACTCCATTCCCAAATAGCAAAGCTCCGGCCAAAGAAGCACCCACACTCCGGTGACCAGCAAGAATCTGGCATCACCAAGCAACACCACCAACCCACTCTACATTTTCGATCAAAAAAGAAACACAAACAGCCCCTTTACTGCTACCTCACTTCAACACCAAACAGCAACTCCAAAAAAACGAAAATAAACAAAACAACTCCAGAAGCCACCCACCTTCTTCCCAATCCGGCCAAGCCAAGAAACAGCCCATACAAAACAAGCTCAACCACAACAGCCACCAACAAGCAAAAGAGAAGACAGGAGAGCAAACAACCAAGGAGTTCAATTTAAACCCAAAAACAGCCCCCAAACACAGCAAAGAATGACTAAAACATAGCAAACAAAAAGGTTAACAAAAACAGAAAAACAAAGTGCAGGTTTGTGAAAGAAAATGTGAAAAGAGAACTTAAGGAAATGGTTAGAGGGACAGGTGAAGTTTAATGGTAAAGGTGGAGGATGGAGGATGAGGGTGGAGAGAGGGGTGGTGGGTGGAGAAGAAAATATGGAAAGAGGGCTGGTTTCTAGTCCTAGAGAGAAGAGAGAGCATTTTCTCTCACTAACGTGAACAGTGAACTTTGTAACTTGACTTTTGATAAGTAAGTGGTTAGCAAGTTTTTATCGAAGGTTTGATAAAGATTTTAGTTCTATTGCTGCACCTTTGAATTAACTTTTTAAAAAGAATGTTGTTTTTAAGTGGGATGATGATGTGCATGACCAGGCTTTCAAAACTTTGAGAGATATGCTAACTAATGCACCTTTGTTGTGTTTGCCTAACTTTGATAAAGCTTTTGAGATAGAATAGCGTGATGCATCCGGGGTTGGAATAGGAGCTGTTTTGATGCCGGACTCCTAACTAATTGCTTATTCTAGTGAAAAGCTAAGTCGGGCAGCGTTGAATTATCCTACTTATGACAAGGAGCTTTATGCATTAGTGAGAACTCTTCAAACATGGCAGCATTACTTGTGGCCGAGGGAATTCATCATTCATTCCGATCATGAGAGCTTGAAGTTCTTGAAGACCCAAGGTAAGCTTAATAAAAGACATGCTAAGTGGTTGGAGTCCATAGAAACGTTTCCTTATGTAATCAAATACAAACATGGGAAGGAAAACGTTGTGGCCGATGCATTGTCTAGGAGGTATGTATCACATACTTCATTGCAAACTAAATTACTTGGCTTTGAATTGCTTAAGGATTTGTATGCCAAAGATTCTGATTTCAGCCAAGTATGGAATGCATGTGATAATTGTGAGTTAGGTGATTTTTATAGGAATGAAGGATTTCTACTCAAGAAAGATAAACTATGTGTGCCTATTTGTTCTGTTCGCGAGTTGCTTGTTAGGGAAAGTGATGGGGGAGGTTTGACGGGTCACTTTGGTGTTCTGAAGACTCTAGATATATTACGTGAGCATTTTTATTGGCCTAACATGAAGCATGGTGTGCAATCCGTTTGTGATAAGTGCATTACATGTAGGCAAGCAAAATCTAAAGTTAGACCACATGGCTTGCATACCCCTTTACCTGTACCTAATCAACTTTGGATTGATATATCTGTGGATTTTGTTTTAGGATTACCAAGGACTCAAAGCAGTAAGGATAGCATATTTGTTGTTGTTGATAGGTTTATTAAAAACGGCTCATTTTATTGCACGTTCTAAAACAAACGACGCAACACATATTGTTGATTTGTCCTTTAAAGAAGTGGTTCGTTTGCATGCGTTACCTAAGACAATTGCTAGTGATAGAGATGTTAAGTTCCTAAGCCATTTTTGGCGCAATTTATGGAATAAATTAGGAACCAAACTGTTATTTTCTACTTTTGCACATCCTCAAACGGATGGTCAAACTGAAGTAGTTAATAGGACACTCACTACTTTGTTGCGCGCTATCATTCATAAGAACTTAAGGCAGTGGGATAAGCCTTACTTTTGATTTTTTTTCATTTGATTTCTCAATTTGAACCCTCACGGTTTCATGGAGTTTCTTCATGTGCTTCAACTTCTCATTGGCATCCACACTCGGTTTAAAATCACGCGGTAAGGAATTGAGATCAAAAGGGATAAGTGGATTTACTCCATATAACACCTCAAATGGGGTGTGACCTATGGTAGAACTCGGACTCCTATTATAAGTGAATTCAGCATGTGCTAATTGCAGGACCCAATCTCTCAAAAGCTTGCTAACTAAACTCGTCAAGACATTACCCAACCCCTTATTCACAACTTCGGTTTGGCCATCTGTTTGTGCATGATGTCAAGTGCTAAACATCAACTTAGTTCCTATTTTACCAATTAAACTTCTCCAAAAATGACTAAAAAATTTGTTACTTGCCAAAACTTCAACCAACTCATGAGCATCTTCAGGTGTCTTATTTTGCAATGCTCCTCCCGATGCTGCATCCACCATTGTTCGTACATTTACCATCAATCCATACTAAAATGTTTGGACTTGCATCCAAACTGGTAACCCGTGGTGTGGACACCTCCTTTGTAGTTCCTTGTATCTTTCCCACGCCACATATAATGATTCAGACTCTTCATGTGGAAAAGGCGTGATATCATTTCTCATCTTCGCAAATTGGTCAGGAAGTTCCGTGCTAATCCATATCCATTCCAGGTTGCGATCGTCCCTGATATATTACGTGAGCATTCTTTAAATCAATTGTTTTCTAAAATTGATTTAATGAATGGCTGCTATCAAATTCGCATGAAAGAGGGAGATGAATGGAAAGCTGCATTTAAAACTAAATATGGATTGTATGAGTGGTTAGTAATGCCTTTCGGTTCAACTAATGCACCTAGTACATTCATGAGGTTAATGAACCATGTCTTGCGTGCCTTCATAGGAAAATTAGTGGTAGTTTACTTTGATGATATTTTAGTTTATAGCAAAAATTTGGATGAACATGTGAAACACTTGTATGCCATGTTTAGTGTGTTGAGTGAGTACCAATTGTATGCTAATCTTAAGTGCATGTTTTTGCTGGAATCCGTTACTGTTTCTTGGATTTCTTTGTTAGTTCGTAGGGTATTAGTGTTGATGAAGAAAAGGTAATGGCAATAAGGGACTAGCTGGCCTGCACCTAAGAATGCGAACGAGGTGAGAAGTTTCCATGGGTTAGCAAGTTTTTATCGAAGGTTTGTTAAAGATTTTAGTTCTATTGCTGCACCTTTGAATTAACTTTTTAAAAAGAATGTTGTTTTTAAGTGGGATGATGATGTGCATGACCAGGCTTTCAAAACTTTGAGAGATATGCTAACTAATGCGCCTTTGTTGTGTTTGCCTAACTTTGATAAAGCTTTTGAGATAGAATAGTGTGATGCATCCGGGGTTGGAATAGGAGCTGTTTTGATGCCGAACTCCTAACCAATTGCTTATTCTAGTGAAAAGCTAAGTCGGGCAGCGTTGAATTATCCTACTTATGACAAGGAGCTTTATGCATTAGTGAGAACTCTTCAAACATGGCAGCATTACTTGTGGCCGAGGGAATTCATCATTCATTCCGATCATGAGAGCTTGAAGTTCTTGAAGACCCAAGGTAAGCTTAATAAAAGACATGCTAAGTGGTTGGAGTCCATAGAAACGTTTCCTTATGTAATCAAATACAAACATGGGAAGGAAAACGTTGTGGCCGATGCATTGTCTAGGAGGTATGTATCACATACTTCATTGCAAACTAAATTACTTGGCTTTGAATTGCTTAAGGATTTGTATGCCAATGATTCTGATTTCAGCCAAGTATGGAATGCATGTGATAATTGTGCGTTAGGTGATTTTTATAGGCATGAAGGATTTCTACTCAAGAAAGATAAACTATGTGTGCCTATTTGTTCTGTTCGCGAGTTGCTTGTTAAGGAAAGTGATGGGGGAGGTTTGACGGGTCACTTTGGTGTTCTGAAGACTCTAGATATATTACGTGAGCATTTTTATTGGCCTAACATGAAGCATGGTGTGCAATCCGTTTGTGATAAGTGCATTACATGTAGGCAAGCAAAATCTAAAGTTAGACCACATGGCTTGCATACTCCTTTACTTGTACCTAATCAACTTTAGATTGCTATATCTGTGGATTTTGTTTTAGGATTACCGAGGACTCAAAGCGGTAAGGATAGCATATTTGTTGTTGTTGATAGGTTTAGTAAAAACGGCTCATTTTATTGCACGTTCTAAAACAAAGCGACGAAACACATACTTGATCGTCTCCCTTTAAAAGTGGTTCGTTTGCATGGGTTACCTAAGACAATTGGTAGTGATAGAGATGTTAAGTTCCTAAGTCATTTTTGCCGCACTTTATGGAATAAATTAGGAACCAAACTGTTATTTTCTACTATTGCAAAATCCTCAAACGGATGGTTAAACTGAAGTAGTTAATAGGACACTCACTGCTTTGTTGCGCGCTATCATTCATAAGAACTTAAGGCAATGGGATAAGTGTTTGCAACCTATTGAGCTTGCATATAATAGGACTGTTCATTCTACTTCTACTTCTTCATTTTCTCCTTTTGAAATTGTTTATGGCTTTAATCCTTTAACACCTTTTGGATATTTCACCTTTGCCTACTAATGAGCATGCTAATTCACCAAGGATGGCCGATTATCTTTTTATGCAAGGGGTAGATTCGGATGATCAAGTTGGATGCAAGGATTGATTTAGGAATCAATTCTCGTTTATTTAATCTTGGTCTTTTTCTGTTTTTATATTTTAATTATCATTAGATTCCGTAGTTTTTTATTTATTTAAGGTTTATTTAGGCCCAATTCACTTGTACTTAGGCCCAGCCCGCTTTTCAGTTAGCTAGGGTTTTCTTTCAGGGTTTGTTTCTTATAAAAAGGAGCAACCATGTTTGATCGCTCCCCTTGATAAGTCGAGATTCAAGCATTCGATCAAGAACACAAGGAGGCAAAGCAAATAGCTTTCTAAAAAATTTACCCAATAAACTTCTCCAAAAATGACTAAAAAATTTGTTACTTGCCAAAACTTCAACCAACTCATGAGCATCTTCAGGTGTCTTATTTTGCAATGCTCCTCCCGATGCTGCATCAACCATTGTTTGCACATTTACCATCAATCCATTATAAAACGTTTGGACTTGCATCCAAACTGGTAACCCGTGGTGTGGACACCTCCTTTGTAGTTCCTTGTATCTTTCCCACGCCTCATATAATGATTCAGACACTTCCTGTAGAAAAGACGTGATATCATTTCTCATCTTCGCAGATTGGTCAGGAACTTCCGTACTAATCCATTCCAGGTTGCGATCGTCCCTGTTATATTACGTGAGCATTCTTTAAATCAATTGTTTTCTAAAATTGATTTAAGGAATGGCTATTATCAGATTCGCATGAAAGAGGGAGATGAATGGAAAGCTGCATTTAAAACTAAATATGGATTGTATGCGTGGTTAGTAATGCCTTTCGGTCCAACTAATGCACCTAGTACAGTCATGAGGTTAATGAACCATGTCTTGCGTGCCTTCATAGGAAAATTAGTGGTAGTTTACTTTAATGATATTTTAGTTTATAGCAAAAATTTGGATGAACATGTGAAACACTTGTATGCCGTGTTTAGTGTGTTGAGTGAGTACCAACTGTATGCTAATCTTAAGAAGTGCATGTTTTGCATGGAATGCATTACATTTCTTGGATTTCTTTGTTAGTTCGTAGGGTATTAGTGTTGATGAAGAAAAGGTAATGGTAATAAGGGACTAGCTGGCCTGCACCTAAGAATGCGAACGAGGTGAGAAGTTTCCATGGGTTAGCAAGTTTTTATCGAAGGTTTGTTAAAGATTTTAGTTCTACTGCTGCACCTTTGAATGAACTTCTTAAAAAGAATGTTGTTTTTAAGTGGGATGATGATGTGCATGACCAGGCTTTCAAAACTTTGAGAGATATGCAAACTAATGCACCTTTGTTGTGTTTGCCTAACTTTGATAAAGCTTTTGAGATAGAATAGCGTGATGCATCCGGGGTTGGAATAGGAGCTGTTTTGATGCTGGACTCCTAACCAATTGCTTATTTTAGTGAAAAGCTAAGTCGGGCAGCGTTGAATTATCCTACTTATGACAAGAAGCTTTATGCATTAGTGAGAACTCTTCAAACATGGCAGCATTACTTGTGGCCGAGGGAATTCATCATTCATTCCGATCATGAGAGCTTGAAGTTCGTGAAGACCCAAGGTAAAGCTTAATAAAAGACATGCTAAGTGGTTGGAGTCCATAGAAACGTTTCCTTATGTAATCAAATACAAACATGGGCAGGAAAACGTTGTGGCCGATGCATTGTCTAGGAGGTATGTATCACATACTTCATTGCAGACTAAATTAATTGGCTTTGAATTGCTTAAGGATTTGTATGCCAATGATTCTGATTTCAGCCAAGTATGGAATGCATGTGATAATTGTGCGTTAGGTGATTTTTATAGGCATGAAGGATTTATACTCAAGAAAGATAAACTATGTGTGCCTATTTGTTCTGTTCGCGAGTTGCTTGTTAGGGAAAGTGATGGGGGAGGTTTGACGGGTCACTTTGGTGTTCTGAAGACTCTAGATATATTACGTGAGCATTTTTATTGGCCTAACATGAAGCATGGTGTGCAATCTGTTTGTGATAAGTGCATTACATGTAGGCAAGCAAAATCTAAAGTTAGACCACGTGGCTTGCATACCCCTTTACCTGTACCTAATCAACTTTGGATTGATATATCTATGGATTTTGTTTTAGGATTAGTAAGGACTCAAAGCGGTAAGGATAGCATATTTGTTTTTGTTGATAGGTTTAGTAAAAACGGCTCATTTTATTGCACGTTCTAAAACAAACGACGCAACACATATTGCTGATTTGTCCTTTAAAGAAGTGGTTCGTTCGCATGGGTTACCTAAGACAATTGCTAGTGATAGAGATGTTAAGTTCCTAAGTCATTTTTGGCGCACTTTATGGAATAAATTAGGAACCAAACTGTTATTTTCTACTGTTGCACATCCTCAAACGGATGGTCAAACTGAAGTTATTAGTAGGACACTCACTACTTTGTTGCGCGCTATCATTCATAAGAACTTAAGGCAGTGGGATAAGTGTTTGCAACCTATTGAGTTTGCGTATAATAGGACTGTTCATTCTACTTCTTCATTTTCTCCTTTTGAAATTGTTTATGGTTGTAATCCTTTAACACCTTTTGGATATTTCACCTTTGCCTACTAATGAGCATGCTAATTCACAAAGGATGACCGATTATCTTTTTATATAAGGGGTAGATTCGGATGATCAAGTTGGATGCAAGGATTGATTTAGGAATCAATTCTCGTTTATTTAATCTTGGGCTTTTTTTCTTTTTTATGTTTTAATTATCATTAGATTCCTTAGTCTTTTGTTTATTTAAGGTTTATTTAGGCCCAATTCACTTGTACTTAGGCCCAACCCATTTTTCAGTTAGCTAGGGTTTTCTTTCAGGGTTTGTTGCTTATAAAAATGAGCAACCCTGTTTTTTTTGGGGGAGGCGGATATACTATTATCAATTTAAGTTTGTTTCAAAAAGCTATTTGCTTTGCCTCTTTGTGTTCTTGATCGAATGCTTGAATCTCGACTTATCAAAGGGAGCGATCAACCTTTGTGGCGTCTTAAGATTAGGGTTTTAAGGACTTAGTTTCTTTAGGGTTCTGATTCAATCATCCTCAACACGTTCCCAGCAAACTGACCTCTTTCTATTCTATCAGTCCATTTGCCCTAGGAGCCAACTAAAATTTCTCTTGGTCGGAAATCTCTCCTTTCTCCAATGGATCCATACTAAATTTCCAAAGTTTAGGCTTTCTATGTTTATTAGCCTTACTTTTGATTTTTTTTCATTTGATTTCTCAATTTGAACCCTCATGGTTTCATGGAGTTTCTTCATGTGCTTCAACTTCTCATTGGCATCCACATTCGGTTTAAAATCAAGGGGTAAGGAATTGAGATCAAAAGGGATAAGTGGATTTACTCCATATAACACCTCAAATGGGGTGTGGCCCATGGTAGAACTCGGACTCCTATTATAAGTGAATTCAGCATGTGCTAATTGCAGGACCCAATCTCTCAAATGCTTGCTAACTAAACTTGTCAAGACATTACCTAACACCTTATTCACAACTTCGGTTTGGCCATTTGTTTGTGCATGATGTGAAGTGCTAAAAATCAACTTAGGTCCTAATTTACCCAATAAACTTCTCCAAAAATGACTAAAAAATTTTGTTACTTGCCAAAACTTCAGCCAACTCATGAGCATCTTGGTGTCTTATTTTGCAATGCTCCGCCGATCTTTGCATCCACCATTGTTTGCACATTTACCATCAATGCATTATAAAAGCGTTTGGACTTACATCCGAACTGGTAACCCGTGGTGTGGACACCTCCTTAGCAGTTCCTTGTATCTTTCCCATGCCTCATATAATGATTCAGACTCTTCCTGTAGAAAAGATGTGATATCATTTCCCATCTTCAGATTGGTCGGGAACTTCCATGCTAATTCATTCCAGGGTTGCGATCGTCCCACGATATGTTACGTGAGCATTCTTTAAATCAATTGTTTTCTAAAATTGATTTAAGGAATGGCTATTATAAGATTCGCATGAAAGAGGGAGATGAATGAAAAGCTGCATTTATAACTAAATATGGATTGTATGAGTGGTTAGTAATGCATCTTTGCTGCACCTTTGAATGAACTTTTTAAAAAGAATGTTATTTTTAAGTGGGATGATGATGTGCATGACCGGGCCTTCAAAACTTTGAAAGATATGCTAACTAATGCACCTTTGCTGTGTTTGCCTAACTTTGATAACGCTTTTGAAATTTACCCAATAAACTTCTCAAAAAATGACTAAAAAATTTGTTACTTGCCAAAACTTCACGCAACTCCTGAGCATCTTCAGGTGTCTTATTTTGCAATGCTCCTCCTGATGCTGTATCCACCATTGTTTGCACATTTACGATCAATCCATTATAAAACGTCTGGACTTGCATCCAAACTGATAACCCGTGGTGTGGACACCGCCTTAGTAGTTCCTTGTATCTTTCCCACTCCTCATATAATGATTCAGACTCTTCTTGTAGAAAAGATGTGATATCATTTGTCATTTTCGCAGATTGGTGAGGAACTTCTGTGCTAATTAATTTCAGGTTGCGATCGTCCCTGATATATTACATGAGCATTCGTTAAATGAATTGTTTTCTAAAATTGATTTAAGGAATGGCCATTATCATATTCGCATGAAAGAGGGAGATGACTGGAAAGCTGCATTTAAAACTAAATATGGATTGTATGAGTGGTTAGTAATGTCTTTCGGTTCAACTAATGCACCTAGTACATTCATGAGGTTAATGAACCATGTCTTGCGTGCCTTCATAGGAAAATTAGTGGTAGTTTACTTTGATGATATTTTAGTTTATAGCAAAAATTTGGATGAACATGTGAAACACTTGTATGCCGTGTTTAGTGTGTTGAGTGAGTACCAATTGTATGCTAATCTTAAGAAGTGCATGTTTTGCATGTGTAACGCCCCACTTGAGGTACGTAGTTATTGTTTCCTCTTTCGCTCTTATTTGAGTTGGTTTTTGGTAATATTGTTTGGTTGAGTGTTGTGTTGAATGTTTGCCCTGAAATTGGTCGAAAATAGAAGAAGTTTGGAGTACCAAGCTTCGCCGCGGCGAAGATGTGTTGAAACCACGGGGAAACTCTCTGGACAGTTTCACCGCGGCGACATAAGTTTCTTGCCGTGGCGACAGGCCGTTTAAAATGTTTGTTGAGTTTTAGATATTTTCTTCCCTAAGGGCAATTTGACCATTCTACCCCTAATTAGCAGGAAAAGTGGGGAGTTAATTGTAAGGATTTTTCATGGAGAATATGTTGATATGGGGGTGAGTTTGTAATGAATCAAAGGATATAGATGGAATTCCCAAAGAAGAGTAAGGGCAAAATGGGAATGCTTTGGTATAAATTTCATTAAAAGGAATTAAGAGTTAGCAAACCCTCATTCTTCTTCTCCAAAAACGCAACTCTCCATCCTTACTCCTCTCAACTTTTCTTTCTTTTGATCAAGGAGTTCCAAGGGGTTTTTGAAGTGATTTGGGGTAGAAAATCAACCTAAAGCTTCCTAAGAGTAGAGAAAAAGTCAAGCAAACCAAGTGAAAGGAAGAGTTGGTGAAGTCTCTCCATAACAAGGTAAGTAAATCCCAACCCAAGTTGAGATTTAAGAATTTTCTTGATTAGGGTTTTGATAGAAATGATGTATGTATGTGATATACATGTGATATGCCATGTATGGAGGTTTAAATAGAGATTTTTATGCTTTGTGAATGTTTATACCTTGCAAATATGAGAAATGAGTTGTTGGGTTGGAAAGGTAGTTGAGATGGAATTGATGGGATGTTATGGATCCCCTTTTTGGAAGTGCTTTCTTTGACAGGTTTTATGGTTATGTGAAGGGGTTTCTCCCCATTTTGGATGGTTAGAGAAAGATTTAGAATCATTGCTATAGTAGAGTTTTATGATGCACTTGAGTTGTTTGATGAAATGCCTAGCGAGGTTTGAGTTTGAGTAGTGAACCTTAATTCTTGCAACATTGCATGTTGGCATTTCATAAGTGCATTAGTGGAGATGAACCATCCATATGCATTATTATATGCATTGAAAAGTGACCTAAGAAAGAGTAGGAAACTTGGTGTATACAATTACTCTATGAGTAGAGAGCTTGGTGAATACAACTACTCTAAGGGTAGAGAGAATAAAAATGTTAGAATAGAGTGGATTAGAAGAGTAGAAGTGATGGGTTGATGCTTTGTGATCATCACCCGACAGTTAAGGGAATCGGGTTGATGCTTTGTGATCACCACCCGAATAGCCCTTAGCGATGGGTCGATGCTTTGTGATCGTCACCCGATAAGTAGTAGAAACAGGTGGATGCTTTGTGATCCCCACCCGGTTAGTTAATAGATAAGCGGGTTGATGCTTTGTGACCATCACCCGATAGTGACTAGAGACGGGTTAATGCTTGGTGATCGTTACCCAAAAGTCATGAGGAACGGGTAGGTGCTATGTGATCTCCACCCGATAGTTAGGAAAACCGAGTTGGTGCTTTGTGATCCTCACTCGGTAGTCACTAAGAATGGGTTGGTACTGTGTGAATTCCACCCGATAGTCATGGAGAGTGAGATGGTGTTGTGTGAACGCCATCCGATCGTACCTCCGGTAAGATGAGGCCATGATGTTTAGTAGAAACAGAGATAGAATCAGAAATAGTATAAGGAAAGAATTAAGAGTTATACATACGAGACGCAGTGAGATAGAGGGTTTTACTTACGAGCATTATTTTGTGCTCACCCCATTATTTTCCTTTGTGGATGCAGGATCTAGGTGATGATGATGCAGTCGGAGGGGCGTCGGCAAGCGAAGAGAAATAGCTACACTGTTTCCCCTGTTTTGTCTTTTAAAATGAATTTTTGTAAACAGTACTCTTTGTGTATAAAAGACATATGAATTATAATGAAAAGAAAATTTTGGGGCCCAATTTTATATTGTTATTATGCATGCATTGTACTAGTTTTCAGCAGTTGTTACAGCATGGAATCTGATCAGTTTCTTGGATTCGCTGTTAGTTCGTAGGGTATTAGTGTTGATGAAGAAAAGGTAACGGCAATAAGTGTAACGCCCCACTTGAGGTACGTAGTTAAGATTTGATGAATGGCTTGAATGTTTATTGATTTATCCTCATTTGACTCAGTATGTTGTTAATATTGTTGGGTTGGTTGAGTGGTTGCCCAGAAAATTTGTAAAACTTGGTGAAATCTTGATGTTACAGTCTTCGTCGGGGTGAAGAAGAAGCTTCGCCGCGGCGATGAAGTGCTACAACCCCCGTGTAGCTGCTGTGAGTTTTCGCCGGGGCGAAGAAACAGCTTAGCCGCGGCGAAGACTCGGCTGGAATTTTTGCTTAAGTTTTAGAGAATTCTTCCTTTTGGGACTCAATGACCATTCTACCCCTAATTAGCAGGAAAAGTGGGGAGTGAAATGTAAGGAAATTACATGGAGAATAGTTTGAATGGGGATGTTTTTGCAAAGAATTAAAGGTCATAGGAGGAATTTCAAAGAAGGAGCAAGGGTATATTGGGAAAGAGTGGAGAAAATATGAGATATTAAGGGTTTAGCTTTAGAAACACTTTCATTCATTCTTCTCCACCGCCTCTTTCATCCTTCAATTCTCTCAACTTTCATTCAATTTTCCAAGGATCTTTGAAGAGCTTTTGACTAGAAGTTGATTCAAGTTGATCCTAAGCACTTAAAGGTGAGAATCCTTACTCTAGATGTGAATTTTATTGTTGAAAGAGTAGGATCCTTATTGAGTTTGTATTGAAGGTTTAAGAGAAGGTATCAAGCCATCAAGAGTAGAGGGCTTAAGTGATTTCTCCTTGAGCCTAAGGTAAGTAAATCCACCTAAGTTGTGATTTGCATGATTGAATGATGTGTGGAGATTTTATATATGATTAATGCTTGAATTTTTATGTTGAAATGAGTTGATGAATTTGTGAATGAGTTCAATGTTGTTATATGAAGGAATTTCCACCATGAGAAGGGTGGATTGTGTTGTTAAATTTTTGTAGAAGTATGGATAGAATTAGAAGAATTTGAGAGGAATATTTGAAGTGTGTTTTCTTTGTAGGATGTGTGATGATTTAAAGGAGTTGAACTCCAATTTTGGATGATTAAGAAAGAAGTATAATTAAAATTAGAATAGAGTTTATGTATGCACATATATTGTTTGATGAAATGTCTAAAAGAAGCATGAGTAGAAGTAGAGAACCTTACTTTATGCAACATAGCATATTTGCATATCATGAATGCATATAAGAAAGATTTTAGGAATGAGCCATCCATATGCATATGTTTAATTGAGTAATCACATGAGAAAGAAATATGAGAAATGAGAAAGAAACTCTCTAAGAATAGAGATAAAGAAAAGAACCAATTCTCTTAGAATAAAGAGAAAGAAAGAATTAGCACTAGAGAATAAAATGAATATTAAGTGCTATAGAAAAAAAAAGAAAATAGGTCATGTGATGGGGAACTCGTGAGTGTAGAGTTACCTGCATATAAACCGCCATGAGAGAGAGCGGCCTCCGCCATGAGAGAGCGGAATGAGAATGAGAAAAAGAATTTGTATAGTCGTGAGAATACATGCGGATGAGAGCTGTACACAAAAGAGAATACACTCACATGATCAAGGGTTCCGAATCCGTGCATCGACCAAGGCCAGCAGAGAATAAGAATAAGAGAAGAATAGAAAGAAAAGAAAAGAAAGAAAATGCATTGTTATGCTTTAGTGTCTCATCCATGCATGGTTATGATATTCTCCATGGGTGATGAGAATAGAAAGAAAGAAAAGAATAGTAAGAACTAGAATTGGGAGAAAGTGATAAGAGTACAAAAAGAATTGAGGAGTAATGCACGGGGATTATAGAGTAGAAGATTTACTTACTGAGCATCTTTGTGCTCACTCCGTTGTTTTCTCTATTGTACAAGACATAGGTGAGGACCTGGTCGGATGGACATCGGTAAGCGGGGAGACTTGGCTGCACCGTCCACTGTTTTTTTTAGAGTCTTTTTGTACAAATAATGTTGTACTATGTAAAGAATGTATTTATTAAGTAAAGAAAATTTTTGGGCCCAATCTTTTTGATAAATATACTTGTCTTTTTATTAATATATTTTACGAATATTATAGTAGAAAGAAGTTGTTACAATACGGGACTGACTGGCTTGCACCTAAGAATGCAAACGAGGTTAGAAGTTTCCATGGGTTAGCAAGTTTTTATCAAAGGTTTGTTAAAGATTTTAGTTCTATTGCTGCACCTTTGAACGAACTTGTTAAAAAGAATGTTGTTTTTAAGTGGGATGATAATGTGCATGACTGGGCTTTCAAAACTTTGAAAGATATGCTAACTAATGCACCTTTGTTGTGTTTGCCTAACTTTGATAAAGCTTTTGAGGTAGAATAGTGTGATGCATCCGGGGTTGGAATAGGAGCTGTTTTGATGCCAGACTCCAAACCAATTGCTTATTTTAGTGAAAAGCGGAGTGTATTGAGAGGGGATGTGTGTGTTTTTCTTTTAAAAGAGAAATCAATTCATTAAAACAATTAACACACACTTTTTCCTTTTATAGTTAATCAAGTTGCCCTAATCCCATATGGAATAGGCTTGGGCTCCAACCCAAACACCCCATGTTCTCAAACACTCCCAAATTATATATTTTATTTATTTCATCATTATCTCAATTAAACTCAATTAATATATATTTAATCTATATATTAACATTTAACAATAATGATAATTTAATTAAATATATGCGAACAAATATTTAAACGTAATTTCACTTATTTAATTTTTCTAATAAATTAAATAAAGGCTACGACCTCAGTAAATTTAATTGCACTGTGAAATTACCAAAATACCCTTTCGCCTTAAAAGACGAAAACGCCCTTCTTTCTTCTTGGATCTTAAATTATCTTCTATGTGTGTGACCCATAGGCTCCTCATCATATCGGCAGTGTATAGTATCGCGATTAACACCAATTAATCGTCTCACTAATACACAGACCGAGATTGGCCCTGCAGCAGGCATCATGGCCACCCGATAGATTCAGATTCAGCAAAGTAGCTACTGTCAACAATATAGCTACCGTGCAATTCGTCCCTTTCATCATCCATTATCTCTCCGAGATGAAAGAATAGAAATAGTGTCAACCTTCGGTTACTCTCGATATTATGTATTCAGTTTCTGGACTAATGACCCATATTATAAACTGGATAGAGCAACAACTCAATCTTCCTGTGGCCACAGTTTTAATATCATTGCCATATATTGAATTGTGTCATAAGATAACTTCTCACGTACCCGGGAGTGATGAATCCTCTATCAATCCACCATAATCTTGATACACTCCTTGATGCAGCCAATCACCACCGTATTGACAGCTCTGAAGAGAACTACGTTAGGCTAGTGTCAAACTAGACTAATCGGTGCACAAGACGCTCTGGTGATCTCAAGTCTAAGGATCACATGCACCACCATTCGTTAGAGGATTTGTTCCATAGACACTAGGGTTACCATCCATATGGAATCCTCTAGTGGTTCAGTCCAGTGAACTTGTTGCGGTGTATTCGCCTACAACAAGCACCCATGTGTTGCATCAGGTTGTCACCAAACAAACTTGACAAGTGAGACCAGTCACTGCCTTTCGACAGGGTCGTTGAACACTATGATAGCCTTACCATATTATCTGTGCCCTTACTTCAGAATAATACTGGGGCTACGGACGTTTCTAGAATGGCCACCATATGTGCTCATAGGGTTCTCACTATCAAGATTTGAAACACTTGATACCCTCGTCACAGTTCTACCATTCTAAGGACATATATCAATACATATTGCAATAATAATGATTTACGCGATATAGAATAAAATGCCTTTTATTGATTAATGAACATTATTACAAAGAGTCAATTCTACAATAATTGATTGGCTCTAGGGCATCTACTCTAACAATTACAAGAGGAGGGATTTTCATTTTAGGAACCAAGGCAATAATAGCACAATTTACCTCTTTGAGAAGCTTCTTCAACTTGAATAAGTTTTGAATAGCCTTAGTGACATCATCACCGACAATCTCCCAAGCCTTTTTAAAGAAAAACGCACCATATCCATCCCGTCCCAGGGCTTTGTCTTTGTTCATCTCAAACATGGTCCTTCGTATTTCATCTTTAGAGACTTTAGCCACCATGGCATTAGCTTCTTCCTTCGAAATGATAGGATCAATGAGGTTCCCAACACCTTCAAAGCACACCCCTACATGCTTATCTTAAAAAACGTTGGAATAAAACTTGATGAACTCATCCTTTATCCTTTCTTTATCCCCAATAAACTCATCCTCCCCTACTTTCAAAGAAAGGATCCTATTTTTGTTCCTCCACCCATTGATAGACTTCAAAAAATTAGAAGTATTAGCATCCCCTTCCCGAAGCCATTTCACCCTAGACTTTTGCTTGGCTAATGATTCCTTGGCTTTTGAAAGCTTAATCAAACCAGCCATCTTATCCTTCTCTTCTTACACAAGGTTCACATTATCCGAATTAACATTAAGCATCACTTGGACTTGATTGAGATCAGCTCGAGCAAGTTTAACTCTTTCGAAAATATTCCAAAATTCCTTTTTATTTAGCTTTTTAAGCTCATGCTTTAAGGCTTTTAACTTGGCAACCAATCTAAACATTGGATTACCCTCCACCTTCATACACCATACTCTCTCAACCGTAGGCAATAAATTTTCATTCCCCCTAAAAGTTAAAGAACTTAAAAGGAGACTTCCTACCTTGAGAATTAATGCTGCACTCAACCACCATTAGACAATGATATGAAATCCCCAAATTGAGGAAAGAGGCATAATAATTAGTGAATCCAAGACTCCAATGCTCATTACACATAACCCGATCAAGCTTACACCATATCCTTCTATGCATCTTGGCGTGCTGTTGTAAGCACCTAGAATTAAAACCTAAAAACACATGTAGTAGTGTGAGTCAGGATCATTCCCACAGAGAGTGTCTAGCCGAATTTAATGTTATGTGAACCAGTATAGGGGGGTTGCTGAGTTAAACAAAAACAATTTCAGGAAAACAATAATTCAAATTAATCAATCAATCAAAATAACGAACCTTGGTCTAAGTCAACATCGACCATCGAAATCTTACAACTGATCATCGATGCAAAAATAAATCAATTCATACCCTGAATATTCACCATTGGAACTATTTTCCTATCTCTCCTTAGTTGTAATTAATTAAGAAACAAGCGATCTAATTAACCTTACTACTAAACAACCCTAGACAAGCGCTAAAGATTTAATCTAGTGGCAGCCTTAAGACCTAAAGAGATCGATGAAGCTAAACAACACAAACTCAAGTGGTTGCATTTAATTTAGTCAAGTGTTCTTCTTAGGAATTACTAATTCCTGACGCAGCAAATTATTAACCATAATTGCTGCACAAGTTAGAGGGATCAAACAATTACAGATTTGATATCTAACTTAGCAATAGATTGCAACAATTAATAAACTAGTATGCCTCCTAGTAATTAAACTACAACAATCATGAAAATATGCATAGAAGAACATTCAATACTAAAAGTATATATTGAACACTAAAGAAAATAAGATTATATCTCACAGTTTATTGATTCCGAGGTCTCTGTTTCCTTTTGACCAAGTTCTGAAAATTAGCCACTCATGGCCATCATGAAAATTCAAAGGAAAAACGAAAATCCACCAGGGAGAGAAGAGAGAGGCGTGTGTGATATGTGTTATATTACCCAATCCCTCATCTGATCTCCCTTTAAAAATATCTAATTCGAATTTTGATTCTACTCAATCTAAATCTCCTAAGAATATTCTAAAATCCCAAAATAACCTTTATCCTAATCTGAGTAATTGAAAATAAAATAAAGTCTTAATACAAAATAGGAAAGTGGTGTTTCCAGCTATAATTTGCGTGCAACGGGTCTTCAAAACTTCTTGTAATAATCTGCCTATTTGAATTTCATGACAAGGTAGAATGTTCCAGAACGTCGGCAATGCAGGTGTGTCAACTTCAAGCTCGATTACAACCTTGATGCAACAAGTATCTCTCCAAACTCAAAACATAAAAGTTGTAGATCTCTTTCTTAGCATTCCACAGCATTAAATTAATCATCTCAATCGAAGCTTGGATGAGAGTGTTATTCCCAGATTACGAAACAATGTCGAAACTGTCTGAATTCAATTAATTAGTTCCGTTTTGCAATTAACGCCTCCATTTGCATCCTAAATCAAAATAGAATAATAATGAGTATATTTAGGCAGCAAATAAATATAAAAGACTAGACATTAAGGGGGGTAAATATGACATTTTGCATTCTCATCACATCTCACCTTTATTACACCAAGTGAAGAGAGTACCATTATAGTTGAGATCCTCAATTTTAGCCTCCTTACACATATCATTCACATCCTTGGAACTAGGAGGCCATTTTTGGAATCCTCCTTTCTTCTCCCCCAATAATCACCCAATAAGATCCAAGGTTCATGGTGGCTTATATTGGCATGGTGAATTAACTCCTTTCAAAGCTCTTTCCTCTCCCCCACACTATTCATCCCATAAATCAACAGAACAAAAAAACATAGAGTGATCTTTCAAGATTCTAACCTTACAAAGAATTGCTTGAGCCGAAATTTAAATAAATTACACCTACAAAGTATCTTCATCCCATCACACCCAAATTCTCCCCCTTTCACAAAAATAATAGTTCTCAACCATGGCCCAATTACAAAACACCGTTTTCCTCACAAAATCCATATCGTTCTCCCTAACCCTAGTCTCCAACACAGCACACAAATTTAAATTATTGTTACTAATAAAGTAACTAACATCCTTTTGCTTAATAGGGGAATTTAGACCCCTAATGTTCCACGCGGCTACCTTAATCGTGATTAAGACTTTTGGAGAGTTTTTCCTTTCTAACCAACCTCTTCTTTTGGCTCCTAGTAAGCCCCTCCATACCCCTATCCCTACCATCTTTCTCATCAACACTCTTTAAATTTCCAAACATATAAACTAAAGGAGAGTTTGGATCAAGGTCACTATCCTCCACACTACGAGCCTTAACTTCACCACTTGAGGAGGAAACTTTCAATTCAGCCATGGGTCCCACCAACTCACTCCTAACCACCTTTTTCACACCATTATTTGTCGCGTGCAAATTTAATACTTGCAAGAGCACGAATCACTAATAGCTAGCGATAAGTTTACTCCCAAGGTTGATCTCTTGCAGAATTGCAGTGGTCTAAATTCTTAATTTATTTTTTTTAACAACTAAACTGTAATACTTTCTTTCTAGCTAGTGTACTCATAAAATAATCAGTAAAACTCATTAAAAATATATATAAGAACAAACACATATATACGATTAATAAAGTATGGGCCCATATTTAATTTTTCTTTATATACAAATATTTACAAAATATACTCAAAAGAACAACTTGACAGTGTAGCCCAACCCTTCCACTGCGTGACGTTCCGGGCGACCGCAGCTCACCTATTACCTGCAAAAACATTGAAAACAATGGAGTGAGCACTAACGGCTCAGTAAGTAAACCCGATATGCTACCCTTCTCTTTCCGTTGCTTAGGTCTTGAATTTTCTTTCCTTACATCTCATTTCCCCATTATTCTCATTCTTTCTCTGTTCTTCTCTCCATTCTTTCTTTGTTCTTTCTCTATTCTTTCTCTGTTTTTCTCTCAATTTTCTAATTTTTCACTACTCATGATAATGAGCATGGTATTATGCATATTCATGATGCAAATGCACAAATGCGTAGATTATGCATTTTCTTTTCATTTTTTCTGTTTCTTTTTCTTTCTTTCTTTTCTATTCTTTCTTTTCTTTCTTTCTATTCTTTCTTTTCTTTCTTTCTATTCTTGCCGATCGGACTCGGTTGAGGCATGGATTTGGAGCCTTGGCCGTGTGAGTGAAATCTCTAATTTTGGGTACAGTCCTCATCCACACGCACTTCTAACGAACTGTATAATTCTTCTTTATGAATTCTAAGGCCGCTCACTAAAGGTGGCGTGCATGTGGGGCTATGTCACTCACGGGCTCCCCATCGCAACAACCTTCTCTTCCTTTTATCTTTTTACACTTCTTTAACTAAAAATTCAGATTTGAATAACTTTAATATTTTCATTTCTTTCTATTTTTTCTTTAACATATTTTAGTGCTTTTTCATGCTCTTATGAATATGTATGCATGTAGATGGTTTCATGCTTATAATTCTTTCTAATTTCACTTGTTGGGGTCAGCTTATTTGCAAATATTTC